>CM038147.1:297074987-297466490 GCA_021437245.1 Aegilops speltoides
GGCTAATGTCTATAAGCAACATAATCTCTCGAATTTCCTTCAAAGGAAGTGCCAATGGGTTGAAACTTGTCGAAAAACAGCGACGAATGATGTTCTTTGACTTTGAGGGCCAAAAGTCCTGCTTAAGGCTGAATTTGAGGTACTCGGGCCTCTGGCCCTAGCGGGGAGTATTTTTGGATTCGCGCTCTTGCGAGCAGTTTAATACTTATGGGTCCGACCACGGACTCGAATGACAAAATTATGACCGTTTTAGTGAACATCATCCATTCTATGGCAATCCTTGAAAGTACTTCATTTTCTCGTCGCTTTTTGCTGATTGCCCCAAAATTTCTTGTCCTCTATAGAGGAGATATCGTTTCCACATATATATTGACCGATATGAGGAATGCCCTTTTGTTCTTGGCTTTCGCGCGCATGAGTTCTGACATGCCATCCGTGAAAACAAGGAGAATAAGGCATATAGCATTGGATTTTCTTCAATTCTGGCCAAATAAGATTGCCGGATCATAGAGCATCTGCGAGAAAAATACGTTTGTCCCTACCGAGGGCTAATGTCTATAAGCAACATAATCTCTCGAATTTCCTTCAAAAGGAAGTGCCAATGGGTTGAAACTTGTCGAAAAACAATGACGAATGATGTTCTTTGACTTTGAGGGCCAAAAGTCCTGCTTAAGGCTGAATTTGAGGTACTCGGGCCTCTGGCATAGCGGGGAGTATTTTTGGATTCTCGCGCTCTTGCATGAGCAGTTTTAGTACTTATGGGTCCGACCACGGACTCGAATGACAAAATTATGACCGTTTTAGTGAACATCATCCATTCTATGGCAATCCTTGAAAGTACTTCATTTTCTCGTGCGCTTTTTGCTGATTGCCCCAAAATTTCTTGTCCTCTATAGAGGAGATATCGTTTCCACATATATATTGACCGATGAGGAATGCCCTTTTGTTCTTGGCTTTCATGCGCATGAGTTCTGACATGCCATCCGTGAAAACAAGGAGAATAAGGCATATAGCGCTGGATTTTCTTCAATTTACGGCCAAATGAGATTGCCGGATCATAGAGCATCTGCGAGAAAATACGTTTGTCCCTACCGAGGGGCTAATGTCTATAAGCAACATAATCTCTCGAATTTCCTTCAAAGGAAGTGCCAATGGGTTGAAACTTGTCGAAAAACAGCGACGAATGATGTTCTTTGACTTTGAGGGCCAAAAGTCCCTTAAGGCTGAATTTGAGGTACTCGGGCCTCTGGCCTAGCGGGAGTATTTTTGGATTCGCGCTCGCCATGAGCAGTTTAGTACTTATGGGTCCGACCACGGACTCGAATGACAAAATTATGACCGTTTTAGTGAACATCTGTCCATTCTATGGCAATCCTTGAAAGTACTTCATTTTCTCGTCGCTTTTTGCTGATTGCCCCAAAATTTCTTGTCCTCTATAGAGGAGATATCGTTTCCACATATATATTGACCGATATGAGGAATGCCCTTTTGTTCTTGGCTTTCGCGCATGAGTTCTGACATGCCATCCGTGAAAACAAGGAGAATAAGGCATATAGCGCTGGATTTTCTTCAATTCTGGCCAAATGAGATTGCCGGATCATAGAGCATCTGCGAGAAAAATCGTTTGTCCCTACCGAGGGGCTAATGTCTATAAGCAACATAATCTCTCGAATTTCCTTCAAAAGGAAGTGCCAATGGGTTGAAACTTATGCGAAAAACAATGACGAATGATGTTCTTTGACTTTGAGGGCCAAAAGTCCTGCTTAAGGCTGAATTTGAGGTACTCGGGCCTCTGGGCCTAGCGGGAGTATTTTTTGGATAGCGCGCGCGCTTGTGAGCAGTTTAGTACTTATGGGTCCGACCACGGACTCGAATGACAAAATTATGACCGTTTTAGTGAACATCTGTCCATTCTATGGCAATCCTTGAAAGTACTTCATTTTCTCGTCGCTTTTTGCTGATTGCCCCAAAATTTCTTGTCCTCTATAGAGGAGATATCGTTTCCACATATATATTGACCGATATGAGGAATGCCCTTTTGTTCTTGGCTTTCACGCGCATGAGTTCTGACATGCCATCCGTGAAAACAAGGAGAATAAGGCATATAGCCGCTGGATTTTCTTCAATTCTGACCAAATAAGATTGCCGGATCATAGAGCATCTCGAGAAAAATACGTTTGTCCCTACCGAGGGCTAATGTCTATAAGCAACATAATCTCTCGAATTTCCTTCAAAAGGAAGTGCCAATGGGTTGAAACTTGTGCGAAAAACATGACGAATGATGTTCTTTGACTTTGAGGGCCAAAAGTCCCTTAAGGCTGAATTTGAGGTACTCGGGCCTCTGGCATAAGCGGGGAGTATTTTTGGATTCAGCGCGCTCTCGCTTGAGCAGTTTAGTACTTATGGGTCCGACCACGGACTCGAATGACAAAATTATGACCGTTTTAGTGAACATCTGTCCATTCTATGGCAATCCTTGAAAGTACTTCATTTTCTCGTGCGCTTTTTGCTGATTGCCCCAAAATTTCTTGTCCTCTATAGAGGAGATATCGTTTCCACATATATATTGACCGATGCAGGAATGCCCTTTTGTTCTTGGCTTTCGCGCGCATGAGTTCTGACATGCCATCCGTGAAAACAAGGAGAATAAGGCATATAGCCTTTGGATTTTCTTCAATTCTGGCCAAATGAGATTGCCGGATCATAGAGCATCTGCGAGAAAAATACGTTTGTCCCTACCGAGGGGCTAATGTCTATAAGCAACATAATCTCTCGAATTTCCTTCAAAGGAAGTGCCAATGGGTTGAAACTTGTGCGAAAAACAATGACGAATGATGTTCTTTGACTTTGAGGGCCAAAAGTCCTGCTTAAGGCTGAATTTGAGGTACTCGGGCCTCTGGCCCTAGCGGGGAGTATTTTTGGATTCGCGCTTCGCCATGACAGTTTAGTACTTATGGGTCCGACCACGGACTCGAATGACAAAATTATGACCGTTTTAGTGAACATCTGTCCATTCTATGGCAATCCTTGAAAGTACTTCATTTTCTCGTCGCTTTTGCTGATTGCCCCAAAATTTCTTGTCCTCTATAGAGGAGATATCGTTTCCACATATATATTGACCGATATGAGGAATGCCCTTTTGTTCTTGGCTTTCGCGCGCATGAGTTCTGACATGCCATCCGTGAAAACAAGGAGAATAAGGCATATAGCCGCTGGATTTTCTTCAATTCTGGCCAAATAAGATTGCCGGATCATAGAGCATCTCAAAAAAAATACGTTTGTCCCTACCGGGGCTAATGTCTATAAGCAACATAATCTCTCGAATTTCCTTCAAAGGAAGTGCCAATGGGTTGAAACTTGTCGAAAAAAACAGCGACGAATGATGTTCTTTGACTTTCGGGGCCAAAAGTCCCTTAAGGCTGAATTTGAGGTACTCGGGCCTCTGGCATAAGCGGGAGTATTTTTTGGATTCGCGCTTCTTGCATGAGCAGTTTTAGTACTTATGGGTCCGACACGGACTCGAATGACAAAATTATGACCGTTTTAGTGAACATCTGTCCATTCTATGGCGGTCCTTGAAAGTACTTCATTTTCTCGTCGCTTTTTGCTGATTGCCCCAAAATTTCTTGTCCTCTATAGAGGAGATATCGTTTCCACATATATATTGACCGATGAGGAATGCCCTTTTGTTCTTGGCTTTCATGCGCATGAGTTCTGACATGCCATCCGTGAAAACAAGGAGAATAAGGCATATAGCCGCTGGATTTTCTTCAATTCTGGCCAAATGAGATTGCCGGATCATAGAGCATCTGCGAGAAGATCGTTTGTCCCTACCGAGAGGCTAATGTCTATAAGCAACATAATCTCTCGAATTTCCTTCAAAGGAAGTGCTAATGGGTTGAAACTTGTGCGAAAAAGCAATGACGAATGATGTTCTTTGACTTTGAGGGCCAAAAGTCCTGCTTAAGGCTGAATTTGAGGTACTCGGGCCTCTGGCCCTACGGGGAGTATTTTTTGGATTCAGCGCTTCTTGCGTGAGCAGTTTAGTACTTATGGGTCCGACACGGACTCCGAATGACAAAATTATGACCGTTTTAGTGAACATCTGTCCTTTCTATGGCAATCCTTGAAAGTACTTCATTTTCTCGTGCGCTTTTTGCCTGATTGCCCCAAAATTTCTTGTCCTCTATAGAGGAGATATCGTTTCCACATATATATTAACCGATATGAGGAATGCCCTTTTGTTCTTGGCTTTCGCGCGCATGAGTTCTGACATGCCATCCGTGAAAACAAGGAGAATAAGGCATATAGCCGCTGGATTTTCTTCAATTCTGGCCAAATAAGATTGCCGGATCATAGAGCATCTCCAAAAAATGCGTTTGTCCCTACCGAGGGCTAATGTCTATAAGCAACATAATCTCTCGAATTTCCTTCAAAAGGAAGTGCCAATGGGTTGAAACTTGTCGAAAAACAGCGACGAATGATGTTCTTTGACTTTCGGGGCCAAAAGTCCTTCTTAAGGCTGAATTTGAGGTACTCGGGCCTCTGGCATAAGCGGGAGTATTTTTGGATTCTCGCGCTTCGCCTTGAGCAGTTTAGTACTTATGGGTCCGACACGGACTCGAATGACAAAATTATGACCGTTTTAGTGAACATCTGTCCATTCTATGGCGGTCCTTGAAAGTACTTCATTTTCTCGTGTGCTTTTTGCTGATTGCCCCAAAATTTCTTGTCCTCTATAGAGGAGATATCGTTTCCACATATATATTGACCGATGCGAGGAATGCCCTTTTGTTCTTGGCTTTCACGCGCATGAGTTCTGACATGCCATCCGTGAAAACAAGGAGAATAAGGCATATAGCCGCTGGATTTTCTTCAATTCTGGCCAAATGAGATTACCGGATCATAGAGCATCTGCGAGAAAGATCGTTTGTCCCTACCGAGAGGCTAATGTCTATAAGCAACATAATCTCTCGAATTTCCTTCAAAAGGAAGTGCTAATGGGTTGAAACTTGTGCGAAAAAGCAATGACGAATGATGTTCTTTGACTTTGAGGGCCAAAAGTCCCTTAAGGCTGAATTTGAGGTACTCGGGCCTCTGGCCCTAGCGGGAGTATTTTTGGATTCGCGCGCTTCGCCGTGAGCAGTTTAGTACTTATGGGTCGACCACGGACTCGAATGACAAAATTATGACCGTTTTAGTGAACATCATCCTTTCTATGGCAATCCTTGAAAGTACTTCATTTTCTCGTGCGCTTTTGCTGATTGCCCCAAATTTTCTTGTCCTCTATAGAGGAGATATCGTTTCCACATATATATTAACCGATATGAGGAATGCCCTTTTGTTCTTGGCTTTCGCGCGCATGAGTTCTGACATGCCATCCGTGAAAACAAGGAGAATAAGGCATATAGCGCTGGATTTTCTTCAATTCTGGCCAAATAAGATTGCCGGATCATAGAGCATCTCCAAAAAATCGTTTGTCCCTACCGAGGGGCTAATGTCTATAAGCAACATAATCTCTCGAATTTCCTTCAAAGGAAGTGCCAATGGGTTGAAACTTGTCGAAAAACAGCGACGAATGATGTTCTTTGACTTTCGGGGCCAAAAGTCCTTCTTAAGGCTGAATTTGAGGTACTCGGGCCTCTGGCGCAAGCGGGAGTATTTTTGGATTTCGCGCTTTGCGCAGCAGTTTAGTACTTATGGGTCCGACACGGACTCGAATGACAAAATTATGACCGTTTTAGTGAACATCTGTCCATTCTATGGCGGTCCTTGAAAGTACTTCATTTTCTCGTGTGCTTTTGCTGATTGCCCCAAAATTTCTTGTCCTCTATAGAGGAGATATCGTTTCCACATATATATTGACCGATGCAGGAATGCCCTTTTGTTCTTGGCTTTCATGCGCATGAGTTCTGACATGCCATCCGTGAAAACAAGGAGAATAAGGCATATAGCCTTTGGATTTTCTTCAATTCTGGCCAAATGAGATTACCGGATCATAGAGCATCTGCGAAAGATCGTTTGTCCCTACCGGGGGCTAATGTCTATAAGCAACATAATCTCTCGAATTTCCTTCAAAGGAAGTGCTAATGGGTTGAAACTTATGCGAAAAAGCAATGACGAATGATGTTCTTTGACTTTGAGGGCCAAAAGTCCTGCTTAAGGCTGAATTTGAGGTACTCGGGCCTCGGGCCTAGCGGGGAGTATTTTTGGATTCAGCGCGCTCTTGTGAGCAGTTTAGTACTTATGGGTCGACCACGGACTCGAATGACAAAATTATGACCGTTTTAGTGAACATCTGTCCTTTCTATGGCAATCCTTGAAAGTACTTCATTTTCTCGTCGCTTTTTGCTGATTGCCCCAAATTTTCTTGTCCTCTATAGAGGAGATATCGTTTCCACATATATATTAACCGATATGAGGAATGCCCTTTTGTTCTTGGCTTTCACGCGCATGAGTTCTGACATGCCATCCGTGAAAACAAGGAGAATAAGGCATATAGCGCTGGATTTTCTTCAATTCTGGCCAAATAAGATTGCCGGATCATAGAGCATCTCCAAAAATGCGTTTGTCCCTACCGAGGGCTAATGTCTATAAGCAACATAATCTCTCGAATTTCCTTCAAAGGAAGTGCCAATGGGTTGAAACTTGTCGAAAAACAAGCGACGAATGATGTTCTTTTCCTTTCGGGGCCAAAAGTCCTTCTTAAGGCTGAATTTGAGGTACTCGGGCCTCTGGCATAAGCGGGAGTATTTTTGGATTCTCGCGCTCGCTTGTGAGCAGTTTAAGTACTTATGGGTCCGACACGGACTCGAATGACAAAATTATGACCGTTTTAGTGAACATCTGTCCATTCTATGGCGGTCCTTGAAAGTACTTCATTTTCTCGTGTGCTTTTTGCTGATTGCCCCAAAATTTCTTGTCCTCTATAGAGAGATATCGTTTCCACATATATATTGACCGATGCGGGAATGCCCTTTTGTTCTTGGCTTTCATGCGCATGAGTTCTGACATGCCATCCGTGAAAACAAGGAGAATAAGGCATATAGCCGCTGGATTTTCTTCAATTCTGGCCAAATGAGATTACCGGATCATAGAGCATCTGCGAGAAAGATCGTTTGTCCCTACCGAGGGGCTAATGTCTATAAGCAACATAATCTCTCGAATTTCCTTCAAAAGGAAGTGCTAATGGGTTGAAACTTATGCGGAAAACAATGACGAATGATGTTCTTTGACTTTGAGGGCCAAAAGTCCTGCTTAAGGCTGAATTTGAGGTACTCGGGCCTCAGGCCCTACCGGGGAGTATTTTCTGGATTCGCGCGCGCCGTGACCAGTTTGAGTACTTATGGGTCCGACACGGACTCCGAATGACAAAATTATGACCGTTTTAGTGAACATCTGTCCTTTCTATGGCAATCCTTGAAAGTACTTCATTTTCTCGTCGCTTTTTGCTGATTGCCCCAAATTTTCTTGTCCTCTATAGAGGAGATATCGTTTCCACATATATATTAACCGATATGAGGAATGCCCTTTTGTTCTTGGCTTTCACGCGCATGAGTTACAGCATGCCATCCGGCGAAAACAAGGAGAATAAGGCATATAGCCGCTGGATTTTCTTCAATTCTGGCCAAATAAGATTGCCGGATCATAGAGCATCTCAAAAAATCGTTTGTCCCTACCGAGGGGCTAATGTCTATAAGCAACATAATCTCTCGAATTTCCTTCAAAGGAAGTGCCAATGGGTTGAAACTTGTCGAAAAACAGCGACGAATGATGTTCTTTTCCTTCGGGGCCAAAAGTCCTTCTTAAGGCTGAATTTGAGGTACTCGGGCCTCTGGCGCAAGCGAGTATTTTTGGATTTCGCGCTCTTGCTTGAGCAGTTTAATACTTATGGGTCCGACACGGACTCGAATGACAAAATTATGACCGTTTTAGTGAACATCTGTCCATTCTATGGCGGTCCTTGAAAGTACTTCATTTTCTCGTGTGCTTTTTGCTGATTGCCCCAAAATTTCTTGTCCTCTATAGAGGAGATATCGTTTCCACATATATATTGACCGATGCGAGGAATGCCCTTTTGTTCTTGGCTTTCATGCGCATGAGTTCTGACATGCCATCCGTGAAAACAAGGAGAATAAGGCATATAGCCGCTGGATTTTCTTCAATTCTGGCCAAATGAGATTACCGGATCATAGAGCATCTGCGAGAAAATCGTTTGTCCCTACCGAGGGGCTAATGTCTATAAGCAACATAATCTCTCGAATTTCCTTCAAAGGAAGTGCTAATGGGTTGAAACTTATGCGAAAAACAATGACGAATGATGTTCTTTGACTTTGAGGCCAAAAGTCCTGCTTAAGGCTGAATTTGAGGTACTCGGGCCTCCAGGCCCTAGCGGGGTAGTATTTTTGGATTCGGCGCGCTCGCGCGTGACAGTTTAGTACTTATGGGTCCGACCACGGACTCGAATGACAAAATTATGACCGTTTTAGTGAACATCTGTCCTTTCTATGGCAATCCTTGAAAGTACTTCATTTTCTCGTCGCTTTTGCTGATTGCCCCAAATTTTCTTGTCCTCTATAGAGGAGATATCGTTTCCACATATATATTAACCGATATGAGGAATGCCCTTTTGTTCTTGGCTTTCGCGCATGAGTTCTGACATGCCATCCGTGAAAACAAGGAGAATAAGGCATATAGCGCTGGATTTTCTTCAATTCTGGCCAAATAAGATTCCCGGATCATAGAGCATCTCCAAAAATGCGTTTGTCCCTACCGAGGGCTAATATCTATAAGCAACATAATCTCTCGAATTTCCTTCAAAGGAAGTGCCAATGGGTTCAGAAACTTGTCTGAAAAATAGCGACGAATGATGTTCTTTTCCTTTCAGGGCCAAAAAGTCCTTCTTAAGGATGAATTTAAGGGTACTCGGGCCTCTGGCGCAAGCGGGGAGTATTTTTGGATTTCGCGCTGCTTGTGCAGTTTGAGTACTTATGGGTCCGACACGGACTCCGAATGACAAAATTTTGACCGTTTTAGTGAACATCTGTCCATTCTATGGCAGTCCTTGAAAGTACTTCATTTTCTCGTGTGCTTTTTGCCTGATTGCCCCAAAATTTCTTGTCCTCTATAGAGGAGATATCGTTTCCACATATATATTGACCGATGCGAGGAATGCCCTTTTGTTCTTGGCTTTCATGCGCATGAGTTCTGACATGCCATCCGTGAAAACAAGGAGAATAAGGCATATAGCCCTTTGGATTTTCTTCAATTCTGGCCAAATGAGATTACCGGATCATAGAGCATCTGCGAAAGATCGTTTGTCCCTACCGAGGGGCTAATGTCTATAAGCAACATAATCTCTCGAATTTCCTTCAAAAGGAAGTGCTAATGGGTTGAAACTTATGCGAAAACAATGACGAATGATGTTCTTTGACTTTGAGGGCCAAAAGTCCTGCTTAAGGCTGAATTTGAGGTACTCGGGCCTCCAGGCCCTAGCGGGGAGTATTTTTGGATTCGGCGCGCTTCTTGTGACAGTTTAGTACTTATGGGTCCGACCACGGACTCGAATGACAAAATTATGACCGTTTTAGTGAACATCATCCTTTCTATGGCAATCCTTGAAAGTACTTCATTTTCTCGTGCGCTTTTTGCCTGATTGCCCCAAATTTTCTTGTCCTCTATAGAGGAGATATCGTTTCCACATATATATTAACCGATATGAGGAATGCCCTTTTGTTCTTGGCTTTCACGCGCATGAGTTCTGACATGCCATCCGTGAAAACAAGGAGAATAAGGCATATAGCCGCTGGATTTTCTTCAATTTATGGCCAAATAAGATTCCCCGGATCATAGAGCATCTCCAAAAAGGTACGTTTGTCCCTACCAGGGGGGCTAATGTCTATAAGCAACATAATCTCTCGAATTTCCTTCAAAGGAAGTGCCAATGGGTTGAAACTTATCGAAAAACAATGACGAATGATGTTCTTTTCCTTTCGGGGCCAAAAGTCCTTCTTAAGGCTGAATTTGAGGTACTCGGGCCTCTGGCATAAGCGAGTATTTTTGGATTCTCGCTCGCGCGTGAGCAGTTTAATACTTATGGGTCCGACACGGACTCGAATGACAAAATTATGACCGTTTTAGTGAACATCTGTCCATTCTATGGCGGTCCTTGAAAGTACTTCATTTTCTCGTGTGCTTTTTGCTGATTGCCCCAAAATTTCTTGTCCTCTATAGAGGAGATATCGTTTCCACATATATATTGACCGATGCAGGAATGCCCTTTTGTTCTTGGCTTTCATGCGCATGAGTTCTGACATGCCATCCGTGAAAACAAGGAGAATAAGGCATATAGCCGCTGGATTTTCTTCAATTCTGGCCAAATGAGATTACCGGATCATAGAGCATCTGCGAGAAAATCGTTTGTCCCTACCGAGGGCTAATGTCTATAAGCAACATAATCTCTCGAATTTCCTTCAAAGGAAGTGCTAATGGGTTGAAACTTATGCGAAAAACAATGACGAATGATGTTCTTTGACTTTGAGGCCAAAAGTCCTGCTTAAGGCTGAATTTGAGGTACTCGGGCCTCTGGCCCTAGCGGGGAGTATTTTTGGATTCGCGCGCTCGCTTGTGAGCAGTTTAATACTTATGGGTCCGACCACGGACTCGAATGACAAAATTATGACCGTTTTAGTGAACATCTGTCCTTTCTATGGCAATCCTTGAAAGTACTTCATTTTCTCGTGCGCTTTTTGCCTGATTGCCCCAAATTTTCTTGTCCTCTATAGAGGAGATATCGTTTCCACATATATATTAACCGATATGAGGAATGCCCTTTTGTTCTTGGCTTTCCGCGCATGAGTTCTGACATGCCATCCGTGAAAACAAGGAGAATAAGGCATATAGCGCTGGATTTTCTTCAATTCTGGCCAAATAAGATTGCCGGATCATAGAGCATCTCCAAAAATCGTTTGTCCCTACCGGGGCTAATGTCTATAAGCAACATAATCTCTCGAATTTCCTTCAAAGGAAGTGCCAATGGGTTGAAACTTGTCGAAAAACAAGCGACGAATGATGTTCTTTTCCTTTCGGGCCAAAAGTCCTTCTTAAGGCTGAATTTAAGGTACTCGGGCCTCTGGCATAAGCGGGAGTATTTTTGGATTCTCGCGCTCGCTTGTGCAGTTTAGTACTTATGGGTCCGACACGGACTCGAATGACAAAATTATGACCGTTTTAGTGAACATCTGTCCATTCTATGGCGGTCCTTGAAAGTACTTCATTTTCTCGTGTGCTTTTTGCTGATTGCCCCAAAATTTCTTGTCCTCTATAGAGGAGATATCGTTTCCACATATATATTGACCGATGCGAGGAATGCCCTTTTGTTCTTGGCTTTCATGCGCATGAGTTCTGACATGCCATCCGTGAAAACAAGGAGAATAAGGCATATAGCCGCTGGATTTTCTTCAATTTGACCAAATGAGATTACCGGATCATAGAGCATCTGCGAGAAAATCGTTTGTCCCTACCGAGAGGCTAATGTCTATAAGCAACATAATCTCTCGAATTTCCTTCAAAAGGAAGTGCTAATGGGTTGAAACTTGTGCGAAAAACAGCGACGAATGATGTTCTTTGACTTTGAGGGCCAAAAGTCCTGCTTAAGGCTGAATTTGAGGTACTCGGGCCTCTGGGCCCTAGCGGGGAGTATTTTTGGATTCAGCGCGCTCTTGTGAGCAGTTTAGTACTTATGGGTCCGACCACGGACTCGAATGACAAAATTATGACCGTTTTAGTGAACATCATCCTTTCTATGGCAATCCTTGAAAGTACTTCATTTTCTCGTCGCTTTTTGCTGATTGCCCCAAATTTTCTTGTCCTCTATAGAGGAGATATCGTTTCCACATATATATTAACCGATATGAGGAATGCCCTTTTGTTCTTGGCTTTCCGCGCATGAGTTCTGACATGCCATCCGTGAAAACAAGGAGAATAAGGCATATAGCGCTGGATTTTCTTCAATTCTGGCCAAATAAGATTGCCGGATCATAGAGCATCTCCAAAAGATACGTTTGTCCCTACCGAGGGGCTAATGTCTATAAGCAACATAATCTCTCGAATTTCCTTCAAAAGGAAGTGCCAATGGGTTCAGAAACTTGTCTGAAAAACAGCGACGAATGATGTTCTTTTCCTTTCAGGGCCAAAAAGTCCTTCTTAAGGCTGAATTTAAGGTACTCGGGCCTCTGGCGCAAGCGGGGAGTATTTTTGGATTCTCGCGCTGCTTGCCTTGAGCAGTTTAATACTTATGGGTCCGACCACGGACTCGAATGACAAAATTATGACCGTTTTAGTGAACATCTGTCCATTCTATGGCAGTCCTTGAAAGTACTTCATTTTCTCGTGTGCTTTTTGCCTGATTGCCCCAAAATTTCTTGTCCTCTATAGAGGAGATATCGTTTCCACATATATATTGACCGATGCCAGGAATGCCCTTTTGTTCTTGGCTTTCATGCGCATGAGTTCTGACATGCCATCCGTGAAAACAAGGAGAATAAGGCATATAGCCGCTGGATTTTCTTCAATTCTGGCCAAATGAGATTACCGGATCATAGAGCATCTGCGAGAAGATCGTTTGTCCCTACCGAGAGGCTAATGTCTATAAGCAACATAATCTCTCGAATTTCCTTCAAAGGAAGTGCTAATGGGTTGAAACTTATGCGAAAAACAATGACGAATGATGTTCTTTGACTTTGAGGGCCAAAAGTCCTGCTTAAGGCTGAATTTGAGGTACTCGGGCCTCAGGCCCTCTGGGGAGTATTTTTGGATTCGCGCGCTCGCTTGTGAGCAGTTTAGTACTTATGGGTCCGACCACGGACTCGAATGACAAAATTATGACCGTTTTAGTGAACATCTGTCCTTTCTATGGCAATCCTTGAAAGTACTTCATTTTCTCGTCGCTTTTTGCTGATTGCCCCAAATTTTCTTGTCCTCTATAGAGGAGATATCGTTTCCACATATATATTAACCGATATGAGGAATGCCCTTTTGTTCTTGGCTTTCACGCGCATGAGTTCTGACATGCCATCCGTGAAAACAAGGAGAATAAGGCATATAGCGCTGGATTTTCTTCAATTCTGGCCAAATAAGATTGCCGGATCATAGAGCATCTCCAAAAAATCGTTTGTCCCTACCGAGGGGCTAATGTCTATAAGCAACATAATCTCTCGAATTTCCTTCAAAGGAAGTGCCAATGGGTTGAAACTTGTGCGAAAAAAAAGCGACGAATGATGTTCTTTGACTTTCGGGGCCAAAAGTCCTTCTTAAGGCTGAATTTAAGGTACTCGGGCCTCTGGGCATAGCGGGAGTATTTTTGGATTCTCGCGCGCGCTTGAGCAGTTTAGTACTTATGGGTCCGACACGGACTCGAATGACAAAATTATGACCGTTTTAGTGAACATCTGTCCATTCTATGGCGGTCCTTGAAAGTACTTCATTTTCTCGTGTGCTTTTTGCTGATTGCCCCAAAATTTCTTGTCCTCTATAGAGGAGATATCGTTTCCACATATATATTGACCGATGCGAGGAATGCCCTTTTGTTCTTGGCTTTCATGCGCATGAGTTCTGACATGCCATCCGTGAAAACAAGGAGAATAAGGCATATAGCCGCTGGATTTTCTTCAATTCTGGCCAAATGAGATTACCGGATCATAGAGCATCTGCGAGAAAATCGTTTGTCCCTACCGGGGCTAATGTCTATAAGCAACATAATCTCTCGAATTTCCTTCAAAAGGAAGTGCTAATGGGTTGAAACTTATGCGAAAAGCAATGACGAATGATGTTCTTTGACTTTGAGGGCCAAAAGTCCTGCTTAAGGCTGAATTTGAGGTACTCGGGCCTCTGGCCCTAGCGGGAGTATTTTTGGATTCGCGCGCGCGCGTGAGCAGTTTAAGTACTTATGGGTCCGACCACGGACTCGAATGACAAAATTATGACCGTTTTAGTGAACATCTGTCCTTTCTATGGCAATCCTTGAAAGTACTTCATTTTCTCGTCGCTTTTGCTGATTGCCCCAAATTTTCTTGTCCTCTATAGAGGAGATATCGTTTCCACATATATATTAACCGATATGAGGAATGCCCTTTTGTTCTTGGCTTTCACGCGCATGAGTTCTGACATGCCATCCGTGAAAACAAGGAGAATAAGGCATATAGCGCTGGATTTTCTTCAATTCTGGCCAAATAAGATTGCCGGATCATAGAGCATCTCCAAAAATACGTTTGTCCCTACCGGGGCTAATGTCTATAAGCAACATAATCTCTCGAATTTCCTTCAAAGGAAGTGCCAATGGGTTGAAACTTGTCGAAAAACAATGACGAATGATGTTCTTTGACTTTCGGGGCCAAAAGTCCTTCTTAAGGCTGAATTTAAGGTACTCGGGCCTCTGGCATAAGCGGGGAGTATTTTTGGATTCTCGCGCTCTTGCTTGAGCAGTTTAATACTTATGGGTCCGACACGGACTCGAATGACAAAATTATGACCGTTTTAGTGAACATCTGTCCATTCTATGGCGGTCCTTGAAAGTACTTCATTTTCTCGTGTGCTTTTTGCTGATTGCCCCAAAATTTCTTGTCCTCTATAGAGGAGATATCGTTTCCACATATATATTGACCGATGCAGGAATGCCCTTTTGTTCTTGGCTTTCATGCGCATGAGTTCTGACATGCCATCCGTGAAAACAAGGAGAATAAGGCATATAGCCTTTGGATTTTCTTCAATTCTGGCCAAATGAGATTGCCGGATCATAGAGCATCTGCGAGAAAGATCGTTTGTCCCTACCGAGGGCTAATGTCTATAAGCAACATAATCTCTCGAATTTCCTTCAAAGGAAGTGCTAATGGGTTGAAACTTATGCGAAAAACAATGACGAATGATGTTCTTTGACTTTGAGGGCCAAAAGTCCTGCTTAAGGCTGAATTTGAGGTACTCGGGCCTCTGGCCCTAGCGGGAGTATTTTTGGATTAGCGCGCTTCGCGCGTGAGCAGTTTAGTACTTATGGGTCCGACACGGACTCGAATGACAAAATTATGACCGTTTTAGTGAACATCTGTCCTTTCTATGGCAATCCTTGAAAGTACTTCATTTTCTCGTCGCTTTTTGCTGATTGCCCCAAAATTTCTTGTCCTCTATAGAGGAGATATCGTTTCCACATATATATTAACCGATATGAGGAATGCCCTTTTGTTCTTGGCTTTCGCGCGCATGAGTTCTGACATGCCATCCGTGAAAACAAGGAGAATAAGGCATATAGCCGCTGGATTTTCTTCAATTCTGGCCAAATAAGATTGCCGGATCATAGAGCATCTGCGAAAGATCGTTTGTCCCTACCGAGAGGCTAATGTCTATAAGCAACATAATCTCTCGAATTTCCTTCAAAGGAAGTGCCAATGGGTTGAAACTTGTCGAAAAACAATGACGAATGATGTTCTTTGACTTTGAGGGCCAAAAGTCCTTCTTAAGGCTGAATTTGAGGTACTCGGGCCTCTGGCATAGCGGGAGTATTTTTGGATTTCGCGCGCTCGCCTTGAGCAGTTTAAGTACTTATGGGTCCGACACGGACTCGAATGACAAAATTATGACCGTTTTAGTGAACATCTGTCCATTCTATGGCGGTCCTTGAAAGTACTTCATTTTCTCGTGTGCTTTTTGCTGATTGCCCCAAAATTTCTTGTCCTCTATAGAGGAGATATCGTTTCCACATATATATTGACCGATGCAGGAATGCCCTTTTGTTCTTGGCTTTCATGCGCATGAGTTCTGACATGCCATCCGTGAAAACAAGGAGAATAAGGCATATAGCCATTTGGATTTTCTTCAATTCTGGCCAAATGAGATTGCCGGATCATAGAGCATCTCGAGAAAATACGTTTGTCCCTACCGAGGGGCTAATGTCTATAAGCAACATAATCTCTCGAATTTCCTTCAAAGGAAGTGCCAATGGGTTGAAACTTGTCGAAAAACAAGCGACGAATGATGTTCTTTGACTTTGAGGGCCAAAAGTCCCTTAAGGCTGAATTTGAGGTACTCGGGCCTCTGGCGTAAGCGGGGAGTATTTTTGGATTCGCGCTCTTGTGAGCAGTTTTAGTACTTATGGGTCCGACACGGACTCGAATGACAAAATTATGACCGTTTTAGTGAACATCTGTCCATTCTATGGCAATCCTTGAAAGTACTTCATTTTCTCGTGCGCTTTTTGCTGATTGCCCCAAAATTTCTTGTCCTCTATAGAGAGATATCGTTTCCACATATATATTGACCGATATGAGGAATGCCCTTTTGTTCTTGGCTTTCACGCGCATGAGTTCTGACATGCCATCCGTGAAAACAAGGAGAATAAGGCATATAGCGCTGGATTTTCTTCAATTCTGGCCAAATAAGATTGCCGGATCATAGAGCATCTGCGAAAGATCGTTTGTCCCTACCGAGGGCTAATGTCTATAAGCAACATAATCTCTCGAATTTCCTTCAAAAGGAAGTGCCAATGGGTTGAAACTTATGCGAAAAACAATGACGAATGATGTTCTTTGACTTTGAGGGCCAAAAGTCCTGCTTAAGGCTGAATTTGAGGTACTCGGGCCTCTGGCCCTAGCGGGAGTATTTTTGGATTCTCGCGCGCCATGAGCAGTTTGAGTACTTATGGGTCCGACCACGGACTCGAATGACAAAATTATGACCGTTTTAGTGAACATCTGTCCATTCTATGGCAATCCTTGAAAGTACTTCATTTTCTCGTCGCTTTTTGCTGATTGCCCCAAAATTTCTTGTCCTCTATAGAGGAGATATCGTTTCCACATATATATTGACCGATATGAGGAATGCCCTTTTGTTCTTGGCTTTCGCGCATGAGTTCTGACATGCCATCCGTGAAAACAAGGAGAATAAGGCATATAGCCGCTGGATTTTCTTCAATTCTGGCCAAATAAGATTGCCGGATCATAGAGCATCTCCAAAAATCGTTTGTCCCTACCGGGGCTAATGTCTATAAGCAACATAATCTCTCGAATTTCCTTCAAAAGGAAGTGCCAATGGGTTGAAACTTGTCGAAAAACAGCGACGAATGATGTTCTTTGACTTTCGGGGCCAAAAGTCCCTTAAGGCTGAATTTGAGGTACTCGGGCCTCTGGCGCAAGCGGGAGTATTTTTGGATTTCGCGCTTCGCCTTGAGCAGTTTTAGTACTTATGGGTCCGACACGGACTCGAATGACAAAATTATGACCGTTTTAGTGAACATCTGTCCATTCTATGGCGGTCCTTGAAAGTACTTCATTTTCTCGTGCGCTTTTTGCTGATTGCCCCAAAATTTCTTGTCCTCTATAGAGGAGATATCGTTTCCACATATATATTGACCGATGAGGAATGCCCTTTTGTTCTTGGCTTTCACGCGCATGAGTTCTGACATGCCATCCGTGAAAACAAGGAGAATAAGGCATATAGCCGCTGGATTTTCTTCAATTCTGGCCAAATGAGATTGCCGGATCATAGAGCATCTGCGAGAAAATCGTTTGTCCCTACCGAGGGCTAATGTCTATAAGCAACATAATCTCTCGAATTTCCTTCAAAGGAAGTGCTAATGGGTTGAAACTTATGCGAAAAACAATGACGAATGATGTTCTTTGACTTTGAGGGCCAAAAGTCCTGCTTAAGGCTGAATTTGAGGTACTCGGGCCTCTGGCCCTAGGGGAGTATTTTTTGGATTCGCGCTTCTTGCTTGAGCAGTTTAGTACTTATGGGTCCGACCACGGACTCGAATGACAAAATTATGACCGTTTTAGTGAACATCTGTCCTTTCTATGGCAATCCTTGAAAGTACTTCATTTTCTCGTCGCTTTTTGCTGATTGCCCCAAAATTTCTTGTCCTCTATAGAGGAGATATCGTTTCCACATATATATTGACCGATATGAGGAATGCCCTTTTGTTCTTGGCTTTCATGCGCATGAGTTCTGACATGCCATCCGTGAAAACAAGGAGAATAAGGCATATAGCATACTGGATTTTCTTCAATTCTGGCCAAATAAGATTGCCGGATCATAGAGCATCTCCAAAAATCGTTTGTCCCTACCGAGGGGCTAATGTCTATAAGCAACATAATCTCTCGAATTTCCTTCAAAGGAAGTGCCAATGGGTTGAAACTTGTCGAAAAAAAACAGCGACGAATGATGTTCTTTGACTTCGGGGCCAAAAGTCCTTCTTAAGGCTGAATTTGAGGTACTCGGGCCTCTGGCATAAGCGGGGAGTATTTTTGGATTCTCGCGCTCGCCATGAGCAGTTTAGTACTTATGGGTCCGACCACGGACTCGAATGACAAAATTATGACCGTTTTAGTGAACATCTGTCCATTCTATGGCGGTCCTTGAAAGTACTTCATTTTCTCGTGTGCTTTTTGCTGATTGCCCCAAAATTTCTTGTCCTCTATAGAGGAGATATCGTTTCCACATATATATTGACCGATGCAGGAATGCCCTTTTGTTCTTGGCTTTCATGCGCATGAGTTCTGACATGCCATCCGTGAAAACAAGGAGAATAAGGCATATAGCCGCTGGATTTTCTTCAATTCTGGCCAAATGAGATTACCGGATCATAGAGCATCTGCGAAAAGATCGTTTGTCCCTACCGAGGGGCTAATGTCTATAAGCAACATAATCTCTCGAATTTCCTTCAAAGGAAGTGCTAATGGGTTGAAACTTATGCGAAAAAGCAATGACGAATGATGTTCTTTGACTTTGAGGGCCAAAAGTCCTGCTTAAGGCTGAATTTGAGGTACTCGGGCCTCCAGGCCCTAGCGGGGAGTATTTTTGGATTCGCGCGCTCTTGTGGCAGTTTAGTACTTATGGGTCGACCACGGACTCGAATGACAAAATTATGACCGTTTTAGTGAACATCTGTCCTTTCTATGGCAATCCTTGAAAGTACTTCATTTTCTCGTCGCTTTTTGCTGATTGCCCCAAATTTTCTTGTCCTCTATAGAGGATATCGTTTCCACATATATATTAACCGATATGAGGAATGCCCTTTTGTTCTTGGCTTTCGCGCATGAGTTCTGACATGCCATCCGTGAAAACAAGGAGAATAAGGCATATAGCCGCTGGATTTTCTTCAATTCTGGCCAAATAAGATTGCCGGATCATAGAGCATCTCCAAAAAATCGTTTGTCCCTACCGAGGGGCTAATGTCTATAAGCAACATAATCTCTCGAATTTCCTTCAAAGGAAGTGCCAATGGGTTGAAACTTGTCGAAAAAAAACAGCGACGAATGATGTTCTTTGACTTTCGGGGCCAAAAGTCCTTCTTAAGGCTGAATTTGAGGTACTCGGGCCTCTGGCATAAGCGGGAGTATTTTTGGATTCTCGCGCGCTTCGCCTTGAGCAGTTTAGTACTTATGGGTCCGACACGGACTCGAATGACAAAATTATGACCGTTTTAGTGAACATCTGTCCATTCTATGGCGGTCCTTGAAAGTACTTCATTTTCTCGTGTGCTTTTTGCTGATTGCCCCAAAATTTCTTGTCCTCTATAGAGGAGATATCGTTTCCACATATATATTGACCGATGCAGGAATGCCCTTTTGTTCTTGGCTTTCATGCGCATGAGTTCTGACATGCCATCCGTGAAAACAAGGAGAATAAGGCATATAGCCGCTGGATTTTCTTCAATTCTGGCCAAATGAGATTACCGGATCATAGAGCATCTGCGAAAAATCGTTTGTCCCTACCGAGGGCTAATGTCTATAAGCAACATAATCTCTCGAATTTCCTTCAAAAGGAAGTGCTAATGGGTTGAAACTTGTCGAAAAACAGCGACGAATGATGTTCTTTGACTTTGAGGGCCAAAAGTCTGCTTAAGGCTGAATTTGAGGTACTCGGGCCTCTGGCCCTAGCGGGGAGTATTTTTGGATTCAGCGCTTTCGCGCTTGTGAGCAGTTTAGTACTTATGGGTCCGACCACGGACTCGAATGACAAAATTATGACCGTTTTAGTGAACATCTGTCCTTTCTATGGCAATCCTTGAAAGTACTTCATTTTCTCGTCGCTTTTTGCTGATTGCCCCAAAATTTCTTGTCCTCTATAGAGGAGATATCGTTTCCACATATATATTAACCGATATGAGGAATGCCCTTTTGTTCTTGGCTTTCGCGCGCATGAGTTCTGACATGCCATCCGTGAAAACAAGGAGAATAAGGCATATAGCGCTGGATTTTCTTCAATTCTGGCCAAATAAGATTGCCGGATCATAGAGCATCTCCAAAAATCGTTTGTCCCTACCGGGGGCTAATGTCTATAAGCAACATAATCTCTCGAATTTCCTTCAAAGGAAGTGCCAATGGGTTGAAACTTGTCGAAAAACAGCGACGAATGATGTTCTTTGACTTTCGGGGCCAAAAGTCCTTCTTAAGGCTGAATTTGAGGTACTCGGGCCTCTGGCATAAGCGGGAGTATTTTTGGATTCTCGCTTCGCTTGAGCAGTTTAGTACTTATGGGTCAATGGGTCCGACCACGGACTCGAATGACAAAATTATGACCGTTTTAGTGAACATCTGTCCATTCTATGGCGGTCCTTGAAAGTACTTCATTTTCTCGTGTGCTTTTTGCTGATTGCCCCAAAATTTCTTGTCCTCTATAGAGGAGATATCGTTTCCACATATATATTGACCGATGCAGGAATGCCCTTTTGTTCTTGGCTTTCATGCGCATGAGTTCTGACATGCCATCCGTGAAAACAAGGAGAATAAGGCATATAGCCGCTGGATTTTCTTCAATTCTGGCCAAATGAGATTACCGGATCATAGAGCATCTGCGAGAAAATCGTTTGTCCCTACCGAGGGCTAATGTCTATAAGCAACATAATCTCTCGAATTTCCTTCAAAGGAAGTGCTAATGGGTTGAAACTTGTCGAAAAACAATGACGAATGATGTTCTTTGACTTTGAGGGCCAAAAGTCCCTTAAGGCTGAATTTGAGGTACTCGGGCCTCTGGCCCTAGCGGGAGTATTTTTTGGATTCGCGCTCGCGCTTGAGCAGTTTAGTACTTATGGGTCCGACCACGGACTCGAATGACAAAATTATGACCGTTTTAGTGAACATCTGTCCATTCTATGGCAATCCTTGAAAGTACTTCATTTTCTCGTCGCTTTTTGCTGATTGCCCCAAAATTTCTTGTCCTCTATAGAGGAGATATCGTTTCCACATATATATTGACCGATATGAGGAATGCCCTTTTGTTCTTGGCTTTCGCGCATGAGTTCTGACATGCCATCCGTGAAAACAAGGAGAATAAGGCATATAGCGCTGGATTTTCTTCAATTCTGGCCAAATAAGATTGCCGGATCATAGAGCATCTGCGAAAAGATCGTTTGTCCCTACCGAGGGGCTAATGTCTATAAGCAACATAATCTCTCGAATTTCCTTCAAAGGAAGTGCCAATGGGTTGAAACTTGTCGAAAAACAGCGACGAATGATGTTCTTTGACTTTGAGGGCCAAAAGTCCCTTAAGGCTGAATTTGAGGTACTCGGGCCTCTGGCATAAGCGGGGAGTATTTTTGGATTCGCGCGCTCTTGTGAGCAGTTTAGTACTTATGGGTCCGACCACGGACTCGAATGACAAAATTATGACCGTTTTAGTGAACATCTGTCCATTCTATGGCGGTCCTTGAAAGTACTTCATTTTCTCGTGCGCTTTTTGCTGATTGCCCCAAAATTTCTTGTCCTCTATAGAGGAGATATCGTTTCCACATATATATTGACCGATATGAGGAATGCCCTTTTGTTCTTGGCTTTCCGCGCGCATGAGTTCTGACATGCCATCCGCGAAAACAAGGAGAATAAGGCATATAGCCGCTGGATTTTCTTCAATTCTGACCAAATAAGATTGCCGGATCATAGAGCATCTGCAAAAAATCGTTTGTCCCTACCGGGGCTAATGTCTATAAGCAACATAATCTCTCGAATTTCCTTCAAAGGAAGTGCCAATGGGTTGAAACTTATGCGAAAAACAATGACGAATGATGTTCTTTGACTTTGAGGGCCAAAAGTCCTTCTTAAGGCTGAATTTGAGGTACTCGGGCCTCTGGCCCAAGCGGGGAGTATTTTTGGATTCTCGCGCTCTTGCATGAGCAGTTTAGTACTTATGGGTCCGACACGGACTCGAATGACAAAATTATGACCGTTTTAGTGAACATCTGTCCATTCTATGGCAATCCTTGAAAGTACTTCATTTTCTCGTCGCTTTTTGCTGATTGCCCCAAAATTTCTTGTCCTCTATAGAGGAGATATCGTTTCCACATATATATTGACCGATATGAGGAATGCCCTTTTGTTCTTGGCTTTCGCGCGCATGAGTTCTGACATGCCATCCGTGAAAACAAGGAGAATAAGGCATATAGCCGCTGGATTTTCTTCAATTCTGGCCAAATAAGATTGCCGGATCATAGAGCATCTGCGAAAAATACGTTTGTCCCTACCGAGAGGCTAATGTCTATAAGCAACATAATCTCTCGAATTTCCTTCAAAAGGAAGTGCCAATGGGTTGAAACTTGTCGAAAAACAGCGACGAATGATGTTCTTTGACTTTGAGGGCCAAAAGTCCCTTAAGGCTGAATTTGAGGTACTCGGGCCTCTGGCGCAAGCGGGGAGTATTTTTGGATTCGCGCTGCTCGCTTGAGCAGTTTGAGTACTTATGGGTCCGACACGGACTCGAATGACAAAATTATGACCGTTTTAGTGAACATCTGTCCATTCTATGGCGGTCCTTGAAAGTACTTCATTTTCTCGTCGCTTTTTGCTGATTGCCCCAAAATTTCTTGTCCTCTATAGAGGAGATATCGTTTCCACATATATATTGACCGATATGAGGAATGCCCTTTTGTTCTTGGCTTTCACGCGCATGAGTTCTGACATGCCATCCGTGAAAACAAGGAGAATAAGGCATATAGCGCTGGATTTTCTTCAATTTCGGCCAAATGAGATTGCCGGATCATAGAGCATCTGCGAGAAGATCGTTTGTCCCTACCGAGGGCTAATGTCTATAAGCAACATAATCTCTCGAATTTCCTTCAAAGGAAGTGCTAATGGGTTGAAACTTGTCGAAAAACAGCGACGAATGATGTTCTTTGACTTTGAGGGCCAAAAGTCCTGCTTAAGGCTGAATTTGAGGTACTCGGGCCTCTGGCCCTAGCGGGGAGTATTTTTGGATTCGCGCGCTCGCCATGAGCAGTTTAGTACTTATGGGTCCGACCACGGACTCGAATGACAAAATTATGACCGTTTTAGTGAACATCTGTCCATTCTATGGCAATCCTTGAAAGTACTTCATTTTCTCGTCGCTTTTTGCTGATTGCCCCAAAATTTCTTGTCCTCTATAGAGGAGATATCGTTTCCACATATATATTGACCGATATGAGGAATGCCCTTTTGTTCTTGGCTTTCGCGCGCATGAGTTCTGACATGCCATCCGTGAAAACAAGGAGAATAAGGCATATAGCCGCTGGATTTTCTTCAATTCTACGGCCAAATAAGATTGCCGGATCATAGAGCATCTCCAAAAAATCGTTTGTCCCTACGAGGGGCTAATGTCTATAAGCAACATAATCTCTCGAATTTCCTTCAAAGGAAGTGCCAATGGGTTGAAACTTGTCGAAAAACAGCGACGAATGATGTTCTTTGACTTTCGGGGCCAAAAGTCCTTCTTAAGGCTGAATTTGAGGTACTCGGGCCTCTGGCGTAAGCGGGGAGTATTTTTGGATTTCGCGCTCGCTTGTGAGCAGTTTAGTACTTATGGGTCCGACACGGACTCGAATGACAAAATTATGACCGTTTTAGTGAACATCTGTCCATTCTATGGCGGTCCTTGAAAGTACTTCATTTTCTCGTGTGCTTTTGCTGATTGCCCCAAAATTTCTTGTCCTCTATAGAGGAGATATCGTTTCCACATATATATTGACCGATATGAGGAATGCCCTTTTGTTCTTGGCTTTCATGCGCATGAGTTCTGACATGCCATCCGTGAAAACAAGGAGAATAAGGCATATAGCCGCTGGATTTTCTTCAATTCTGGCCAAATGAGATTACCGGATCATAGAGCATCTGCGAGAAAGATCGTTTGTCCCTACCGAGGGGCTAATGTCTATAAGCAACATAATCTCTCGAATTTCCTTCAAAAGGAAGTGCTAATGGGTTGAAACTTATGCGAAAAACAATGACGAATGATGTTCTTTGACTTTGAGGGCCAAAAGTCCTGCTTAAGGCTGAATTTGAGGTACTCGGGCCTCTGGCCCTAGCGGGGAGTATTTTTGGATTCGCGCGCTCGCATGAGCAGTTTAGTACTTATGGGTCCGACCACGGACTCGAATGACAAAATTATGACCGTTTTAGTGAACATCTGTCCTTTCTATGGCAATCCTTGAAAGTACTTCATTTTCTCGTCGCTTTTTGCTGATTGCCCCAAAATTTCTTGTCCTCTATAGAGGAGATATCGTTTCCACATATATATTAACCGATATGAGGAATGCCCTTTTGTTCTTGGCTTTCGCGCGCATGAGTTCTGACATGCCATCCGTGAAAACAAGGAGAATAAGGCATATAGCGCTGGATTTTCTTCAATTCTGGCCAAATAAGATTGCCGGATCATAGAGCATCTCCAAAAAATCGTTTGTCCCTACCGAGGGGCTAATGTCTATAAGCAACATAATCTCTCGAATTTCCTTCAAAGGAAGTGCCAATGGGTTGAAACTTGTCGAAAAACAGCGACGAATGATGTTCTTTGACTTTCGGGGCCAAAAGTCCTTCTTAAGGCTGAATTTAAGGTACTCGGGCCTCTGGCATAAGCGGGGAGTATTTTTGGATTCTCGCGCTTCTTGTGAGCAGTTTAAGTACTTATGGGTCCGACCACGGACTCGAATGACAAAATTATGACCGTTTTAGTGAACATCTGTCCATTCTATGGCAGTCCTTGAAAGTACTTCATTTTCTCGTGTGCTTTTTGCCTGATTGCCCCAAAATTTCTTGTCCTCTATAGAGGAGATATCGTTTCCACATATATATTGACCGATGCCAGGAATGCCCTTTTGTTCTTGGCTTTCATGCGCATGAGTTCTGACATGCCATCCGTGAAAACAAGGAGAATAAGGCATATAGCCGCTGGATTTTCTTCAATTCTGGCCAAATGAGATTACCGGATCATAGAGCATCTGCAGAAAGATACGTTTGTCCCTACCAGGGGGGCTAATGTCTATAAGCAACATAATCTCTCGAATTTCCTTCAAAAGGAACTGCTAATGGGTTCAGAAACTTGTCTGGAAAACAGCGACGAATGATGTTCTTTGACTTTGAGGGCCAAAAAGTCCTGCTTAAGGCTGAATTTGAGGGTACTCCGGGCCTCCAGGCCCTACCGGGGAGTATTTTCTGGATTCGCGCGCTCGCCGCGAGCAGTTTGAGTACTTATGGGTCCGACACGGACTCCGAATGACAAAATTATGACCGTTTTAGTGAACATCTGTCCTTTCTATGGCAATCCTTGAAAGTACTTCATTTTCTCGTGCGCTTTTGCTGATTGCCCCAAATTTTCTTGTCCTCTATAGAGGAGATATCGTTTCCACATATATATTAACCGATATGAGGAATGCCCTTTTGTTCTTGGCTTTCCGCGCATGAGTTCTGACATGCCATCCGTGAAAACAAGGAGAATAAGGCATATATAGCGCTGGATTTTCTTCAATTCTGGCCAAATAAGATTGCCGGATCATAGAGCATCTCCAAAAGATGCGTTTGTCCCTACCAGCGGGGCTAATGTCTATAAGCAACATAATCTCTCGAATTTCCTTCAAAAGGAAGTGCCAATGGGTTCAGAAACTTGTCTGAAAAACAGCGACGAATGATGTTCTTTTCCTTTCAGGGCCAAAAAGTCCTTCTTAAGGCTGAATTTAAGGGTACTCCGGGCCTCCTGGCGCAAGCGGGGAGTATTTTTTGGATTCTCGCGCTCGCCGCGAGCAGTTTGAGTACTTATGGGTCCGACACGGACTCCGAATGACAAAATTATGACCGTTTTAGTGAACATCTGTCCATTCTATGGCAGTCCTTGAAAGTACTTCATTTTCTCGTGTGCTTTTTGCCTGATTGCCCCAAAATTTCTTGTCCTCTATAGAGGAGATATCGTTTCCACATATATATTGACCGATGCCAGGAATGCCCTTTTGTTCTTGGCTTTCATGCGCATGAGTTCTGACATGCCATCCGTGAAAA
This sequence comes from Aegilops speltoides, assembly GCA_021437245.1. Classification (NCBI taxonomy): domain Eukaryota; kingdom Viridiplantae; phylum Streptophyta; class Magnoliopsida; order Poales; family Poaceae; genus Aegilops; species Aegilops speltoides. The sequence continues at coordinate 297,101,264 of CM038147.1, forward strand.
CAAGGAGAATAAGGCATATAGCCCTGGATTTTCTTCAATTCTGGCCAAATGAGATTACCGGATCATAGAGCATCTGCGAAAAATCGTTTGTCCCTACCGAGGGCTAATGTCTATAAGCAACATAATCTCTCGAATTTCCTTCAAAGGAAGTGCTAATGGGTTGAAACTTATGCGAAAAACAATGACGAATGATGTTCTTTGACTTTGAGGGCCAAAAGTCCTGCTTAAGGCTGAATTTGAGGTACTCGGGCCTCAGGCCCTAGCGGGGAGTATTTTTTGGATTCGCGCGCTTCTTGCGTGACAGTTTAGTACTTATGGGTCCGACCACGGACTCGAATGACAAAATTATGACCGTTTTAGTGAACATCTGTCCTTTCTATGGCAATCCTTGAAAGTACTTCATTTTTCGTCGCGCTTTTTGCCTGATTGCCCCAAATTTTCTTGTCCTCTATAGAGGAGATATCGTTTCCACATATATATTAACCGATATGAGGAATGCCCTTTTGTTCTTGGCTTTCACGCGCATGAGTTCTGACATGCCATCCGTGAAAACAAGGAGAATAAGGCATATAGCGCTGGATTTTCTTCAATTCTGGCCAAATAAGATTGCCGGATCATAGAGCATCTCCAAAAAATCGTTTGTCCCTACCGAGGGGCTAATGTCTATAAGCAACATAATCTCTCGAATTTCCTTCAAAGGAAGTGCCAATGGGTTGAAACTTGTGCGAAAAACAATGACGAATGATGTTCTTTGACTTCGGGGCCAAAAGTCCTTCTTAAGGCTGAATTTAAGGTACTCGGGCCTCTGGCGCAAGTGGGGAGTATTTTTGGATTCTCGCGCTCGCTTGCATGAGCAGTTTAGTACTTATGGGTCCGACACGGACTCGAATGACAAAATTATGACCGTTTTAGTGAACATCTGTCCATTCTATGGCGGTCCTTGAAAGTACTTCATTTTCTCGTGTGCTTTTTGCTGATTGCCCCAAAATTTCTTGTCCTCTATAGAGGAGATATCGTTTCCACATATATATTGACCGATGCGGGAATGCCCTTTTGTTCTTGGCTTTCATGCGCATGAGTTCTGACATGCCATCCGTGAAAACAAGGAGAATAAGGCATATAGCCGCTGGATTTTCTTCAATTCTGGCCAAATGAGATTACCGGATCATAGAGCATCTGCGAGAAAATCGTTTGTCCCTACCGGGGCTAATGTCTATAAGCAACATAATCTCTCGAATTTCCTTCAAAAGGAAGTGCTAATGGGTTGAAACTTATGCGAAAAACAATGACGAATGATGTTCTTTGACTTTGAGGGCCAAAAGTCCTGCTTAAGGCTGAATTTGAGGTACTCGGGCCTCTGGCCCTAGCGGGGAGTATTTTTTGGATTCAGCGCTTCATGTGAGCAGTTTAGTACTTATGGGTCCGACCACGGACTCGAATGACAAAATTATGACCGTTTTAGTGAACATCTGTCCTTTCTATGGCAATCCTTGAAAGTACTTCATTTTCTCGTGCGCTTTTTGCCTGATTGCCCCAAATTTTCTTGTCCTCTATAGAGGAGATATCGTTTCCACATATATATTACCGATATGAGGAATGCCCTTTTGTTCTTGGCTTTCACGCGCATGAGTTCTGACATGCCATCCGTGAAAACAAGGAGAATAAGGCATATAGCCGCTGGATTTTCTTCAATTCTGGCCAAATAAGATTGCCGGATCATAGAGCATCTCCAAAAAATCGTTTGTCCCTACCGAGGGGCTAATGTCTATAAGCAACATAATCTCTCGAATTTCCTTCAAAAGGAAGTGCCAATGGGTTGAAACTTGTGCGAAAAACAATGACGAATGATGTTCTTTTCCTTTGGGGCCAAAAGTCCTTCTTAAGGCTGAATTTAAGGTACTCGGGCCTCTGGCGCAAGTGGGGAGTATTTTTGGATTTCGCGCGCTTCTTGTGAGCAGTTTAATACTTATGGGTCCGACCACGGACTCGAATGACAAAATTATGACCGTTTTAGTGAACATCTGTCCATTCTATGGCGGTCCTTGAAAGTACTTCATTTTCTCGTGTGCTTTTTGCTGATTGCCCCAAAATTTCTTGTCCTCTATAGAGGAGATATCGTTTCCACATATATATTGACCGATGCGAGGAATGCCCTTTTGTTCTTGGCTTTCATGCGCATGAGTTCTGACATGCCATCCGTGAAAACAAGGAGAATAAGGCATATAGCGCTGGATTTTCTTCAATTCTGGCCAAATGAGATTACCGGATCATAGAGCATCTGCGAAAAATCGTTTGTCCCTACCGAGAGGCTAATGTCTATAAGCAACATAATCTCTCGAATTTCCTTCAAAAGGAAGTGCTAATGGGTTCAGAAACTTGTCTGAAAAACAGCGACGAATGATGTTCTTTCACTTTGAGGGCCAAAAAGTCCTGCTTAAGGCTGAATTTGAGGGTACTCCGGGCCTCCAGGCCCTAGCGGGGAGTATTTTCTGGATTCGCGCGCTCGCCGCGAGCAGTTTCAGTACTTATGGGTCCGGCACGGACTCCGAATGACAAAATTATGACCGTTTTAGTGAACATCTGTCCTTTCTATGGCAATCCTTGAAAGTACTTCATTTTCTCGTGCGCTTTTTGCCTGATTGCCCCAAATTTTCTTGTCCTCTATAGAGGAGATATCGTTTCCACATATATATTAACCGATATGAGGAATGCCCTTTTGTTCTTGGCTTTCACGCGCATGAGTTCTGACATGCCATCCGTGAAAACAAGGAGAATAAGGCATATAGCGCTGGATTTTCTTCAATTCTGGCCAAATAAGATTCCCCGGATCATAGAGCATCTCCAAAAAGGTACGTTTGTCCCTACCAGGGGGGCTAATATCTATAAGCAACATAATCTCTCGAATTTCCTTCAAAAGGAAGTGCCAATGGGTTCAGAAACTTGTCTGAAAAACAGCGACGAATGATGTTCTTTTCCTTTCAGGGCCAAAAAGTCCTTCTTAAGGCTGAATTTAAGGGTACTCCGGGCCTCCTGGCGCAAGCGGGGAGTATTTTTTGGATTCTCGCGCTCGCGCTTGAGCAGTTTAATACTTATGGGTCCGACCACGGACTCGAATGACAAAATTATGACCGTTTTAGTGAACATCTGTCCATTCTATGGCAGTCCTTGAAAGTACTTCATTTTCTCGTGTGCTTTTTGCCTGATTGCCCCAAAATTTCTTGTCCTCTATAGAGGAGATATCGTTTCCACATATATATTGACCGATGCCAGGAATGCCCTTTTGTTCTTGGCTTTCATGCGCATGAGTTCTGACATGCCATCCGTGAAAACAAGGAGAATAAGGCATATAGCCCTTTGGATTTTCTTCAATTCTGGCCAAATGAGATTACCGGATCATAGAGCATCTGCGAGAAAAATCGTTTGTCCCTACCGAGGGGCTAATGTCTATAAGCAACATAATCTCTCGAATTTCCTTCAAAAGGAAGTGCTAATGGGTTGAAACTTATGCGAAAAACAATGACGAATGATGTTCTTTGACTTTGAGGGCCAAAAGTCCTGCTTAAGGCTGAATTTGAGGTACTCGGGCCTCGAGGCCTAGCGGGGAGTATTTTTGGATTCGCGCTTCTTGTGAGCAGTTTAAGTACTTATGGGTCGACCACGGACTCGAATGACAAAATTATGACCGTTTTAGTGAACATCTGTCCATTCTATGGCAATCCTTGAAAGTACTTCATTTTCTCGTCGCTTTTTGCTGATTGCCCCAAATTTTCTTGTCCTCTATAGAGGAGATATCGTTTCCACATATATATTAACCGATATGAGGAATGCCCTTTTGTTCTTGGCTTTCACGCGCATGAGTTCTGACATGCCATCCGTGAAAACAAGGAGAATAAGGCATATAGCCGCTGGATTTTCTTCAATTCTGGCCAAATAAGATTGCCGGATCATAGAGCATCTTCAAAAAATGCGTTTGTCCCTACCGAGGGCTAATGTCTATAAGCAACATAATCTCTCGAATTTCCTTCAAAAGGAAGTGCCAATGGGTTGAAACTTATCGAAAAACAATGACGAATGATGTTCTTTTCCTTTCGGGGCCAAAAGTCCTTCTTAAGGCTGAATTTAAGGTACTCGGGCCTCTGGCGCAATGGGGAGTATTTTTGGATTTCGCGCTCGCTTGTGAGCAGTTTAATACTTATGGGTCCGACACGGACTCGAATGACAAAATTATGACCGTTTTAGTGAACATCTGTCCATTCTATGGCGGTCCTTGAAAGTACTTCATTTTCTCGTGTGCTTTTTGCTGATTGCCCCAAAATTTCTTGTCCTCTATAGAGAGATATCGTTTCCACATATATATTGACCGATGCAGGAATGCCCTTTTGTTCTTGGCTTTCATGCGCATGAGTTCTGACATGCCATCCGTGAAAACAAGGAGAATAAGGCATATAGCCCTGGATTTTCTTCAATTCTGGCCAAATGAGATTACCGGATCATAGAGCATCTGCGAGAAAATCGTTTGTCCCTACCGAGGGGCTAATGTCTATAAGCAACATAATCTCTCGAATTTCCTTCAAAGGAAGTGCTAATGGGTTGAAACTTATGCGAAAAGCAATGACGAATGATGTTCTTTGACTTTGAGGGCCAAAAAGTCCTGCTTAAGGCTGAATTTGAGGGTACTCCGGGCCTCCAGGCCCTACCGGGGAGTATTTTCTGGATTCGCGCGCTCGCCGCGACCAGTTTGAGTACTTATGGGTCCGACACGGACTCCGAATGACAAAATTATGACCGTTTTAGTGAACATCTGTCCTTTCTATGGCAATCCTTGAAAGTACTTCATTTTCTCGTGCGCTTTTTGCCTGATTGCCCCAAATTTTCTTGTCCTCTATAGAGGAGATATCGTTTCCACATATATATTAACCGATATGAGGAATGCCCTTTTGTTCTTGGCTTTCACGCGCATGAGTTACAGCATGCCATCCGGCGAAAACAAGGAGAATAAGGCATATAGCCGCTGGATTTTCTTCAATTATGGCCAAATAAGATTCCCGGATCATAGAGCATCTCCAAAAATACGTTTGTCCCTACCGAGGGCTAATGTCTATAAGCAACATAATCTCTCGAATTTCCTTCAAAGGAAGTGCCAATGGGTTGAAACTTGTGCGAAAAACAATGACGAATGATGTTCTTTTCCTTTCGGGGCCAAAAGTCCTTCTTAAGGCTGAATTTAAGGTACTCGGGCCTCTGGCGCAAGTGGGGAGTATTTTTGATTTTCGCGCTTCGCCATGAGCAGTTTAATACTTATGGGTCCGACCACGGACTCGAATGACAAAATTATGACCGTTTTAGTGAACATCTGTCCATTCTATGGCGGTCCTTGAAAGTACTTCATTTTCTCGTGTGCTTTTTGCTGATTGCCCCAAAATTTCTTGTCCTCTATAGAGGAGATATCGTTTCCACATATATATTGACCGATGCGGGAATGCCCTTTTGTTCTTGGCTTTCATGCGCATGAGTTCTGACATGCCATCCGTGAAAACAAGGAGAATAAGGCATATAGCCACTGGATTTTATTCAATTCTGGCCAAATGAGATTACCGGATCATAGAGCATCTGCGAGAAAATCGTTTGTCCCTACCGAGGGGCTAATGTCTATAAGCAACATAATCTCTCAATTTCCTTCAAAAGGAAGTGCTAATGGGTTGAAACTTGCGAAAAACAGCGACGAATGATGTTCTTTGACTTTGAGGCCAAAAGTCCTGCTTAAGGCTGAATTTGAGGTACTCGGGCCTCTGGCCCTAGCGGGGAGTATTTTTTGGATTAGCGCGCTTCGCCATGAGCAGTTTAGTACTTATGGGTCCGACACGGACTCGAATGACAAAATTATGACCGTTTTAGTGAACATCTGTCCTTTCTATGGCAATCCTTGAAAGTACTTCATTTTCTCGTCGCTTTTTGCTGATTGCCCCAAATTTTCTTGTCCTCTATAGAGGAGATATCGTTTCCACATATATATTAACCGATATGAGGAATGCCCTTTTGTTCTTGGCTTTCGCGCATGAGTTCTGACATGCCATCCGTGAAAACAAGGAGAATAAGGCATATAGCGCTGGATTTTCTTCAATTCTGACCAAATAAGATTCCCGGATCATAGAGCATCTCCAAAAATCGTTTGTCCCTACCGAGGGCTAATGTCTATAAGCAACATAATCTCTCGAATTTCCTTCAAAAGGAAGTGCCAATGGGTTGAAACTTGTCGAAAAACAATGACGAATGATGTTCTTTGACTTTCGGGGCCAAAAGTCCTTCTTAAGGCTGAATTTAAGGTACTCGGGCCTCTGGCGCAAGCGGGAGTATTTTTGGATTCGCGCTCGCTTGTGGCAGTTTAATACTTATGGGTCCGACACGGACTCGAATGACAAAATTATGACCGTTTTAGTGAACATCTGTCCATTCTATGGCGGTCCTTGAAAGTACTTCATTTTCTCGTGTGCTTTTTGCTGATTGCCCCAAAATTTCTTGTCCTCTATAGAGGAGATATCGTTTCCACATATATATTGACCGATGCAGGAATGCCCTTTTGTTCTTGGCTTTCATGCGCATGAGTTCTGACATGCCATCCGTGAAAACAAGGAGAATAAGGCATATAGCCACTGGATTTTATTCAATTCTGGCCAAATGAGATTACCGGATCATAGAGCATCTGCGAAAATCGTTTGTCCCTACCGAGAGGCTAATGTCTATAAGCAACATAATCTCTCGAATTTCCTTCAAAAGGAAGTGCTAATGGGTTGAAACTTGTGCGAAAAACAAGCGACGAATGATGTTCTTTGACTTTGAGGGCCAAAAGTCCTGCTTAAGGCTGAATTTGAGGTACTCGGGCCTCTGGCCCTAAGCGGGAGTATTTTTGGATTCGGCGCTCTCGCGTGAGCAGTTTAGTACTTATGGGTCGACACGGACTCCGAATGACAAAATTATGACCGTTTTAGTGAACATCTGTCCATTCTATGGCAGTCCTTGAAAGTATTTCATTTTCTCGTGCGCTTTTTGCCTGATTGCCCCAAATTTTCTTGTCCTCTATAGAGGAGATATCATTTCCACATATATATTAACCGATATGAGGAATGCCCTTTTGTTCTTGGCTTTCACGCGCATGAGTTACAGCATACCATCCGGCGAAAACAAGGAGAATAAGGCATATAGCCGCTGGATTTTCTTCAATTCTGACCAAATAAGATTGCCGGATCATAGAGCATCTCCAAAAAGGTACGTTTGTCCCTACCAGGGGGGCTAATGTCTATAAGCAACATAATCTCTCGAATTTCCTTCAAAAGGAAGTGCCAATGGGTTGAAACTTGTGCGAAAAACAATGACGAATGATGTTCTTTGACTTTCGGGGCCAAAAGTCCTTCTTAAGGCTGAATTTAAGGTACTCGGGCCTCTGGCGCAAGCGGGGAGTATTTTTGGATTCTCGCGCTTCTTGTGAGCAGTTTAATACTTATGGGTCAAACCACGGACTCGAATGACAAAATTATGACCGTTTTAGTGAACATCTGTCCATTCTATGGCGGTCCTTGAAAGTACTTCATTTTCTCGTGTGCTTTTTGCTGATTGCCCCAAAATTTCTTGTCCTCTATAGAGGAGATATCGTTTCCACATATATATTGACCGATGCAGGAATGCCCTTTTGTTCTTGGCTTTCATGCGCATGAGTTCTGACATGCCATCCGTGAAAACAAGGAGAATAAGGCATATAGCCTTTGGATTTTCTTCAATTCTGGCCAAATGAGATTACCGGATCATAGAGCATCTGCGAGAAAATCGTTTGTCCCTACCAGGGGGGCTAATGTCTATAAGCAACATAATCTCTCGAATTTCCTTCAAAAGGAACTGCTAATGGGTTCAGAAACTTGTCTGGAAAACAGCGACGAATGATGTTCTTTGACTTTGAGGGCCAAAAAGTCCTGCTTAAGGCTGAATTTGAGGGTACTCCGGGCCTCCAGGCCCTACCGGGGAGTATTTTCTGGATTCACGCTCGCCGTGACCAGTTTGAGTACTTATGGGTCGACCACGGACTCCGAATGACAAAATTATGACCGTTTTAGTGAACATCTGTCCTTTCTATGGCAATCCTTGAAAGTACTTCATTTTCTCGTGCGCTTTTTGCCTGATTGCCCCAAATTTTCTTGTCCTCTATAGAGGAGATATCGTTTCCACATATATATTAACCGATATGAGGAATGCCCTTTTGTTCTTGGCTTTCCGCGCATGAGTTCTGACATGCCATCCGTGAAAACAAGGAGAATAAGGCATATAGCGCTGGATTTTCTTCAATTCTGACCAAATAAGATTCCCCGGATCATAGAGCATCTCCAAAAAGGTACGTTTGTCCCTACCAGGGGGGCTAATGTCTATAAGCAACATAATCTCTCGAATTTCCTTCAAAAGGAAGTGCCAATGGGTTGAAACTTGCGAAAAACAGCGACGAATGATGTTCTTTGACTTCGGGGCCAAAAGTCCTTCTTAAGGCTGAATTTAAGGTACTCGGGCCTCTGGCATAAGCGGGAGTATTTTTTGGATTCTCGCTTCTTGTGAGCAGTTTAATACTTATGGGTCGACCACGGACTCGAATGACAAAATTATGACCGTTTTAGTGAACATCTGTCCATTCTATGGCGGTCCTTGAAAGTACTTCATTTTCTCGTGTGCTTTTTGCTGATTGCCCCAAAATTTCTTGTCCTCTATAGAGGAGATATCGTTTCCACATATATATTGACCGATGCAGGAATGCCCTTTTGTTCTTGGCTTTCATGCGCATGAGTTCTGACATGCCATCCGTGAAAACAAGGAGAATAAGGCATATAGCCGCTGGATTTTCTTCAATTCTGGCCAAATGAGATTACCGGATCATAGAGCATCTGCGAGAAAAATCGTTTGTCCCTACCGAGGGGCTAATGTCTATAAGCAACATAATCTCTCGAATTTCCTTCAAAGGAAGTGCTAATGGGTTGAAACTTATGCGCGAAAAACAATGACGAATGATGTTCTTTGACTTTGAGGGCCAAAAGTCCTGCTTAAGGCTGAATTTGAGGTACTCGGGCCTCGAGGCCCTAGCGGGGAGTATTTTTGGAGCGCGCTCGCGTGAGCAGTTTAGTACTTATGGGTCCGACCACGGACTCGAATGACAAAATTATGACCGTTTTAGTGAACATCTGTCCTTTCTATGGCAATCCTTGAAAGTACTTCATTTTCTCGTCGCTTTTTGCTGATTGCCCCAAATTTTCTTGTCCTCTATAGAGGAGATATCGTTTCCACATATATATTAACCGATATGAGGAATGCCCTTTTGTTCTTGGCTTTCCGCGCATGAGTTCTGACATGCCATCCGTGAAAACAAGGAGAATAAGGCATATAGCGCTGGATTTTCTTCAATTCTGACCAAATAAGATTCCCGGATCATAGAGCATCTCCAAAAAATGCGTTTGTCCCTACCGAGGGCTAATGTCTATAAGCAACATAATCTCTCGAATTTCCTTCAAAAGGAAGTGCCAATGGGTTGAAACTTGTGCGAAAAACAGCGACGAATGATGTTCTTTTCCTTTCGGGCCAAAAAGTCCTTCTTAAGGCTGAATTTAAAGGTACTCCGGGCCTCTGGCGCAGCGGGAGTATTTTTGGATTCTCGCGCTCGCTTGTGAGCAGTTTAATACTTATGGGTCCGACACGGACTCGAATGACAAAATTATGACCGTTTTAGTGAACATCTGTCCATTCTATGGCGGTCCTTGAAAGTACTTCATTTTCTCGTGTGCTTTTTGCTGATTGCCCCAAAATTTCTTGTCCTCTATAGAGGAGATATCGTTTCCATATATATATTGACCGATGCAGGAATGCCCTTTTGTTCTTGGCTTTCATGCGCATGAGTTCTGACATGCCATCCGTGAAAACAAGGAGAATAAGGCATATAGCCACTGGATTTTATTCAATTCTGGCCAAATGAGATTACCGGATCATAGAGCATCTGCGAGAAAATACGTTTGTCCCTACCGAGGGGCTAATGTCTATAAGCAACATAATCTCTCAATTTCCTTCAAAAGGAAGTGCTAATGGGTTGAAACTTGTGCGAAAAACAATGACGAATGATGTTCTTTGACTTTGAGGGCCAAAAGTCCTGCTTAAGGCTGAATTTGAGGTACTCGGGCCTCAGGCCCTCCGGGGAGTATTTTTTGGATTCGCGCGCTCGCGCTTGTGAGCAGTTTAGTACTTATGGGTCCGACACGGACTCGAATGACAAAATTATGACCGTTTTAGTGAACATCTGTCCATTCTATGGCAATCCTTGAAAGTACTTCATTTTCTCGTCGCTTTTTGCTGATTGCCCCAAATTTTCTTGTCCTCTATAGAGGAGATATCGTTTCCACATATATATTAACCGATATGAGGAATGCCCTTTTGTTCTTGGCTTTCCGCGCATGAGTTCTGACATGCCATCCGTGAAAACAAGGAGAATAAGGCATATAGCGCTGGATTTTCTTCAATTCTGGCCAAATAAGATTGCCGGATCATAGAGCATCTTCAAAAGATACGTTTGTCCCTACCGAGGGCTAATGTCTATAAGCAACATAATCTCTCAAATTTCCTTCAAAAGGAAGTGCCAATGGGTTGAAACTTATGCGAAAAACAATGACGAATGATGTTCTTTTCCTTTCGGGGCCAAAAGTCCTTCTTAAGGCTGAATTTAAGGTACTCGGGCCTCTGGCATAAAGGGAGTATATTTTTGGATTCTCGCGCTCGCCATGAGCAGTTTAATACTTATGGGTCCGACCACGGACTCGAATGACAAAATTATGACCGTTTTAGTGAACATCTGTCCATTCTATGGCGGTCCTTGAAAGTACTTCATTTTCTCGTGTGCTTTTTGCTGATTGCCCCAAAATTTCTTGTCCTCTATAGAGGAGATATCGTTTCCACATATATATTGACCGATGCAGGAATGCCCTTTTGTTCTTGGCTTTCATGCGCATGAGTTCTGACATGCCATCCGTGAAAACAAGGAGAATAAGGCATATAGCCTTTGGATTTTATTCAATTCTGGCCAAATGAGATTACCGGATCATAGAGCATCTGCGAGAAAATCGTTTGTCCCTACCGAGGGCTAATGTCTATAAGCAACATAATCTCTCGAATTTCCTTCAAAAGGAAGTGCTAATGGGTTGAAACTTATGCGGAAAATAGCGACGAATGATGTTCTTTGACTTTGAGGGCCAAAAGTCCTGCTTAAGGCTGAATTTGAGGTACTCGGGCCTCCGAGCCCTAACGGGGAGTATTTTTGGATTAGCGCTTTCCGTGACAGTTTAAGTACTTATGGGTCCGACCACGGACTCGAATGACAAAATTATGACCGTTTTAGTGAACATCTGTCCTTTCTATGGCAATCCTTGAAAGTACTTCATTTTCTCGTCGCTTTTTGCTGATTGCCCCAAAATTTCTTGTCCTCTATAGAGGAGATATCGTTTCCACATATATATTAACCGATATGAGGAATGCCCTTTTGCTCTTGGCTTTCACGCGCATGAGTTCTGACATGCCATCCGTGAAAACAAGGAGAATAAGGCATATAGCCGCTGGATTTTCTTCAATTCTGGCCAAATAAGATTCCCGGATCATAGAGCATCTCCAAAAAATACGTTTGTCCCTACCGAGGGGCTAATGTCTATAAGCAACATAATCTCTCGAATTTCCTTCAAAAGGAAGTGCCAATGGGTTGAAACTTGTCGAAAAACAATGACGAATGATGTTCTTTTCCTTCGGGGCCAAAAGTCCTTCTTAAGGCTGAATTTAAGGTACTCGGGCCTCTGGCATAAGCGGGAGTATTTTTTGGATTCTCGCGCTCGCATGAGCAGTTTAGTACTTATGGGTCCGACACGGACTCGAATGACAAAATTATGACCGTTTTAGTGAACATCTGTCCATTCTATGGCGGTCCTTGAAAGTACTTCATTTTCTCGTGTGCTTTTTGCTGATTGCCCCAAAATTTCTTGTCCTCTATAGAGGAGATATCGTTTCCACATATATATTGACCGATGCAGGAATGCCCTTTTGTTCTTGGCTTTCATGCGCATGAGTTCTGACATGCCATCCGTGAAAACAAGGAGAATAAGGCATATAGCCGCTGGATTTTATTCAATTTACGGCCAAATGAGATTACCGGATCATAGAGCATCTGCGAGAAAATCGTTTGTCCCTACCGAGAGGACTAATGTCTATAAGCAACATAATCTCTCGAATTTCCTTCAAAAGGAACTGCTAATGGGTTCAGAAACTTGTCTGAAAAACAGCGACGAATGATGTTCTTTGACTTTGAGGGCCAAAAAGTCCTGCTTAAGGCTGAATTTGAGGGTACTCCGGGCCTCCAAGCCCTACCGGGGAGTATTTTCTGGATTCGCGCGCTCGCCGCGAGCAGTTTGAGTACTTATGGGTCCGACACGGACTCCGAATGACAAAATTATGACCGTTTTAGTGAACATCTGTCCTTTCTATGGCAATCCTTGAAAGTACTTCATTTTCTCGTGCGCTTTTTGCCTGATTGCCCCAAATTTTCTTGTCCTCTATAGAGGAGATATCGTTTCCACATATATATTAACCGATATGAGGAATGCCCTTTTGTTCTTGGCTTTCACGCGCATGAGTTACAGCATGCCATCCGGCGAAAACAAGGAGAATAAGGCATATAGCCGCTGGATTTTCTTCAATTCTGGCCAAATAAGATTGCCGGATCATAGAGCATCTGCGAAAAATCGTTTGTCCCTACCGAGGGGCTAATGTCTATAAGCAACATAATCTCTCGAATTTCCTTCAAAAGGAAGTGCCAATGGGTTGAAACTTGTCGAAAAACAATGACGAATGATGTTCTTTGACTTTGAGGCCAAAAGTCCTTCTTAAGGCTGAATTTGAGGTACTCGGGCCTCTGGCCCTAGCGGGGAGTATTTTTGGATTCGCGCGCTCGCTTGTGCAGTTTAATACTTATGGGTCCGACACGGACTCGAATGACAAAATTATGACCGTTTTAGTGAACATCTGTCCATTCTATGGCAATCCTTGAAAGTACTTCATTTTCTCGTGCCGCTTTTGCTGATTGCCCCAAAATTTCTTGTCCTCTATAGAGGAGATATCGTTTCCACATATATATTGACCGATATGAGGAATGCCCTTTTGTTCTTGGCTTTCATGCGCATGAGTTCTGACATGCCATCCGTGAAAACAAGGAGAATAAGGCATATAGCCGTTTTGGATTTTCTTCAATTCTGGCCAAATGAGATTGCCCGGATCATAGAGCATCTCCAGAAAGGTACGTTTGTCCCTACCAGGGGGGCTAATGTCTATAAGCAACATAATCTCTCGAATTTCCTTCAAAAGGAAGTGCCAATGGGTTCAGAAACTTGTCTAAAAACAACGACGAATGATGTTCTTTTCCTTTCAGGGCCAAAAAGTCCTTAAGGCTGAATTTGAGGGTACTCCGGGCCTCCTGGCGTAAGCGGGGAGTATTTTTTGGATTCACATGCTCGCCGCGAGCAGTTTGAGTACTTATGGGTCCGACACGGACTCCGAATGACAAAATTATGACCGTTTTAGTGAACATCTGTCCATTCTATGGCAGTCCTTGAAAGTACTTCATTTTCTCGTGCGCTTTTTGCCTGATTGCCCCAAAATTTCTTGTCCTCTATAGAGGAGATATCGTTTCCACATATATATTAACCGATATGAGGAATGCCCTTTTGTTCTTGGCTTTCACGCGCATGAGTTACAGCATGCCATCCGGCGGAAACAAGGAGAGTAAGGCATATAGCCGCTGGATTTTCTTCAATTTACGGCCAAATGAGATTACCCGGATCATAGAGCATCTGCAGAAAGATACGTTTGTCCCTACCAGGGGGGCTAATGTCTATAAGAAACATAATATCTCGAATTTCCTTCAAAAGGAAGTGCCAATGGGTTCAGAAACTTGTCTGAAAAACAGCGACGAATGAGGTTCTTTGACTTTCAGGGCCAAAAAGTCCTGCTTAAGGATGAATTTGAGGGTACTCCGGGCCTCCAAGCGCAAGCGGGGAGTATTTTTGGATTAGCGTGCTCGCATGTGCAGTTTAGTACTTATGGGTCCGACCACGGACTCGAATGACAAAATTATGACCGTTTTAGTGAACATCTGTCCTTTCTATGGCAATCCTTGAAAGTACTTCATTTTCTCGTCGCGCTTTTGCTGATTGCCCAAAATTTCTTGTCCTCTATAGAGGAGATATCGTTTCCACATATATATTAACCGATATGAGGAATGCCCTTTTGTTCTTGGCTTTCACGCGCATGAGTTACAGCATGCCATCCGGCGAAAACAAGGAGAATAAGGCATATAGCCGCTGGATTTTCTCCAATTTACGGCCAAATGAGATTGCCCGGATCATAGAGCATATGCAAAAAGGTACGTTTGTCCCTACCAGGGGGGCTAATGTCTATAAGCAACATAATCTCTCGAATTTCCTTCAAAAGGAAGTGCCAATGGGTTCAGAAACTTGTCTCAAAAACAACGATGAATGATGTTCTTTTCCTTTCAGGGCCAAAAAGTCCTTAAGGCTGAATTTGAGGGTACTCCGGGCCTCCTGGCGTAAGCGGGGAGTATTTTTTGGATTCACACGCTCGCCGCGAGCAGTTTGAGTACTTATGGGTCCGACACGGACTCCGAATGACAAAATTATGACCGTTTTAGTGAACATCTGTCCATTCTATGGCAGTCCTTGAAAGTACTTCATTTTCTCGTGCGCTTTTTGCCTGATTGCCCCAAAATTTCTTGTCCTCTATAGAGGAGATATCATTTCCACATATATATTAACCGATGTGAGGAATGCCCTTTTGTTCTTGGCTTTCACGCGCATGAGTTCTGACATGCCATCCGTGAAAACAAGGAGAATAAGGCATATAGCGCTGGATTTTCTTCAATTCTGGCCAAATGAGATTGCCGGATCATAGAGCATCTGCAGAAAGGTACGTTTGTCCCTACCAGGGGGGCTAATGTCTATAAGCAACATAATCTCTCGAATTTCCTTCAAAAGGAAGTGCCAATGGGTTCAGAAACTTGTCTAAAAAACAACGACGAATGATGTTCTTTTCCTTTCAGGGCCAAAAAGTCCTTAAGGCTGAATTTGAGGGTACTCCGGGCCTCCTGGCGTAAGCGGGGAGTATTTTTTGGATTCACGCGCTCGCCGCGAGCAGTTTGAGTACTTATGGGTCCGACACGGACTCCGAATGACAAAATTATGATCGTTTTAGTGAACATCTGGCCATTCTATGGCAGTCCTTGAAAGTCCTTCATTTTCTCGTGCGATTTTTGCCTGATTGCCCTAAAATTTCTTGTCCTCTCTAGAGGAGATATTGTGATAGAGGCAAAGGTGTCCCGTCTTTCGATGAGATGGTGGATTTCGCTTTGGTGGAAGTCGACTTTGACGATCCGACTACGAACGTGCGAGGACGTCGCGCCTTAGCAATCGCTAAACCAACTCCGAGAGGTTATTGACCACGCCGGAGCATGATCAACCTGAAAATGAAGGTCTGTTTCCGGCGAGCAAACGAAGAACAAGCAAGAAACCAGATTGTGGCAAAAGAATTTGAGCAACATATGAAGCCTAATAGTAAACCATCTAGTGTTGCTTCTGAAATTAAATTGAAAAGTGCATGTTTACTTGCCACTAAATCTGATATTGATGAGCTAGATTTTAGCAAATCTGTTTGCTATGCTTTTGTGTGCAAAGAGGCATTATTTTCATTCGAGGACGTGCCTTCCTCTTTGCCTCCTGCTGTCACTAATATTTTGCAGGAGTTCGCTGACGTCTTTCCACAAGATGTGCCACCGGGATTACCGCCTATTCGAGGGATCGAGTATCAGATTGACTTAATTCCCGGTGCTTCACTGCCAAACCGTGCGCCATACCGTACTAATCCAGAGGAGATGAAGGAGATTATGCGTCAAGTACAAGAGCTTCTCGACAAAGCTTATATACGCGAATCCCTTAGTCCTTGTGTTGTTCCTATAACAAAAGGCACATCCTTCTTTGTAAGCTCATTGAGAGGTGCAGCAATGGTGCTGAAATCTCTCACAAAACGCCTATAGAATCTAGCGAGCCAAGAAAACTCCTCACTTGTGTGACCGTTTTGGGCTGCGGCCAACTCTCAATAGTTTCAATCTTGGCTTTATCAACTTCAATTCCCTGTGGAGTAACAACATAGCCAAGAAAAGACACTCGGTCGGTGCAAAAGGTGCACTTCCCAAGGTTACCAAACAAACGTGCATCACGTAGAGCAATAAAAACAGCACGTAAATGTTCCAAATGTTCCTCCAAAGATCTGCTATAAATCAATATGTCATCAAAGTAAACTACCACAAATCGTCCAATGAAAGCACGTAAAACTTCGTTCATTAATCTCATGAAAGTACTAGGTGCATTAGTTAACCCAAAAGGCATGACTAACCACTCATATAATCCAAACTTAGTTTTAAATGCTGTTTTCCATTCATCCGCCAATTTCATACGAATTTGATGGTATCCACTCATAAATCAACTTTGGAGAATATTGTAGAGCCACTCAATTCATCAAGCATATCATCTAGCCTAGGAATAGGATGGCGATAACGAATAGTAATATTATTAATGCCTCTACAATCAACACACACACGCGAGGTACCATCCTTTTCGGCACTAGAATAATAGGAACAACACAAGGACTAAGGGATTGGCGTATATAAGCTTTGTCGAGAAGCTCTTGTACTTGATGCATAATCTCCTTCATCTCCTCTGGATTAGTACGGTATGGCGCACGGTTTGGCAGTGAAGCACCAGGAATTAAGTCAATCTGATACTCAATCCCTCGAATAGGCGGTAATCCGGTGGCACGTCTTGTGGAAAGGCGTCGTGAACTCTGCAAAATATTAGTGACAGCAGGAGGCAAAGAGGAAGGCACGTCCTCGAATGAAAATAATGCCTCTTTGCACACAAAAGCATAGCAAACAGATTTGCTAAAATCTAGCTCATCAATATCAGATTTAGTGGCAAGTAAACATGCACTTTTCAATTTAATTTCAGAAGCAACACTAGATGGTTTACTATTAGGCTTCATATGTTGCTCAAATTCTTTTGCCACAATCTGATTTTCACTCTTATTTTTCATCTTGTATATTTCGTCCAAGGCTTCATGCACTCATTATGGTGGCTTCAAAGTCCTGAAATCATCACTTGTAACTCCGTTCTTGTTCCCCTTGCGCACGCCATCATCTCCATGCTTATTTTTGCTCCAATGTTCATCCTTCTCCAAGCTAGGCCCTTCATTTATAAGCAAAACAAATGTATCCAATTTAGGCAGCATAATATTCTCATGAACATTAGAATCATTACCAAGAAAGCGAAAGTACACAGTAATTTAGTTGGCGTCTTGTGAGCTCTAGTAATTGGTCCGGTATGTATAGCGGCGAGGGCTGTGGGTGTAACAATGGTATTGATGTCCTCATCATCCTCCCTTCTTGAAATGAAGTCGTCTTGACGGAAGTTCATCTTCCTCACCGAATAAGGCTTCAAATCTGCAATGTTAAAAGTGGGACTAACCCCAAAATCTGCAGGCAGCTCAAGTTTATATGCATTATCATTTATTTTCTCCAACACCTTAAAGGGACTAGCAGCACGTGGCATTAGCTTTGATTTGCGCAAATCGGAAATCTATCCTTACATAAATGTAACCAAACAAGATCTCCGGTGCAAACACAACATGTTTTCTACCCTTATCTCCGACAAGTTTATATTTAGCATTCATCGCTCAATGTTTTCCTTAGTTAACTCATGCATTTTAAAATCAATTCAGCACGTTCTTTAGCATCAAAATTAACCTTCTCCGAAGATGGAAGAAGCGACAAATCAATAGGTGCACGAGGTAGGAAACCATACACAACTTCAAAAGGGCACATCTTAGTAGTAGAATGCAATGAGCGATTATAAGCAAATTCAATATGAGGCAAGCATTCCTCCCACATTTTCTTATTATTCTTTAGAACAGCCCTAAGCATAGTAGACAATGTTCTATTGACTACTTCAGTTTGTCCATCGGTTTGGGGGTGACAAGTAGTACTAAAAGCGGTTTAGTCCCCAACAGCCCATAAACATCTCCAAAAGTGGCTAAGAAATTTAGTATCACGATCTGAAACAATAGTATTTGGCACACCATGCAAGCGAATAATTTCACGAAAGAACAAATCAGCAACATTAATGACATCATTGCTTTTATGGCATGGTATAAAGTGTGCCATTTTGAGAATCTATCCACGACAACAAATATGCTATCCTCCCTTCTTTGTTCTAGGTAAACCTAAAACAAAGAGATATATCCTCCCAAGGAACACTAGAGTGCGAGCAAAGGCATATATAAACCATGAGGATTGAGTCGTGACTTAGCTTTTTGACATGTAGTGCAGTGAGCAATAAAACACTCAACATCCGTCTCATCTTTGGCCAAAAGAAATGTGTAGCAAATCGTCCTCCGTCTTCTTCACGCCAAAGTGTCCCATTAGTCCTCCTCCATCGCCTCCTGCAACAACAAAAGGCGAAGCGGAGCTAGCTGGAATGCATAGCTTGTTAGCACGGAACACAAATCCATCATTAACGACAAACTTGTTCCATGTTCTTCCTTCTTTACAATTCTGCAATACATCTTTAAAATCAGCATCATGCACATATTGATCTTTGATGGTCTCCAAACCAAATATTTTGAAGTCAAGTTGTGAAAGCATAGTATAGCGACGAGACAATGCATCAGCAATAACATTTTCTTTACCCTTCTTGTGTTTAATGACATAAGTCTCAATGAATTCAACCCATTTAGCATGTCTACGATTCAGTTTAGCTTGACTTTTAATATGTTTCAAAGATTCATGATCAGAATGTATAACAAATTCTTTGGGCCATAAATAATGTTGCCATGTTTCTAAAGTCCGAACAAGAGCATATAATTCTTTATCATAAGTAGAATAATTCAGACTAGGCCCACTCAATTTTTCAGAAAAGTATGCAACAGGTTTGCCATCTTGTAATAACACACCTCCTAATCCAATTCCACTAGCATCACATTCAAGCTCAAAAGTCTTATTAAAATTAGGAAGTTGGAGTAAAGGAGCATGTGTCAACTTATCTTTCAACATCGTGAAGGCTTCTTCCTGTGCGGTACCCCAAACAAAAGGCACATCCTTCTTTGTAAGCTCATTGAGAGGTGCAGCAATGGTGCTGAAATCTCTCACAAAACGCCTATAGAATCTAGCGAGCCAAGAAAACTCCTCACTTGTGTGACCGTTTTGGGCTGCGGCCAACTCTCAATAGTTTCAATCTTGGCTTTATCAACTTCAATTCCCTGTGGAGTAACAACATAGCCAAGAAAAGACACTCGGTCGGTGCAAAAGGTGCACTTCCCAAGGTTACCAAACAAGCGTGCATCACGTGAGAGCAATAAAAACAACACGTAAATGTTCCAAATGTTCCTCCAAAGATCTGCTATAAATCAATATGTCATCAAAGTAAACTACCACAAATCGTCCAATGAAAGCACGTAAAACTTCGTTCATTAATCTCATGAAAGTACTAGGTGCATTAGTTAACCCAAAAGGCATGACTAACCACTCATATAATCCAAACTTAGTTTTAAATGCTGTTTTCCATTCATCCGCCAATTTCATACGAATTTGATGGTATCCACTACGCAAATCAACTTTGGAGAATATTGTAGAGCCACTCAATTCATCAAGCATATCATCTAGCCTAGGAATAGGATGACGATAACGAATAGTAATATTATTAATGCCTCTACAATCAACACACATACGCGAGGTACCATCCTTTTTCGGCACTAGAATAATAGGAACAACACAAGGACTAAGGGATTCGCGTATATAAGCTTTGTCGAGAAGCTCTTGTACTTGATGCATAATCTCCTTCATCTCCTCTGGATTAGTACGGTATGGCGCACGGTTTGGCAGTGAAGCACCGGGAATTAAGTCAATCTGATACTCAATCCCTCGAATAGGCGGTAATCCCGGTGGCACGTCTTGTGGAAAGACGTCAGCGAACTCCTGCAAAATATTAGTGACAGCAGGAGGCAAAGAGGAAGGCACGTCCTCGAATGAAAATAATGCCTCTTTGCACACAAAAGCATAGCAAACAGATTTGCTAAAATCTAGCTCATCAATATCAGATTTAGTGGCAAGTAAACATGCACTTTTCAATTTAATTTCAGAAGCAACACTAGATGGTTTACTATTAGGCTTCATATGTTGCTCAAATTCTTTTGCCACAATTCTTATGCCTCTTTCAAAATGGACTCAGGAGTCATTGGAAGCAAAGTAATATTTTTATCCTTATGAACAAGAGTATACTGATTGTTTCTACATGGTGTACAGAATTTTTATCAAATTGCCATGGTCGACCAAGTAATAAGGAACATGCTTGCATAGGTACCACATCACAATCAACATAATCAGCATATGTAGAGATACTAAAATGCACACGAACAGTACGTGTTACCTTAACCTTGCCGCTGTTGTTGAACCATTGGATGTAGTAAGGATGTGGATGTGGTCTTGTGGTAAGAGATAGCTTCTCCACCATCTCCATGCTAGCCAAGTTGTTGCAGCTCCCTCCGTCTATGATGACGCGCACGAGCGTTCCTTCACAACTCCTTGGTATGGAACAAATTGTGCCTCTGATTTTGCTCGACTTGTGTGACTGCACACTCAAAACACGTTGAGCAACTAAACATTCATACTGTCGGCGTCTTGAGGAGCCATGTATTGCGTCTCATGATCTCCACCGTGTTCTTCACGTGTAATAAGAGCCAACGTCTCCTCATCATAGTCACTAAGCGGACTCATACCCACCATCCTCGGTAGCAATCATCACACGCTGAGATTTGCATTCTCTCGCATAATGACCTCTTCCCTTACAACGACGACAAATAATATCACTTTGGTGTGCCCAGTTGATGCCATGGAAGAAGAAGAGCTCTGTAGGCCCGGCGAGTGCGCTCTTGGCGAGATAGTGGGGTTGTGCTGCTTTCTTGTATCACGGTGGAGGTAGCTGCTGATGGAGGTCTTTGGTGTAGTGGAAGTAGAGGATGCCGCGGTGTCCATGATGAAAGTCGACTGCGAAAAAGTTAGTTCGCGCCAATGCTTGTCGATCCTGCACTTCACGTTCAGCTTTACAAGCAAGATCTAATAGGCGAGTGATATTAGTATACTCCTTATACTCTAGAATGGTCGAATCTCTCTATTTAATCCACCTATAGAGCGTGCAAGCATAGCTTCATTCTCCTCAACAATACCACATCTAATCATGCCGGTTTGTAATTCGATAATATTCTTATCAGAAATTTTTCCTTGTCTTAAACGCTGCAATTTTGAAGCAATTCACGTTGATAATATGGTGGAACCCAACGATACGCATAGCAGTTTTCAAAGCAGCCCAAGTAGCGGGAATAGGATATAATCTACAATGTTGAGACCACCATACGCATGCAAAACTCTGAAAGCACAAACAGCAGCAACAACCGTCTCTCCTCGGGATATTGTAAACATGTAAAAGCGTTGTTCAGTTTCTAACTCCCAAGTAAGATATATATCAGGAACATATCTACCCTCAAATGGTGGAATATTCAATTTCAGTTTAGGAATATGGACATCTGGTGGTGCAGGCCTACCATTACGAATATATACGAGGTCGACACGGTGGTGGTGGTGGTCTTTGGTGGCTGCTGCGTAGTTCGATTTTGATCAACCTCATCCTCAAAATCGCCCGCATACTCATCATCCTCCTCGGTACCGGCAGCAGCGATGGCGAGGAGCCAAAGAAGCAACAACAAGCGATGGCAATGCACACGAATTTTGTTACGGCTCAATAGGAACACTGTTGAGCTCGTCCATCTTGATTCGGAAGAGGCGTAGTTGTTGTTGTTGCGAGAGGTGCGATAGGTGCAGCCGGCGGTGGTAGTGGAAAAGCAGCGAGCAATTGATTAAACTTGCTATCAAGCTTTGTTTCAAGCGTCTTCTCAATGCCATCTATCTTCTCCATGGCCTCGTCAAATCTGTTTAGCACATCTTGCACTGTCCAATCATCATTTCTTTGAAACTTATCATGTAGTTGTTTGTTCGTCGGGTTCTCCCAATCAGTCTAAATCGACTTGTGATCCTACCATGGTTAGCGACAAATAGAAACACACAAGAACATGATCCTCTACAGACTACTAAGAAGTGGTGGTGGTGTATCACAAACCCGTCAAGCAATTCTCAAATTCTTACAGTTCTTACCCAAAGCGGTGGTGATCGGCAACCGTTGTAGTCAAACTCTCAAAGCTTAGATATAGCGATTACGGGGAAGAATCAAGCATACGGCGTAGATGTATGTGGAGCTGGGAAGGCTTATAATATGGTAGCAAAAAGGTCGACAATAATCAATTCAGAGATGCAAAGTTGAATAAGCGCTCAACGACGATCTTGTCTTTGGTCCTAGGCTAGACCGTGCTAGAGGCGTGAGCCTAGAACACTAACAAAATCACGGGCGCTGCTGCGTAAACAAGGGAAAAGCACACTCTGGAATTTTTTTCGCTCCTCTTTTTTTTTTGCTGCTTTTTTTGCTGCTGCTTTTTTTTTGCGAAAAATCACTATAATGGCGAGTGTCTCAAAACTCTTCCTGGTCAAAGCGACGGGATGGGCACGAAATTTTTCGACCAATTTTCTTTTTTTTATTTGCTGGACCCAAAAAGCTGAAGCAGGTCAAAAAACTTTCTATAATGGCGACTGTCTCAATACGCTTAAAAACAACTAAAAATAGGATAGCCAGAATTTTTTTTGTCCCGTGCGTTTTTGTTTTTTGGAAACCAACCTCTTCTACGGACGGCAAAAGATTGCTGGAATCCCGAAGACAAGGAAACACGAATCGGAAATTAGATGGATCCCGAAAACAAACCTAGTATGCAAGGAACTCGGATTGGTGGTGGATATATGGTGGTAGATGGCAGCGGTGGTGATATATGGCAGCGGTGGTGGTATATGGATACGGATTCGAAGCGGTGGCGGATAAGCGGTGGTGGTTTATGGATCTGATTGAGCGGTGGCGGATAAGCGGTGGTGGTAGATGGCGAGGCGATGATGATGGTGCGGCGTGGCGTGACAACTTATGACCGAACTCGAAACTCTAAAGACTAGACTCTAAGACCAGCAACTAGACACGGCGATGCAACCGCAAATTCAATAATGCAAATCTGAAAAAGATTATGCAAAGGCTCAGACTGGTTCGGATAGGATGAACTAACCATAATTTTTTTTGTGGCTTTTTCGTGGACTATAGGTATGAAGAACAGACTCAATCTAAACTACAAAAAACTGTAAAATCTCACCGAGCAACCTGGAATCTGATACCACTTGATATAGGCAAAGGTGTCTCGTCTTTCGATGAGATGGTGGATTTCGCTTTGGTGGAAATCGACTTTGACGATCCGACTACGAACGTGCGAGGACGTCGCGCCTTAGCAATCGCTAAACCAACTCCGAGATGTTATTGACCACGCCGGAGCACGATCAACGACCACGAAGGTCATTTCCTGCGAGCAAGCGAAGAACAAGCAAGAAACCGAGATTGCAATCTGGATATTGCGAATATAAGATGAAAGCTTTATTGATCAAGGTGGGGTTACGTGGCGCCTTTATGCAGTCGTTGAACACAAGCGAAATGCTGCGAAGTTGCAGCTATGGCGAACTTTTAATCTAAACAAAACCCAAAGTCTAAGCGGTGCCCTAAGGGCTGTATATATGGAGGAAGAGGGTGTGAATTTCGTGGCCCTTGGTGGAGGGGTCCGAAACTAACCCTATCTCTTGTTTCCCCACACATACGGACTCTAAAAATAGCCTATACTTATGTATTTCGAAATTACATGGGCCTGGCCCAATAATAAGGTGACGCAGCACCAAGAATAGCCTCTGGACAAAATTTATGAAGTGGCATCTTGTATATTTCGTCCAAGGCTTCATGCACTCATTATGGTGGCTTCAAAGTCCTGAAATCATCACTTGTAACTCCGTTCTTGTTCCCCTTGCGCACGCCATCATCTCCATGCTTATTCTTGCTCCAATGTTCATCCTTCTCCAAGCTAGGCCCTTCATTTATAAGCAAAACAAATGTATCCAATTTAGGCAGCATCATATTCTCATGAACATTAGAATCATTACCAAGAAACGAAAGTACCTGGTAATTTAGTTGGCGTGCGCGAGCTCTAGTAATTGGTCCAGTATGTATAGCAGCAGGGGCTGTGGGTGTAACAATGGTATTGATGTCCTCATCATATTGTTTCCACATATATATTGACCGATGCCAGGAATACCCTTTTGTTCTTGGCTTTCATGCGCATGAGTTACAGCATGCCATCCGGCGAAAACAAGGAGAATAAGGCATATAGCCACTGGATTTTCTTCAATTTACGGCCAAAGGAGAAAGGTATGTTTGTCCCTACCAGGGGTGCTAATGTCTATAAGCAACATAATCTCTCGAATTTCCTTCAAAAGGAAGTGCCAATGGGTTCAGAAACTTGTCTGGAAAACAGCGACGAATGATGTTCTTTGACTTTCAGGGCCAAAAAGTCCTGCTTAAGGCTGAAAATTTGAGGGTACTTCAGGCCTCCAGGCCCTAGCAGGGAGTATTTTCTAGATTCGTGCGCTCGCCGCGAGCAGTTTGAGTACTTATGGGTCCGACACGGACTCCGAATGACAAAATTATGACCGTTTTAGTGAACATCTGTCCTTTCTATGGCAATCCTTGAAAGTACTTCATTTTCTCATGCGCTTTTTGCCTGATTGCCCCAAAATTTCTTGTCCTCTATAGAGGAGATATCGTTTCCACATATATATTGACCGATGCCAGGAATGCCCTTTTGTTCTTGGCTTTCATGCGCATGAGTTCTGACATGCCATCCGTGAAAACAAGGAGAATAAGGCATATAGCCGCTAGATTTTCTTCAATTTACGGCCAAATGAGATTGCGGATCATAGAGCATCTGCGAGAAAATACGTTTGTCCCTACCAGGGGGGCTAATGTCTATAAGCAACATAATCTCTCGAATTTCCTTCAAAAGGAACTGCCGATGGGTTCAGAAACTTGTCCGAAAAACAGCGACGAATGATGTTCTTTTCCTTTCAGGGCCAAAAAGTCCTTCTTAAGGCTGAATTTAAGGGTACTCCGGGCCTCCTGGCGCAAGAAGGGAGTATTTTTTGGATTCACGCGCTCGCCGCGAGCAGTTTGAGTACTTATGGGTCCAACACGGACTCCGAATGACAAAATTATGACCGTTTTAGTGAACATTTGTCCATTCTATGGCAGTCCTTGAAAGTCCTTCATTTTGTTGTGCGCTTTTTGCCTGATTGCCCCAAAATTTCTTGTCCTCTATAGAGGAGATATCGTTTCCACATATATATTGACCGATGCTAGGAATGCTGATGTAGGGTGGAACCCTAATTCGTCGATCTTTCACGTTTGGAGGGGATCCTACGGGGGAAACACGAAGAACACGCGGAAGCACGAGGGGAATCATGGGGAAAACGAGAGAGAATCCCTCAACCAACAAGGAATCGATCACACAAGTGCTAGATCAACATACACACATGAGATCCACAAGATACATAGTCAACAAAGGTAAGGATACAAAGGAACTGTTCATCTGCAAGAGGAGGCCTTGATGTTCTTTGCTAGATAGGGGTCTTGAATCCGCTGAGGGATCTTCTCCTAGGCGGAGGTCCCGATCTCGAGGAGAAGTAACCGAGTGGATGAGCAAAGGCTCTCACACAAATATGAGCTAATCAATGCTAAGTCTCAAAATGAGGAGATGGGGTCCTATATATAGAGTTTGGGGCAAAGGGTACATGGGCTCAGCCCAACACGCGCAGACGTGCGCTGGCGGATGATCCGGACGAGGTCCGGATGATTGGGCTGGCGAGATGATCCGGATGGGGACCGGATGAGTGGAGGCTCGGCGGTGGCGGCGATGGGCGGATGTCCATTTGGCGGTCCGGACGTCCGGGCGGGGTCCGGATGATTCGGGCCGGGGTCCGGATGATTCGGCTTCGGGAGGGAGCTTCTGTTGCCTTCGGTGGAGTTAGCCGGATCGTCCGGACCTGGGTCCGGATCATCCGGGCTCTGTCCGGATCGTCCGGCCTCTCTGGTCCTTGTTGCTTTCTCCTCTCCGTCTTCATGCATGTCTTCCGCTTCCGGTTCTCCTTGCTTCCTAGCCTCTTCATTGTCGACTCCTTGGTACCTAAGTATGCATAGAGTTTCCGTTTGAGGTAGTAACCATGTCTCATGTGAATCGAAGGAGAGTTGTGAGAGGAGTGATGTCACCTCGGTTTCAAGAGCTCTTGCACGTGCTCGAGTCATCGGTCCTTGTGGTGTTGTAGGTGTTGACGTAGAGTCCATGAGGATGATGGAAGGATGCTCCGCATCATATCCCCTCCTGATAGAGGCAAAGGTGTCCCGTCTTTCGATGAGATGGTGGATTTCGCTTTGGTGGAAGTCGACTTTGACGATCCGACTACGAACGTGCGAGGACGTCGCGCCTTAGCAATCGCTAAACCAACTCCGAGAGGTTATTGACCACGCCGGAGCACGATCAACCTGACCACGAGGGTCTATTTCCTGCGAGCAAACGAAGAACAAGCAAGAATATGATAAAGCAATCTGAATATTGCGAATATATATGAAGTATTGATAATGGTGGGGATCCGTAAGCGGTCTTGGTCTGGTCGTTGGACACAAACGAAATACACGAAGTTGCAATGGCTAACTTTTAACTAAACAAATCCCAAGGGAAAAGCTACTAGATGGATATACTTATATAGGAGCAAGGGGTGGCGGCCAGGGAGGTGGGAGGACGTCCCAAGGCAGCCTAAAACTAACCCTAGGTCGTACAAGGCCAATGGGCCCAAGTGGAGGTGACGTAACACCTTTGGACTTGTAGTTTGACTCGGATTCTGGTGCAGCGTCAGATTGTTTCGTCCATAACTCAACACTCCGGATGGATTTTAAGGTGATTCCAATTGTGCTGGAAAGAGCATGAAATCTACTTAACAACAAAAAAAGAATCACCCAATTCGGAGTCCGTATGAAAATGTTGTTGGCGTTTTGAGTCAGGTATGTCTGTGCAGTCCGAATCTGAATCCAGAACGTGAGAGACTTGGACTCTATCTTCTTTTGGCCCAAAAGTGACGTGAGAAGACTTTTTGAACAGCACCTAAACTTCTCCTTTTCCCTTATCTTCATATGTGGATTGTACAAATGTCCCATACACCTGCAATTAGACAAACACAAAAGTATGTGAAGTATTTTTGTTTTGGATAACATAAATATAGTATTGAATAGTTTGCACTAGAAATCACCTGACAAATATGCATGTATGCAATATTTTTGGTCTTATCCAAGGTAGTCATGTCCTCATCATCCTCCCCTTCTTGAAAACAAAGCCGTCCTCGGCGTTGCTTAATCTGAAATGTGGCTAACAAAAGAGAAAAGGTGTACATGTTGTATATGTATACGTCATCCATTTTTACTTCCCTTGATTTTTGCATATATGACACATGAATAGATGAGTAACTTGCATAGTTCATAAAATCTAAAGCCAACAAATTAGCACAAGAACTAGAAGGCATGAAAATATTGCAACTTAGTTTGCACATATAAGTGAAGCTCTTATTTATTTCAAAAGATTGACAGTGTTCATCATTAAACCATCCCAACATTGGTGAATAAACATTATTTGAATCAAATTTACATGCTACAACATGCTTAGATAAGCAAACATGCAATGAGTCATTCGACACAGAATCATCACCAAGATTAGAGGTCATATCAAAATGATTAAACATTGATTCTTTTGCATCATTGGTTAATTCAATGGGTGCTCTCAAAATTGTTAGTATTTCAGTTGTTTTATCACATGGCACATTCATGACAGTATCAAGATTCTCTAAAATAGGTGTTGTGCTCAAATCACCAGGTAACTCAACACATGATGCATTCAAGTTAACTAGGGATGCATCATTCTCATGTGAAGTTATATCATCAATACCTTGACTGTTACCTTGTCGCAAAGACGTAGCTGATGTAGGTACACACGTAGACAATGCACCATACTCTTGAGATGATGTCGCGCTCACAATCCGAGGTGGGGCTTCTCTAGTAGGTGCAACGGTGGAGGAACCAACCGACGGTGGTGAGCATGAACTGGAATAGTAGTTGTTGTAGTCACCCAATGCATCCTCCTGTGAATGTCTCTCAAAGGTACAAGCACGAACATACATACGGTAATGCAACGAGGAATATCTGAAATCTTGCACGAATATCATGGTTCAAACCACCAAAAATCTATTCATTGTATCATCCTCAGATTCTTCTATGTCACAATGATGCATATAAGATTTGAACTCTTGGTAGTAAGTATGAGCAGTGTTATTGCCTTGTTTAAATTGTTCAAATTTTGAAGCAATTCACGACGATAGTAAGGAGGGAAAAACTGTTTTCTCATTACATCTTTCAAATCTTTCCAAGTTGTGGGTTGGTTATCAATGTTTTTCTTACAATGCACACTCCACCAAGCGAAGCAAAACCGATAAATGCTCTAGTGGCAGCTCATACTCGCTCAAGTTCGGAAAAAACATCTGACTAAAAACTTGTTCTACTTCAAGCTCCCAAGCTAGATAAATAGCAGGATTAAATCTACCCTCAAATGATGGTAAAGAGCTAACTGGCCATGTGCTTGTGTGTGTTGTCCCAACTCTCGTGATGGTGAAGATGTGTTAAATCGTCCAAGAACTTCTATCTCGAAACCTGTCATGATTAGTAGAAACAAGAAACAAAATTCGAGAATAATGTTCCTATGAACTACTAGGATGTGGTTGTAAAGTGCTCACAGATAAAGCAAATATCAATATCTTACAAGTTCTTACCATGCGGCGGTGGTGACAGGCAACCAGCGGTGTCAAGTAACTCTGAAGATTGTGTAAAGCGATTGCGGGAACGTCGATATACGGTGTAGAAATATGTGGAGCTGGGTTGGCTATATATGGTAGCAAAAATTTAGCAATAATTAATTCAAAGATGCAATGTTGAATAAGCGCTCAACGACGGTATCTGTGCTGGTCCTAGGCTAGACCGGACTAGAGACGCGAGCCTAGAACACTAATGAGGTCACGGCGTAGCACAACTAGCATCAACGAAGGATACTAAGTAGCTCTTGATAGTAAGATATAAGTGAAGATAATGATGAAAAACAAGCGCCAAGCGGGATATACAACAACTCTCTCTCCAACTTTCCTCTTAAAAAGTTTGAGCCAATTTTCTGATAAATTCTTGCAAAGAATGCTACTAACTCAAGCTTTCCAATACAAAGAGAATCACTCAATTCGAGTTGATATGAGGAGTCAAAGAATTCTAAAACTGGCACGAAAAATTGGAACAAGCTATGTTCACGAACTTGGAGGGCAAAAGACCTATTTAGAAGCCGATTTTGAGGTGTCAAATATTGAACAAGCTTCTGTAACTATTTACATGCGGCTCGTCATTAGCTTCAATTTGAGTACTCACGGAGCCAAAGCGGACTTCGTATGAGGAAGATACACCTGTTTTCTTGAGCAGTCGCAAAAGCAGATTCTAATCCGAATTCAGGTACGAGATTGATTCTAGATAGATCTGAATTTTTCTTCTCTCTTTTTTTCTCACACTTTTTTTTCCTTTTCTTCTCTCCTTTTCTTTTTTTTTTCTTGCTTTTTTTTCTCTCTTTTTTTTCTCCCTCTTTTCAAGACAAACTAGATAAGATGCAGATTGGATCAGGCAAAGATGTGAATGACCTCAACTATGATTATGACAATGAACAGTAGCGAGTACGTGGTGAAATTAATAGATGGGATGGTGGACAGCGGAAGGATAATTATGCAGCGGCGGCGTGACTAATGTGAACAGAACTCGAAACTCTAAAGGAACTAGACACTAAGACCCACAAGCGACACGACGATGCAACCGATAATTCAACTATGCAAGCAACAAATAGAAAATTGCAAAGGCTCGGATGGCTTGGATAAAGGATGAACAGATCTAACTTTTTGTGGCTTTTCATGGACTATAGGTACGAATGATAGATGCGATCTAAACTATGAAAAACTGTAAAATCTCACCGAGCAACTGAAAACCGATGATAGAGGCGGGGTGTCCCGATCTTTCGATGAGATGATAACTATCAATTTGGTGGAGCGACTTTGACGATCCGACTACAAACATGCCGACGTTGCGCCTTAGCAATCGCTAAACCAACTCCGAGAGGTTATTGATCATTTGGAGCACGATCAACGACCACGAAGGTCTATTCCTGCAAGCAATCGAAGAACAAGCAAGAATATGATAAAGCAATCTGAACATTGCGAATATATATGAAGTATTGATAATGGTGGGGATCCGTAAGCGGTCTTGGTCTGGTCGTTGGACACAAATGAAATACACGAAGTTGCAATGGCTAACTTTTAACTAAACAAATCCCAAGGAAAAAGCTACTAGATGGATATACTTATATAGGAGCAAGGGGTGGCGGCCAAGGAGGTGGGAGGACGTCCCAAGGCAGCCTAAAACTAACCCTAGGTCGTACAAGGCCAATGGGCCCAAGTGGAGGTGACGTAACACCTTTGGACTTGTAGTTTGACTCGGATTCAGTGCGGCGTCAGTTGTTTCGTCCATAACTCAACGCCCGGATGGATTTTAAGGTGATTTCAGTTGTCTTTGGAAAGAGCATGAAATCTACTTTCCAACAAAAAGAATCACCCAATTGAGTCCGTATGAAAATGTTGTTGGCGTTTTGAGTCAGGTATGTACATGCAGTCCGAATCTGAATCGAGCGTGAGAGACTTGGACTCTATCTTCTTTTGGCCCAAAAGTGACGTGAGAAGACTTTTTGAACAGCACCTAAACTTCTCCTTTTCCCTTATCTTCATATGTGGATTGTACAAATGTCCCATACACCTGCAATTAGACAAAACACAAAAGTATGTGAAGTATTTTTGTTCTGGATAACATAAATATAGTATTGAATAGTTTGCACTAGAAATCACCTGACAAATATGCATGTATGCAATATTTTTGGTCTTATCCAAGGTAGTCATGTGCTCATCAGAGGAGGTCTATTTATAGTGCTAAGCCACGAAGGGGTAAGTGAGGGGCGAAGGGGTACACGGGCCTCGGCCCAAGTCATGCGCGCACGCAAGGCTGGATGATCCGGACGGGGTCCCGGATAATCCGGGCGTCGGGGTTCGGACGATCCGGTGGAGTTCGGATGATCCGGCCAGCAGAAGCCGGGTGCCTTGGTGCTTTTACCGGACAATCCGGGAGGTCCGGATGATCCGGCTGGGCCCGGATGATCCGGAAAAGCGGTCCGGACGTCCGCCTGGTTCAATGACCGCTCCTCTTCTTCTTCTCCTTTCTTCCGTCTTCTCTTCCATGCTTGGCCTTGGTCCTTGGATTATCCATGGTCATCTCGGTTGTACTGAGTGTATGCAAGGTCCATGCATGAGGTAGTAGCCGTGTCTCATATCACGGAAAGTGACGGTTCGAAGAGGAGTGAATTCACCTTGTGTCCAATGGCGTATGTTCGAGGTCTCGTCATATGTCCTCTTGGGGCTTGGAGACTAGTCGGAGTGTACATGGGGATGAACATGGGATGCTCCGCATCATATCCCCCAGGAAAGATCCGACCTCGGATCGTGATCCTCATCACCATGGAAGCGGGTGGCGTGGACGGACTTGTAGTGGGGCGTGGGTGAAGGTCTTGCATAATCCAAGTACTCCAAGGTGTCTCGGTATGTGGTACATGCAAAATGAGCAAACACAAAGTACACTTGGAAATACAATGGTTAGCGCACACAAAGTGTCCATCAGTTAAACGTGAGTCCGTGCTTAGGGATAGTGCATGATAAAGCGCATGAAGCTTATCAAGATGATATAGAACGATATGCAAAGAATTCATGGGATAATTAGCATGGTGCACAAAGCGACAAATTCTACCATTGTGCAAAATGATGTCATAATGGGATGGTGCATCAAAAGCATGAACATGGCAATGGATGCTCAATATGTAAATGTTATCATGCAATTGATGGTGGGCAATATGATCATGATGTATGAATATGCCATCAAGGAAGATCACAACAAATTTGCTAAGGAAGTGAACAAGCTCATATATCATGGATGACATGGGAATACAAGATGCAACAAGGCAATCACAATGTGAGTAAATCCATGCATAGGGTGCAAACTTGTGGTGAGTATGATATGTCCATCGAGCATGACATGTGTGAGCACAATCAACAAATATGAAGGTGTTGGTGTACCAAAGCTCGATGGCGAGGCATGAGTGGAGTGCCGAAGGTGCATCCAATAAGTGCAAGCGCTCCTCAATGTGAAGGTCCATGTAGCCAATCTCCAATGTTGATCCTCCGTTCACGAGATGTATCATGTAGACAACAAGAAGGAAACTACAATGAAAGAGTGACCCATCCAATATGCATATTTGAGGATTGCTCAAAGAGAAGGAGTTCACCTTTCTGAGAATGTCGAAAATGTTGGTGTCGCACATCATGTATGCCTTCACATAACCAAGTTGTCGCATAACGGCATCGCCTTGTGAAACTTCCAAAATGAAAGAACATGACAAACACTCGGAAAAACAAATGAGGTTAGCGGAAATGCAAAACCTATCATTCGAGTGGTAAGATACCCAACAAGTGTATGCATCGTGCTCATCATAAGAAAGTACAAGGGAGCGTGTCATAGTATGGAGGCATATGATGCAAGAACAACCAAATGCAATAGGCTCAATCAAACAAGCATGCATCACAAGTAAAGTGTCCAAGTCTCCAAGATCAATAAGCATATCAAGTTGGCACTCACAAGGTGATATGAGAGATGCAACTAATGGAGACAAGAGGCAATGATCACGACAAATCAAGTGAGACGCATCAACATCTATGTCATCAACCCAAGAAAGAAAGTAATAGTGGAACATGGGTGATGCAACATAGCAAGCAATCATAGAAATCCAGTTAAGCAAGCTAGTAGTGCGAAGATGCAACATACTAGAAGGAAGCATGGCAAGCATGTAATGTGTGCAAATAGTGGGCATGAATAATTCACATGACATAGCACAAGCATGAAAGCAAGATATGAGTAAAATGTCATCAATGTATTGGCGAGAGACCATATGTAAATAGCAATGGGGCATCATGACTCTCCCAACACAACAAGCATCAATAGTATGGGGCACATGATAAACATGGCAATAGCAACAAGGATCTCCACCAAGCATGCAAATACACATAGAAGTAGCATAATGGTGAATCATGGGTAGATGCAAGCAAGGGTCACAATTGCATGGCAAGGGCATAGAAGCAAGCATAGCATGCAAAGTGAACACGGTAAAATGAGCATAAGGTGACAAGTGGTAAATAGCCCATAGCCGTGTGGAGAGCCAAGTAGAGAAGTTCTTGCGTAGTCCTTGCTTGAAGGGGACGGTGGTAAGGATAGTCCATGGGATCCCAAAGCATCGGTGCTCTCAAGAGCTCGTTTAAATCAACTCTTGGGATTGAGAGGTTGGCGAGTATCGTGATACCTACACAAAACAAAGACAAAGGGAAATTGTGTGTGCGTGGTAGATGTACACATCATCCATCATGATCGACGCGTGCGTGTGTTTGTTAGCACCAAATATCCAACGCTCAAATAAATGAGATGCGTGATATAGAAACATGTCATCCATCATGAGAGGTTTGTCATGATTTATAGTATAATGGAGACTCAAAGGATGTAATGCATCATGAGAAATATCGAGAGCATTGTTATTCATGTTATGCATATGGTGCAAGCAATTATGGGAATTATGCAAAGTATGGAATGCATCAAGATCTCCTAATATGTATGAGGAAACTATGGGGGTCTCCTCATCAGCAAGAGTAGGAACATCATGTGGAGAGTATTGACAACATCCAAAACAATGCATATTTGGAACAATGTGATCATGGCATGACATATTGAATGAATTGCGCAAATCATGTAAAGGAAGCACGGCAATATCATCACATGAAAAACAAAAGCCAATGACCATCATCTCATCATCTATGCCATAAGTGCAAATGGGATTGATTTTAATGGGGCATGCATAGTTACTATGTTGAGATTGAAATGATGCAATATGGGAGATCTCACTCATAGCACATGACAAGTTCAATGGATTGTCAAACATGAAGTGACCAATAGAATTTTCACATGATATCCTATGAAGCATAGCATCACAACTAGGCAACTTGATAGAGGCAAAGGTGTCCCATCTTTCGATGAGATGGTGGATTTCGCTTTGGTGGAAGTTGACTTTGACGATCCGACTACGAGCGTGCGAGGACGTCGCGCCTTAGCAATCGCTAAACCAACTCCGAGAGGTTATTGACCACGCCGGAGCACGATCAACCTGACCACGAGGGTCTATTTCCTGCGAGCAAACGAAGAACAAGCAAGAAACTGAGATTGCAATCTGGATATTGCGAATTTAAGATGAAAGCTTTATTGATCAAAGTGGGGTTCTGTGACGCCTTTGTCCGGTCGTTGAACACAAACGAAGTACGCGAAGTTGCAGCTATGGCGAACTTTTGATCTAAACAAAACCCAAGTCTAAATGGTGCCCTAAGGGCTGTATATACGGAGGAAGAGGGGGTGAATTTCGTGGCCCTTGGTGGAGGGTCCGAAACTAACCCTATCTCTTGTTTCCCCACACATACGGACTCTAAAAATAGCCTATACTAATGTATTTCGAAATTACATGGGCCTGGCACAATAATAAGGTGACTCAGCACCTAGAATAGCCTATGGACGAATATTATGAAGTGGCATCTTGTATATTTCGTCCAAGGCTTCATGCACTCCTTATGGTGGCTTCAAAGTCCTGAAATCATCACTTGTAACTCCGTTCTTGATCTCCTTGCGCATGCCATCAACTCCATGTGTGTTCTTGCTCCAATGTTCATCCTTCTCCAAGCTAGGCCCTTCATTTGTAAGCAAAACAAATGTATCCAATTTAAGCGACATCATATTCTCATGAACATTAGAATCATTACCAAGAAATGAAAGTACACAGTAATTTAGTTGGCGTCTTGTGAGCTCTAGTAATTGGTCCAGTATGTATAGCAGCAGGGGCTGTGGGTGTAACAATGGTATTGATGTCCTCATCATCCTCCCCTTCTTGAAATGAAGTCGTCCTCGACGGAAGTTCTTCTTCCTCACCCAAATATGGCTTCAAATCTGCAATGTTAAAAGTGGGACTAACCCCAAAATCTGCAGGCAGCTCAAGTTTATATGCATTATCATTTACTTTCTCCAACACCTTAAAAGGACCAGCAGCACGTGGCATTAGCTTTGATTTATGCAAATCAGAAATCTATCCTTACATAAATGTAACCAAACAAGATCTCGGTGCAAACACAACATGTTTTCTACCCTTATCCCTGACAAGTTTATATTTAGCATTCATCGCTCAATGTTTTCCTTAGTTAACTCATGCATTTTAAAATCAACTCAGCACGTTCTTTAGCATCAAAATTAACCTTCTCTCGAAGATGGAAGAGGCAACAAATCAATAGGTGCACGAGGTAGGAAACCATACACAACTTCAAAAGGGCACATCTTAGTAGTAGAATGCAATGAGCGATTATAAGCAAATTCAATATGAGGCAAGCATTCCTCCCACATTTTCTTATTTTTCTTTAGAACAGCCCTAAGCATAGTAGACAATGTTCTATTGACTACTTCAGTTTGTCCATCGGTTTGGGGGTGACAAGTAGTACTAAAAAGTAGTTTAGTCCCCAACTTAGCCCATAAACATCTCCAAAAGTGGCTAAGAAATTTAGTATCACGATCTGAAACAATAGTATTTGGCACACCATGCAAGCGAATAATTTCACGAAAGAACAAATCAGCAACATTGACGACATCATCGCTTTTATGACATGGTATAAAGTGTGCCATTTTGAGAATCTATCCACGACAACAAATATGCTATCCTCCCTTCTTTGTTCTAGGTAAACCTAAAACAAAGTCCATAGATATATCCTCCCAAGGAACACTAGGTACAGGCAAAGGCATATATAAACCATGAGGATTGAGTCGTGACTTAGCTTTTTGACATGTAGTGCAATGAGCAATAAAGCGCTCAACATCCGTCTCATCTTTGGCCAAAAGAAATGTGTAGCAAGTCGTCCTCGGTCTTCTTCACGCCAAAGTGTCCCATTAGTCCTCCTCCATGCGCCTCCTGCAACAACAAAAGACGAATGGAGCTAGCTGGAATGCATAGCTTGTTAGCACGGAACACAAATCCATCATTAACGACAAACTTGTTCCATGTTCTTCCTTCTTTACAATTCTGCAATACATCTTTAAAATCAGCATCATGCACATATTGATCTTTGATGGTCTCCAAACCAAATATTTGAAGTCAAGTTGTGAAAGCATAGTATAGCGACGAGACAATGCATCAGCAATAACATTTTCTTTACCCTTCTTGTGTTTAATGACATAAGGGAAAGTCTCAATGAATTCAACCCATTTAGCATGTCTACGATTCAGTTTAGCTTGACTTTTAATATGTTTCAAAGATTCATGATCAGAATGTATAACAAATTCTTTGGGCCATAAATAATGTTGCCATGTTTCTAAAGTCCGAACAAGAGCATATAATTCCTTATCATAAGTAGAGTAATTCAGACTAGGCCCACTCAATTTTTCAGAAAAGTATGCAACAGGTTTGCCATCTTGTAATAACACACTTCCTAATCCAATTCCACTAGCATGACATTCAAGCTCAAAAGTCTTATTAAAATCAGGAAGTTGGAGTAAAGGAGC
The DNA here is from genome assembly GCA_021437245.1 of Aegilops speltoides. Classification (NCBI taxonomy): domain Eukaryota; kingdom Viridiplantae; phylum Streptophyta; class Magnoliopsida; order Poales; family Poaceae; genus Aegilops; species Aegilops speltoides. Next base: position 297,138,283 of record CM038147.1, read on the forward strand.
ATGTGTCAACTTAGCTTTCAATACCGTGAAGGCCTCTTCCTGTGCGGTACCCCAAACAAAAGGCACATCCTTCTTTGTAAGCTCGTTGAGAGGTGCAGCAATGGTGCTTAAATCTCTCACAAAACGCCTATAGAAACCAGCGAGGCCAAGGAAACTCCTCACTTGTGTGACCGTTTTGGGCTGCGGCCAACTCTCAATAGCTTCAATCTTGGCTTTATCAACTTCAATTCCCTGTGGAGTAACAACATAGCCAAGAAAAGATACTCGATCGGTGCAAAAGGTGCACTTCCCAAGGTTACCAAACAAGCGTGCATCACGTAGAGCATTAAAAACAACACGTAAATGTTCCAAATGTTCTTCCAAAGATTTGCTATAAATCAGTATATCATCAAAATAGACTACCACAAATCGTCCAATGAAAGCACGTAAAACTTCGTTCATTAATCTCATGAAAGTACTAGGTGCATTAGTTAACCCAAAAGGCATGACTAACCACTCATATAATCCAAACTTAGTTTTAAATGCTGTTTTCCATTCATCTCCCAATTTCATACGAATTTGATGGTATCCACTCATAAATCAACTTTGGAGAATATTGTAGAGCCACTCAATTCATCAAGCATATCATCTAGCCTAGGAATAGGGTGGCGATAACGAATAGTAATATTATTGATGCCTCTACAATCAACACACATACGTGACGTACCATCCTTTTTCGGCACTAGAATAATAGGAACAGCACAAGGACTAAGGGATTCGCGTATATAACCTTTGTCGAGCAGCTCCTGTACTTGACGCATAATCTCCTTCGTCTCCTCTGGATTGGTACGGTATGGTGCACGGTTGGGTAACGATGCACCGGAATTAAGTCAATTTGATGCTCAATCCCTCGAATAGGTGGTAATCCGGTGGCACGTCTTGTGGAAAGAGCGTCGACAAACTCTGCAAAATGTTAGTGACAGCGAGGGGCAAAGAGGAAGGCACGTCCTCGAATGGAAATAATGCCTCTTTGCACACAAAAGCATAGCAAATAGATTTGCTAAAATCTAGCTCATCAATATCAGATTTGGTGGCAAGTAAACATGCACTTTTCAATTTAATTTCGAAACAACAAGTAGATGGTTTATTATTAGGCTTCATGTGTTGCTCAAATTCTTTTGCCACAATCTGATTTTCACTCTTATTTTTCTCTGTTTTGCTTTATTAGCTCTATTAATATCATCTTTCAAAATGGACACAGGAGTCATAGGAAGCAAAGTAATATTTTTATCCTTATGAACAAGAGTATCTTGATTGTTTCTACCATTGGTGTCTGAATTTTATCAAATTGCGATGGTCTACCAAGTAACAAGGAACATGCTTGCATAGGTACCACATCACAATCAACATAATCAGCATATGTAGAGATACTAAAATGCACACGAACAGACGTGTTACCTTAACCTTGCCGCTGTTGTTGAACCATTGGATGTAGTAAGGATGTGGATGTGGTCTTGTGGTGAGAGATAACTTCTCCACCATCTCCATGCTAGCCAAGTTGTTGCAGCTCCCTCCATCTATGATGGCGCTGAATAGAATGTTCCTTCACAACTCCTTTGTATGGAACAAATTATGCCTCTGATTTTGCTCACTTGTGTAACTTGCACACTCAAAACACGTTGAGCAACTAAACATTCATACTGTCGGCATCTTGAGCAGCCATGTATTGTGTCTCATGATCAGAATCATCTCCACCGTGTTCCTCATGTGTAATAAGAGCCAAAGTCTCCTCATCATAGTCACTAGCGGACTCATACCCACCATCCTCGTAGCAATCATCACACGCTGAGATTTGCATTCTCTCATAAAATGTCCTCTTCCCTTACAACGACGACAAATAATATCACTTGTGTGCCTGTTGGCGCCATGGAAGAAGAAGAGCTCTGTGCAGGTCCGGCAGGTGTGCTCTTGGCGAGATAGTGGTGGTTGTGCTGCTTTCTTGTATCACGGTTGGAGGTGGCACCAAGGAGGTGATGGTGCGGTGGAAGTAGATGATGCGTGGTGTCCATGATGAAGGTCGACTGCGAGAAAAGTTAGTGCGCGCCAATGCACATCGATCCTGCACTTCACGTTCAGCTTTACAAGCAAGATGGAATAAGCGAGTGATATTATTATAATCCTTATAGTCTAGAATGGTCTGAATCTCTCTATTCAATCCACCCGAAAACGTGCAAGCATAGCTTCATTCTCCTCAACAATACCACATCTAATCAAGCCGGTTTGTAATTCCCGATAATATTCTTCTACAGAATTTTTCCTTGTCTTAAGCGCTGCAATTTTTGAAGTAATTCACGTTGATAATATGGTGGAACCAACGAGTACGCATAGCAGTTTTCAAAGCTGCCCAAGTAGCTGGAACAGGATATAATCTACAATGTTCGACCACCAAACACATGCAAAGCTAGTGAAAGCACAAACAGCAGCAGAACACGTCTCTCCTCGGGATATTGTAAACATGTAAATCGTTGTTCAGTTTCTAACTCCCAAGTAAGATATATATCAGGAACATACCTACCCTCAAATGGTGGAATATTCAATTTCAGTTTAGGGAGATGGTCATGATCTCGTACTGGGGGAGCCCTAACATTGCCATTATTTGCATGTGGGCGACACGGTGGTTGTGGTGCTGGTGGTTGCACGTAGTTCGATGTTGATCAACCTCATCCTCGTAATCTCCCACAAAATCATCCTCCTCTGTACCAGCAGCAGCAGATGGCAGGAGCCAAAGAAGCACCAACAGCGATGAGCAATGGCACAGAATTTTGTCTGGCTCAATAGGAACACGCTGAGCTCGTCCATCTTGATTCGGAAGGGGCGTAGTTGTTGTCGTTCAGAGGTGCGATAGGTGCAGCCGGCGGTGGTTGTGGAAAACGCGAGCAATTCATCAAACTTGCTATCAAGCTTTGTTTCAAACGTCTTCTCAATGCCATCTATCTTCTCCATGGCCTCGTCAAATCTGTTTAGCACATCTTGCACTGTCCAATCATCATTTGCTGAAACTTATCATGTAGCTGTTTGTTCGTCAGTTCTCCCAATCAGTCTCATCGGCTTGTGATCCTGCCATGGTTAGCACAAATAGAAACACACAAGAATATGATCCTCAGAGCTACGAAGAAGTGGTGGTGGTGTATCACAAACCCGTCAAGCAAATCTCAAATTCTTACAGTTCTTACCCAGAGCGGTGGTGATCGGCAACCGTTGTAGTCAAAACTCTCAAAGCTTGGATATAGCGATTACTGGGAGAGTCCAACGCACGACGTAGATGTATGTGGAGCTAGGAAGGCTTATAATATGGTAGCAAAAAGGGTCAGCAATAATCAATTCAGAGATGCAAAGTTGAATAAACGCTCAACGAGGGTACTGTGCTGGTCCTAGGCTAGACCGTGCTAGAGACACGAGCCTAGAACACTAACAAAATCACGGCGCTGCACGTAAACAAGGGAGGAGCACACTCTGAATTTTTTTTTTCGCTCTTCTTTTTTTTTTGCACTGATTTTTTTTTTGCGCTGCTCTTTTTTTTTTTTGCGAAAAATCACTATAATGGCGAGTGTCTCAAAACTCTTCCCAGGTCAAACTGACAGGATGGGCACGAAATTTTTCGAATTTTTTTTTTTCGACTGCCCGGACCCAAAAACTGGAAACGGGTCAAAAAACTTTCTATAACGGCGATCGCTCAATACGCTTAGAAACACCTAAAATAGGATAGCGAAAATTTTTTTATCCCGTGCGTTTTGGAAAATTTTGGGCCTAAGCGGAGGTGGTTTCGGACTTTTTTTTTTTGAAACCAACCTCTTCTACGGACGGCAAAAGATTGCTGGAATCGAAACCTACTCGAGACAAGGAAACACGAATCGGAAAACTAGATGGATCCCGAAAACAAACCTAATATGCAAGGGACTCGGATTGGTGGTGGATATATGGTGGTCGATGGCGCGGTGGTGATATATGGCAGCGGTGGTGGTATATGGATACGGATTCAAGCGGTGGCGGATAAGCGGTGGTGGTAGATGGCAGGCGATGATAATGGTGCGGCGGCGTGACAACTTATGACCGAACTCGAAACTCTAAAAGACTAGACTCTAAGACCAGCAACTAGACACGACGATGCAACCGCAAATTCAACAATGCAAATCTGTAAAAGATTATGCAAAGGCTCGGTGGTTCGGATAGGATGAACTAACCCTAATTTTTTTTGCTTTTTCGTGTACTATAGGTATGAAGACAGACTCGATCTAAACTACGAAAAATCGTAAAATCTCACCGAGCAACACGGAAATCTGATACCACTTGATAGAGGCAAAGGTGTCCCGTCTTTCGATGAGATGGTGGATTTCGCTTTGGTGGAAGTCGACTTTGACGATCCGACGAAGCGGCGAGGAGGGCGTCGCATAGCAATCGCTAAACCAACTCCGAGAGGTTATTGACCACGCCGAGCACGATCAACGACCACGAGGGTCTATTTCCTGCGAGCAAACGAAGAACAAGCAAGAAACTAAGATTGCAATCTGGATATTGCGAATTTAAGATGAAAGCTTTATTGATCAAGGTGGGGTTCTGTGATGCCTTTGTCTGGTCGTTGAACACAAACGAAGTACGCGAAGTTGCAGCTATGGCGAACTTTTGATCTAAACAAAACCCAAGTCTAAACGGTGCCCTAAGGGCTGTATATATGGAGGAAGAGGGGGTGAATTTCGTGGCCCTTGGTGGAGGGGTCCGAAACTAACCCTATCTCTTGTTTCCCCACACATACGGACTCTAAAATAGCCTATACTAATGTATTTCGAAATTACATGGGCTGGCCCAATAATAAGGTGACGAGCACCTAGAATAGCCTATGGACGAATATTATGAAGTGGCATCTTGTATATTTCGTCCAAGGCTTCATGCACTCCTTATGGTGGCTTCAAAGTCCTGAAATCATCACTTGTAACTCCGTTCTTGATCTCCTTGCGCATGCCATCAACTCCATGTGTGTTCTTGCTCCAATGTTCATCCTTCTCCAAGCTAGGCCCTTCATTTGTAAGCAAAACAAATGTATCCAATTTAGGCAGCATCATATTCTCATGAACATTAGAATCATTACCAAGAAACGAAAGTACCTGGTAATTTAGTTGGCGTGCGCGAGCTCTAGTAATTGGTCCAGTATGTATAGCAGCAGGGGCTGTGGGTGTAACAATGGTATTGATGTCCTCATCACAACTCAACATGCTCATCATCATATTCATCATTAATAGGTAAGTCAAGGCATGAAGGAGTTTCACTAGCATGAAGCATGGTAATAGGTGGGTCAACATCATGGGAGCAATCATCGTCAAGAGAGTCCACTAGTGGGACAAGAGAAGCACCATCACCTATGTTACCTTTGGAGCGTCGCTCATGTGTTGTAGGTGAGGTGTTGAAGATCGTCTCGTTGTCATCTTCATCTTGATGGAACCATGTAGGGGGTGCATCATCGTCCATCATGGCCATCGTCGTCTCCATAGGAGGTATCGACTCATCAATGGTAGGCATGTCGTCATGTAGGAGACCTAGCACCAAAGGAGAAAACACACTAGGAGTAGAGGTTAAGTCGTTAGAAATCATAGTGGCCTCACATGCCTTGTCAACTACCTCACTCACTAAGTGTTGTGGCTCACTCACTCCCTCAAGGGTGCTCTCACTCTTATGGTTGGTGGAGTCACTCAAATGGCGCTCAACCTCACCTAGGATGTGTGGAATGCTCTCATGTTTGGGGCTAGTGGTGGTCACACTCATCCGCTCAAAAGAAATGCTCTCAATGTCACATATGGTGGAGTCACTCATCTCACTCATGGGTTGGTGGCTCTCATCACATGGCACTTGGGGCATCTCTACATATGTGGGTGTCGGAGAGGTGTAGGTGCAAATGTCTCCATGCTCAACTTCTATCGCCATAGTCGAAGGGGATGGCCCTTGCTCGACCTTCTCGTCGTCGTCTTGTTGTTGGAGGCCCATATGATGTGGCACCTCATAGCTCGTCTCCATGACCGAAGGGAGTTTCCCATGCTCGGACATCTTCCTTGAGGGGCTTCCGAAGATGGAAGTGTCGCCCTCACTCGTAGTTGGTCGCCTTAGACTTGATGAAGTCGATGTAGGCATACTCGTGGGAAGTAGGCGAAGATGCCGTACATGCAAAGGCGAAGATGCCTTGATAGCACTTGGCGAAGATGCCAAAGTGGTTGGTGTAGCCGTAGCGCCGTCTTGGTGGTGGTCATCTCGCGGTCTTCTTTTGTGCTCTTGAAGCTTGGACTTGGCGTGAAGTAGGTCTTGTTGGGACTTGTGCATTTGCGCTTGTGGAGCATCTTCATGATGATGATGTCGTTGTCGTGCTTGAGCTCGTAGTAGATGTCGTTCGTCGTCGTCGTGCACATGTTGCTTGGAGGTGACTTGGCCTTCATGGCGATGTGGATCGTGAACGTGATGATGATCGCCATGTAGATGTGGACGAGGACGATTTGCACTTGCATCTTTTTCGCGCTCCGAAGACTTGTGGCTTGACCGTCGTCGTCTTGAGGATGATGAAGGGGAAGAAGACTTGATCAAGGCTCTAATCTCCTCCATTCTTGCATCTTGCTCCTCTTTATGTGCGGCAAGCTTCTTGTCGATGTAGTCCCTTTTCCTTGCTTCGGAGTGACGAATGTCGATGGAGATGTTCTCGATGCGCTCTCGCAATCTTGATTGTGCGCCTTGTATTTGTCGTTGTAGATCGAAGATTGACGCTTTTGAGATGTAGTTGTTCACGCCCTCGTTGTTGTCGTAGACCGGAGAGGAAATGCCTTGCCTATCCATCACAAGACTCGAGCAAATATGAGTGGGAGAAAGAGAAGAACTAATACCAATGTACCTTTGACCAAAGTTGAAGATGAATCAAGTTCACTCAAATGTGGACAATGAAATAGCACTATTGGTACCGATCCTTGTCGATTCTCACACCTACACACGTAAAGCTTATAGTGGAGCTCGGTGAGAGCGATGCTTATCTTGTGCTAACTCACACGTGCACATACACATCATGATGGATGATGTGTACATTTACCACGCGCACAATTTCTTTGGATTGTGTCTCTTTTGTGTAGGTACCCAGGAATACTTGTCAACCTCGCAATCCCACGAGTTGACAAAACGAGCTCTTGAGAGCAATGACGATTTGGGATCCCGTGGACTATCCTTACCACCGTTCCCTTCGCGCAAGGACTACGCGCAACTCCTCTACTTGGCTCTCACACGGCTATGGGCCATTTACCACTTCTCACATTATGCTCATTTTACCGTGTTCACTTTGCATGCTATGCTTGCTTCTATGCCTTTGCCATGCAATTGTGACCCTTGCTTGCATCTACCCATGATTCTACATTATGATATTCCTATGTGTATTTGCATGCTTCGTGGAGATCCTTGTTGCTTTTGCCATGTTTATCACGTGCCCCATTCTATTGATGCTATTTGTGTTGGGAGAGTCATGATGACCCATTGCTATTCACATATGGCCTCTCGCCAATACATTCATGATATTGTACTCTTATCTTGCTTTCATGCTTGTACTATGACTTGTGAATTATTCATGCCCACTATTTGCACCAATGACATATTTGCCATGATTCCTCCTAGTATGTTGCATCTTCGCACTACTAGCTTGCTTGATTTGATAGCTATGAATGCTCGCTATATTGCATCACCCATGTTCCACTACTTGCTTTCTTGGGTTGATGACATATATGCTCATGCCTCTCACATGATATATCTTGATCATTGTCCCTTTGCTTATCACATGCTTGACTTGATTGCCTCACACATGATGAACAATTGCTCTTTCCATTGTGTTGAGTGCCACGATATCTTCACTACACCCTATGCAGGTTATGCTTGGATTGTCTTGCACTTGCCCCATGTGTTTAGACATTTCACTATATTTGGTGTTGTGAATGACTCTTATGCCTACCATAGACCGTTCATTGAGCTCTTTACGCATGCTTGCTATGACCTTGAGGTAGATGCTTGTTCACTTATCACATATATTTGCATCTTAACCTCCCATTTACATGCTTGTTCCCATGATGTACTTGATTGTGCTCAATTTATATGTCCAAATGTCATGACACACTCCTTTGTCAAACCATATGCTATGCTTGATGACAACACTTGTTGGGTGAATCACCTCTTGAATGCTTGGTTTTGCTCTTACGACAACCACATTTGTTTTTCCAAGTGCTTGTTATCTTTGCTACTTTTGAAGGAATTACAAGACGGTGTGACATTGGAGAGTGCCCATTGGGAACTACAAGATGACGAATGCTTGGTGATTGATAGAGGCAAAGGTGCCCCGTCTTTCGATGAGATGCTGGATATCGCTTTGGTGGAAGTCGACCTTGACGATCCGATTACGAACGTGCGAGGACGTCGCGCCTTAGCAATCGCTAAACCAACTCCGAGAGGTTATTGACCACGCCGGAGCACGATCAACCTGACCACGAGGGTCTGTTTCCTGCGAGCAAACGAAGAACAAGCAAGAAACTGAGATTGCAATCTGGATATTGCGAATATAAGATGTAAGCTTTATTGATTAAGGTGGGGTTCTGAGACGTCTTTGTCTGGTCGTTGAACACAAACGAAGTACGCGAAGTTGCAGCTATGGCGAACTTTAATCTAAACAAAACCCAAAGTCTAAACGATGCCCTAAGGGCTGTATATATGGGGGAAAAAGAGGGAATTTCGTGGCCCTTGAGGGTGGGGTCCGAAACCAACCCTAACTCTTGTTTCCCCACACATACGGACTCTAAAAATAGCCTATATGATAGAGGCCAAGGTGTCCCGTCTTTCGATGAGATGGTGGATTTCGCTTTGGTGGAAGTCGACTTTGACGACCCGACTACGAACGTGCGAGGACGTCGCGCCTTAGCAATCGCTAAACCAACTCCGAGAGGTTATTGACCACGCCGGAGCACGATCAACCTGACCACGAGGGTCTATTTCCTGCGAGCAAACGAAGAACAAGCAAGAAACTGAGATTGCAATCTGGATATTGCGAATATAAGATGAAAGCTTTATTGATCAAGGTGGGGTTCTGTGGACGCCTTTGTGCGGTCGTTGAACACAAACGAAACGTGAAGTTGCAGCTATGGCGAACTTTTGATCTAAACAAAACCCAAGTCTAAACGGTGCCCTAAGGGCTGTATATATGGAGGAAGAGGGGTGAATTTCGTGGCCCTTGGTGGAGGGGTCCAAACTAACCCTATCTCTTGTTTCCCACACATACGGACTCTAAAAATAGCCTATACTAATGTATTTCGAAATTACATGGGCCTGGCCCAATAATAAGGTGACGAGCACCTAGAATAGCCTATGGACGAATATTATGAAGTGGCATCTTGTATATTTCGTCCAAGGCTTCATGCACTCCTTATGGTGGCTTCAAAGTCCTGAAATCATCACTTGTAACTCCGTTCTTGATCTCCTTTGCATGCCATCAACTCCATGTGTGTTCTTGCTCCAATGTTCATCCTTCTCCAAGCTAGGCCCTTCATTTGTAAGCAAAACAAATGTATCCAATTTAGGCAACATCATATTCTCATGAACATTAGAATCATTACCAAGAAACGAAAGTACCGGTAATTTAGTTGGCGTCTTGTGAGCTCTAGTAATTGGTCCAAGATGTATAGCAGCAGGGCTGTGGGTGTAACAATGGTATTGATGTCCTCATCATCCTCCCTTCTTGAAATGAAGTCGTCTCGACGGAAGTTCATCTTCCTCACCCAAATATGGCTTCAAATCTGCAATGTTAAAAGTGGGACTAACCCCAAAATCTGCAGCAGCTCAAGTTTATATGCATTATCATTTACTTTCTCCAACACCTTAAAGGGACCAGCAGCACGTGGCATTAGCTTTGATTTGCGCAAATCAGAAATCTATCCTTACGCAAATGTAACCAAACAAGATCTCGGTGCAAACACAACATGTTTTCTACCCTTATCTCCAAACAAGTTTATATTTAGCATTCATACGCTCAATGTTTTCCTTAGTTAACTCATGCATTTTTAAAATCAACTCAGCACGTTCTTTAGCATCAAAATTAACCTTCTCCGAAGATGGAAGAGGCAATAAATCAATAGGTGCACGAGGTAGGAAACCATACACAATTTCAAAAGGGCACATCTTAGTAGTAGAATGCAATGAACGATTATAAGCAAATTCAATATGAGGCAAGCATTCTTCCCACATTTTCTTATTATTCTTCAAAACAGCCCTAAGCATAGTAGACAATGTTCTATTGACTACTTCAGTTTGTCCATCGGTTTGGGGTGACAAGTAGTACTAAAAAGTAGTTTAGTCCCCAACTTAGCCCATAAACATCTCCAAAAGTGGCTAAGAAATTTAGTATCACGATCTGAAACAATAGTATTTGGCACACCATGCAAGCGAATAATTTCACGAAAGAACAAATCAGCAACATTAACAAACATCATCGCTTTTATGACATGGTATAAAGTGTGCCATTTTCGAGAATCTATCCACGACAACAAATATGCTATCCTCCCTTCTTTGTTCAAGGTAAACCTAAAACAAAGTCCATAGATATATCCTCCCAAGGAACACTAGGTACAGCAAAGGCATATATAAACCATGAGGATTGAGTCGTGACTTAGCTTTTTGACATGTAGTGCATGAGCAACAAAACGCTCAACATCCCGTCTCATCTTTGGCCAAAAGAAATGTGTAGCTAGTATATCCTCGTCTTCTTCACGCCAAAGTGTCCCATTAGTCCTCCTCCATGCGCCTCCTGCAACAACAAAAGACGAACGGAGCTAGCTGGAATGCATAGCTTGTTAGAACGAAGCAGAAATCCATCATTAATGACGAACTTGTTCCATGTTCTACCTTCTTTACAATTCTGCAATACATCTTTAAAATCAGCATCATGCACATATTGATCTTTGATGGTCTCCAAACCAAATATTTTGAAGTCAAGTTGTGAAAGCATAGTATAGCGACGAGACAATGCATCAAGCAATAACATTTTCTTTACCCTTCTTGTGTTTAATGACATAAGGAAAGTCTCAATGAATTCAACCCATTTAGCATGTCTACGATTCAGTTTAGCTTGACTTTTAATATGTTTCAAAGATTCATGATCGAATGTATAACAAATTCTTTGGGCCATAAATAATGTTGCCATGTTTCTAAAGTCCGAACAAGAGCATATAATTCTTTATCATAAGTAGAATAATTCAGACTAGGCCCACTCAATTTTTCGAAAAGTATGCAACAGGTTTGCCATCTTGTAATAACACACCTCCTAATCCAATTCCACTAGCATCACATTCAAGCTCAAAAGTCTTATTAAAATCAGGAAGTTGGAGTAAAGGAGCATGTGTCAACTTAGCTTTCAATACCGTGAAGGCTTCTTCCGTGCGGTACCCCAAACAAAAGGCACATCCTTCTTTGTAAGCTCGTTGAGAGGTGCAGCAATGGTGCTGAAATCTCTCACAAAACGCCTATAGAAACCAGCGAGGCCAAGGAAACTCCTCACTTGTGTGACCGTTTTGGGCTGCGGCCAACTCTCAATAGCTTCAATCTTGGCTTTATCAACTTCAATTCCTGTGGAGTAACAACATAGCCAAGAAAAGATACTCGGTCGGTGCAAAAGGTGCACTTCCCAAGGTTACCAAACAAACGTGCATCACGAGAGCATTAAAAACAGCACGTAAATGTTCCAAATGTTCTTCCAAAGATTTGCTATAAATCAGTATATCATCAAAATAAACTACCACAAATCGTCCAATGAAAGCACGTAAAACTTCGTTCATTAATCTCATGAAAGTACTAGGTGCATTAGTTAACCCAAAAGGCATGACTAACCACTCATATAATCCAAACTTAGTTTTAAATGCTGTTTTCCATTCATCTCCCAATTTCATACGAATTTGATGGTCTCCACTACGCAAATCAACTTTGGAGAATATTGTAGAGCCACTCAATTCATCAAGCATATCATCTAGCCTAGGAATAGGGTGACGATAACGAATAGTAATATTATTGATGCCTCTACAATCAACACACATACGTGACGTACCATCCTTTTTCGGCACTAGAATAATAGGAACAGCACAAGGACTAAGGGATTCGCGTATATAACCTTTGTCGAGCAGCTCACGTGACTTGACGATAATCTCCTTCGTCTCCTCTGGATTGGTGCGGTATGGTGCACGGTTGGGTAATGATGCACAGGGAATTAAGTCAATTTGATGCTCAATCCCTCGAATAGGTGGTAATCCGGTGGCACGCCTTGTGGAAAGACGTCGTGAACTCTGCAAAATGTTAGTGACAATAGGGGCAAAGAGGAAGGCACGTCCTCAAATGAAAATAATGCCTCTTTGCACACAAAAGCATAGCAAATAGATTTGCCAAAATCTAGCTCATCAATATCAGATTTGGTGGCAAGTAAACATGCACTTTTCAATTTAATTTCGAAGCAACAATAGATGGTTTATTATTAGGCTTCATGTGTTGCTCAAATTCTTTTGCCACAATCTGATTTTCACTCTTATTTCTCTCTGTTTTGCTTTATTAGCTCTATTAATATCATCTTTCAAAATGGACTCGGAGTCATAGGAAGCAAAGTAATATTTTTATCCTTATGAACAAGAGTATCTTGATTGTTTCTACCATGGTGTATGAATTTTATCAAATTGCCATGGTCTACCAAGTAACAAGGAACATGCTTGCATAGGTACCACATCGCAATCAACATAATCAGCATATGTAGAGATACTAAAATGCACACGAACAAAGACGTGTTACCTTCACCTTGCCGCTGTTGTTGAACCATTGGATGTAGTAAGGATGTGGATGTGGTCTTGTGGTGAGAGATAGCTTCTCCACCATCTCCATGCTAGCCAAATTGTTGCAGCTCCCTCCATCTATGATGACGCTTGAATAGAACGTTCCTTCACAACTCCTTTGTATGGAACAAATTATGCCTCTGATTTTGCTCGACTTGTGTAACCTGCACACTCAAAACACGTTGAGCAACTAAACATTCATACTGTCAAGATCTTGAAGAGCCATGTATTGTGTCTCATGATCGAATCATCTCCACCGTGTTCCTCATGTGTAATAAGAGCCAAAGTCTCCTCATCATAGTCACTAGCGGACTCATACCCACCATCCTCAAGAGCAATCATCACACGCTGAGATTTGCATTCTCTCGCAAAATGTCCTCTTCCCTTACAACGACGACAAATAATATCACTTGTGTGCCTGTTGACGCCATGGAAGAAGAGCTCTGTGCAGGCCCAGCAGGTGTGCTCTTGGCAGATAGTGGTGGTTGTGCTCGCTTTCTTGTATCACGGTTGGAGGTGGCTTTGAAGGAGGTGATGGTGCGGTGGAAGTAGATGATGCACGTGGTGTCCATGATGAAGGTCGACTGCGAGAAAAGTTAGTGCGGCGCCAATGCTCGTCGATCCTGCACTTCACGCTCAGCTTTACAAGCAAGATGGAATAAACGAGTGATATTATTATAATCCTTATAGTCTAGAATGGTCTGAAATCTCTATTTAATCCACCCGAAAACGTGCAAGCATAGCTTCATTCTCCTCAACAATACCACATCTAATCAAGCCGGTTTGCAATTCCCGATAATATTCTTCTACGAAATTTTTCCTTGTCTTAAACGCTGCAATTTTTGAAGTAATTCACGTTGATAATATGGTGGAACCCAACGAGTACGCATAGCAGTTTTCAAAGCAGCCCAAGTAGTGGAACAGGATATAATCTACAATGTTAGGACCACCAAACACATGCAAAGCTAGTGAAGGCACAAACAGCAGCAGAACACGTCTCTCCTCGGGATATTGTAAACATGTAAATCGTTGTTCAGTTTCTAACTCCCAAGTAAGATATATATCGGGAACATATCTACCCTCAAATGGTGGAATATTCAATTTCAGTTTAGGGAGATGGTCATGATCGCGTACCTGAGGGGGAGCCCTAACATTGCCATTATTTGCATGTGGACGACCTGGTGGTTGTGGTGCTGGTGGTTGCACGTAGTTCTGATGTTGATCAACCTCATCCTCGTAATCTTCCACATAATCATCCTTGTCGGTACCAAAGCAGCAGAGTAGCGAGAGCCAAAGAAGCACCAACAGCAGAGCAGCAATGGCACCAGAATTTTGTCTGGCTCAATAGGAACACGCTGAGCTCGTCCATACTGATTCGGAAGGGGGCGTAGTTGTTGTCGTTGCAGAGGTGCGATAGGTGCAGCCGGTGGTGGTTGTGGAAAACGCGCGAGCAATTCATCAAACTTGCTATCAAGCTTTGTTTCAAACGTCTTCTCAATGCCATCTATCTTCTCCATGGCCTCGTCAAATCTGTTTACCACATCTTGCACCTGTCCAATCATCATTTGTGAAACTTATCATGTAGCTGTTTGTTTGTCGTTCTCCCAATCAGTCTCATCGGCTGTGTTCCTGCCATGGTTAGCAGCAATAGAAACACACAAGAATATGATCCTCTGAGACTACTAGGAAGTGGTGGTGGTGGTGTGGTGGGGGTCACAAATCCGTGAAGCAAATCTCAAATTCTTACCAGTTCTTACCAAAGAAGCGGCGGTGATCGGCAACCGTTGTAGTCAAAACTCTCAAAGCTTGGCTATAGCGATTACGGGGAGAATCAAACGCACGACGTAGATGTATGTGGAGCTGGGAAGGCTTATAATATGGTAGCAAAAGGGTCAACAATAATCAAATCAGAGATGCAAAGTTGAATAAACGCCAACGAGTCTTGTCTGTTGGTCCTAGGCTAGACCGTGCTAGAGACGCGAGCCTAGAACACTAACAAAATTTTTTATCCCGTTTTTTTTTTTTTTTGGAAACCAACCTCTTCTACGGACGGCAAAAGATTGCTGGAATCCGAAACCTACTCAGACAAGGAAACACGAATCGGAATTTAGATGGATCCCGAAAACAAATCTAATATGCAAGGAACTCGGATTGGTGGTGATAGGCAACCAGCGATGTCAAATAACTCTGAAGATTGTGTAAAGCGATTGCCAGGGGAACGTATGTATACACGCTGTAGAAATATGTGGAGCTGGGTTGGCTATATATGGTAGCAAAAGATTAGCAATAATCAATTCAGAGATGCAATGTTGAATAAACGCTCAACGACGCAGATCTTGTGCTGGTCCTAGGCTAGACCGGACTAGAGACGCGAGCCTAGAACACTAATGAGGTCACGGCGTAGCACAACTAGCATCAATGAAGGATACTAAGTAGCTCTTGACAGCAAGATAGAAGTGAAGATCACAACGGTAGTGAAGATAATGATGAAAAACAACTACCAAGCAGGATATACAACAACTCTCTCTCCAACTTCCTCTTGAAAAGTTTGAGCCAATTTTATGATAAATTCTTTCAAAGAATGCTACTATCTCAAGCTTTCCAACGCAAAAAGAATCACTCAATTCCGAGTTGATATGAGGAGTCAAAGAATTCTAAAACTGGCCTGAAAAATTGGAACAAGCTGTGTTCACGAACTTCAGAGGGCAAAAAGACCTATTTAGAAGCCGATTTTGAGATGTCAAATATTGAACTAGCTTCTGCAACTATTTAGATGCGGCTCGTCTCTAGCTTCAATTTGAGTACTCACGGAGCCAAAACGGACTTCGTATGAGGAAGATACACCTGTTTTACTGAACAGTGCGCAAAACATATTCCAATCCGAATTCAACTACGAGATTGAGTCTAGATAGATCCGATTTTTTTTCTTCTCTATTTTTTTTCCTCACGCTTTTTTTCTTTTTCTTCTCTCTCTTTTTCTTTTTTTTTCTTTCCTTTTTTCTCTCTCTTTTTTTTTCTTTTTTTTCTCCCTCTTTCCAAGACAAACTAGATAAGATGCAGATTGGATCAGGCGAAGATGTGAATGACCTCAACTATGATTATGACAATAAACAGCGTGTAGCACGTGGTGGAAATTAATAGATGGGATGGTGGACAGCGGAAGGAATAATGATGCAGCGGCGGCGTGACTAATGTGAATAGAACTCGAAACTCTAAAGGAACTAGACACTAAGACCAGCAAACCGACACGACGATGCAACCGATAATTCAACTATGCAAGCAACGAATAGAAAATTGCAAAGGCTCAGACTGGCTTGGATAAAGTATGAATAGATCTAACTTTTTTTTGTGGCTTTTTCATGGACTATAGGTATGAATGACAGATGCGATCTAAACTATGAAAAACTGTAAAATCTCACCGAGCAACCTGAAAACTGATACCACTTGATATAGAGGCCAAGGTGTCCCGTCTTTCGATGAGATGGTGGATTTCGCTTTGGTGGAAGTCGACTTTGACGACCCGACTACGAACGTGCGAGGACGTCGCGCCTTAGCAATCGCTAAACCAACTCCGAGAGGTTGTTGACCACGCCGGAGCACGATCAACCTGACCACGAGGGTCTATTTCCTGCGAGCAAACGAAGAACAAGCAAGAAACTGAGATTGCAATCTGGATATTGCGAATATAAGATGAAAGCTTTATTGATCAAGGTGGGGTTCTGTGGACGCCTTTGTCCGGTCGTTGAACACAAACGGCACGCCGGAAGTTGCAGCTATGGCGAACTTTTGATCTAAACAAAACCCAAGTCTAAACGGTGCCCTAAGGGCTGTATATATGGAGGAAGAGGGGTGAATTTCGTGGCCCTTGGTGGAGGGGTCCAAACTAACCCTATCTCTTGTTTCCCCACACATACGGACTCTAAAAATAGCCTATACTAATGTATTTCGAAATTACATGGGCCTGGCCCAATAATAAGGTGACGAGCACCTAGAATAGCCTATGGACGAATATTATGAAGTGGCATCTTGTATATTTCGTCCAAGGCTTCATGCACTCCTTATGGTGGCTTCAAAGTCCTGAAATCATCACTTGTAACTCCGTTCTTGATCTCCTTGCGCATGCCATCAACTCCATGTGTGTTCTTGCTCCAATGTTCATCCTTCTCCAAGCTAGGCCCTTCATTTGTAAGCAAAACAAATGTATCCAATTTAGGCAGCATCATATTCTCATGAACATTAGAATCATTACCAAGAAACGAAAGTACCTGGTAATTTAGTTGGCGTGCGCGAGCTCTAGTAATTGGTCCAGTATGTATAGCAGCAGGGGCTGTGGGTGTAACAATGGTATTGATGTCCTCATCACTATACTTAAGTATTTCGAAATTACATGGGCCTGGCCCAATAATAAGGTGACGCAGCACCTAGAATAGCCTATGGACGAATATTATGAAGTGGCGTCTTGTATATTTCGTCCAAGGCTTCATGCACTCCTTATGGTGGCTTCAAAGTCCTGAAATCATCACTTGTAACTCCGTTCTTGATCCCCTTGCGCATGCCATCAACTCCATGCGTGTTCTTGCTCCAATGTTCATCCTTCTCCAAGCTAGGCCCTTCATTTGTAAGCAAAACAAATGTATCCAATTTAGGCAGCATCATATTCTCATGAACATTAGAATCATTACCAAGAAACGAAAGTACCGGTAATTTAATTGGCGTCTTGTGAGATCTAGTAATTGGTCCCGTATATGTAACAGTAGGGGCTGTGGGTGTAACAATGGTATTGATGTCCTCATCATCCTCCCCTTCTTGAAATGAAGTCGTCCTCGACGGAAGCTCATCTTCCTCGCCCAAATAAGGCTTCAAATCTGCAATGTTAAAAGTGGGACTAACCCCAAAATCTGCAGGTAGCTCAAGTTTATATGCATTATCATTTATTTTCTCTAACACCTTAAAAGGACCATCAGCACGTGGCATTAGCCTTGATTTGCGCAAATTAGGAACTCTATCTTTACGCAAATGTAACCAAACAAGATCTCCAGGTGCAAACACAACATGTTTTCTACCCTTATCTCCAGCAAGTTTATATTTTGCATTCATACGCTCAATGTTTTCCTTAGTTAACTCATGCATTTTTAAAATCAATTCAGAACGTTCTTTAGCATCAAAATTAACCTTCTCCGAAGATGGAAGAAGCAATAAATCAATAGGTGCACGAGGTAGGAAACCATACACAATTTCAAAAGGGCACATCTTAGTAGTAGAATGCAATGAACGATTATAAGCAAATTCAATATGAGGCAAGCATTCTTACCACATTTTCTTATTATTCTTCAAAACAGCCCTAAGCATAGTAGACAATGTTCTCTTGACTACTTCACTTTGTCCATCAGTTTGGGGGTGACAAGTAGTACTAAAAAGCAGTTTAGTCCCCAACTTAGCCCATAAACATCTCCAAAAGTGGCTAAGAAATTTAGTATCACGATCTGAAACAATAGTATTTGGCACACCATGCAAGCGAATAATTTCACGAAAGAACAAATCAGCAACATTAACAGCATCATCGCTTTTATGACATGGTATAAAGTGTGCCATTTTTGAGAATCTATCCACGACAACAAATATGCTATCCCTCCCCTTCTTTGTTCGAGGTAAACCTAAAACAAAGTCCATAGATATATCCTCCCAAGGAACATGATGCGGAGCATCCCACATTCATCCCCATGTACACTCCGACTACTCTCCAAGCCCCAAGGATACATAAGATGAGACCTCGACTATGCGCCATTGGACACAAGGTGAACCCTTTCCTAAATGCTTTCCCTTTCTGATGAGGACATGAGTACCTTGTATATGACCAAAAATATTGCATACATGCATATTTGTCAGGTGATTTCTAGTGCAAACTATTCAATAATCTATTTATGTTATCCAGGACAAAAATACTTCACACACTTTTGTGTTTTGTCTAATTGCAGGTGTATGGGACATTTCTACAATCCACAGATGAAGATAAGGAAGAAAGAGATGTTTATTTGCTGTTCAAAAAGTCCTCTCACGTCACTTTTGCCCCAAGAGAAGATAGAGTCCAAGTCTCTCACGTTCTGGATTCAGATTCGGACTGCACAGACATACCTGACTCATAACGCCAACAACTATTTCATACGGACTCCGAATTGGGTGATTCTTTTTTTGTTGGAAAGTGGATTTCATGCTCTTTGCAGCACAATTGGAATCACCTTAAAATCCGTCCGGAGCGTTGAGTTGTGGACAAAACAATCTGACGCTGCACCAGAATCCGAGTCAAACTACAAGTCCAAAGGTGTTACGTCACCTCCACTTGGGCCCATTGGCCTTGTACGACCTAGGGTTAGTTTTAGGCTGCCTTGGGACATCCTCCCACCTCCTTGGCCGCCACCCCTTGCTCCTATATAAGTAGATCCATCTAGTAGCTTTTCCCTGGGGATTTGTTTAGTTAAAAGTTAGCCATTGCAACTTCGTGTACTTCGTTTGTGTCCAACGACCAGACCAAGACCGCTTACGGATCCCCACCTTTATCAATACTTCATATATACTCGCAATATTCAGATTGCTTTTATCATATTCTTGCTTGTTCTTCGATTGCTTGCAGGAATAGACCTTCGTGGTCAGGTTGATTGTGCTCCGGCGTGGTCAACAACCTCTCGAAGTTGGTTTAGCGATTGCTAAGGCGCAACGTCGTGCACGTTTGTAGTCGGATCGTCAAAGTCATCTTCACCAAATCGATAGTTATCATCTCATCGAAAGATTGGGACACCTCCGCCCCTATCAAGTGGTATCAGTTTTCAGGTTGCTCGGTGAGATTTTACAGTTTTTCATAGTTTAGATCACATCTGTCATTCATACCTACAGTCCATGAAAAAGCCATAAAAAAAGTTAGATCTGTTCATCCTTTATCCAAGCCAGTCTGAGCCTTTGCAATTTTCTATTCATTGCTTGCATAGTTGAATTATCGGTTGCATCGTCGTGTCGAGTTGCTGGTCTTAGTGTCTAGTTCCTTTAGAGTTTCGAGTTCTGTTCACATTAGTCACGCCGCCGCTGCATCATTATCCTTCCGTTGTCCACCATCCCATCTATTAATTTCCACCACGTGCACGCACTGTTCATTGTCATAATCATAGTTGAGGTCATTCACATCTTCGCTTTGATCCAATCTGCATCTTATCTAGTTTGTCTTGGAAAGAGGGAGAAAAAAAAGATAGAGAAAAAAAAGAGAGAAAAAAGGAAAGAAAAAAAAGAAAAAGAGAGAGCAGAAAAAGGAAAAAAAAGCGTGAGAAAAAAAGAGAGAGAGGAAAAAAATCGGATCTATCTAGAATCAATCTCGTACCTGAATTCGGATTGGAATCTGTTTTGCGCACTGTTCAGTAAAACAGGTGTATCTTCCTCATACGAAGTCCGTTTTGGCTCCGTGAGTACTCAAATTGAAGCTAGAGACGAGCCGCATCTAAATAGTTGCAGAAACTAGTTCAATATTTGACACCTCAAAATCGGCTTCTAAATAGGTCTTTTTGCCCTCTAATGTTCGTGAACACAGCTTGTTCCAATTTTTCAGGCCAGTTTTAGAATTCTTTGACTCCTCATATCAAATCGGAATTGAGTGTTTCTTTTTGCATTGGAAAGCTTGAGTTAGTAGCATTCTTTGAAAGAATTTATCAGAAAATTGGCTCAAACTTTTCAAGAGGAAAGTTGGAGAGAGAGTTGTTGTATGTCCTGCTTGGCAGTTGTTTTTCATCATTATCTTCACTGCCGTTGTAATGTTCACTTATATCTTGCTGTCAAGAGCTATTTAGTATCCTTCATTGATGCTAGTTGTGCTACGCCGTGACCTCATTAGTGTTCTAGGCTCGCGTCTCTAGTCCGGTCTAGCCTAAGACCAAGACAAGACTCGTCGTTGAGCGTTTATTCAACATTGCATCTTTGAATTGATTATTGCTAAATTTTTTGCTACCATATATAGCCAACCCAGCTCCACATATTTCTACACCGTGTATATGTACGTTCCCTGGCAATCGCTTTACACAATCTTCAAAGTTACTTGACACCGCTGGTTGCTTGTCACCACCTGCCGCATGGTAAGAACTTGTAAGATATTGATATTTGCTTTACTGTGAGCACTTTACAACCACATCCTAGTAGTTCATAGGAACATTATTCTCGAATTTTGTTTCTTGTTTCTACTAATCATGACAGGTTTCGGAGATAGAAGTTCTTGGACGATTTAACACATCTTCACCATCACGAGAGTTGGGACAACACACACAACCACATGGTCAGTTATCTCTTTACCGTCATTTGAGGGTAGATTTAATCCTGCTATTTATCTAGCTTGGGAGTTTGAAGTAGAAAAAGTTTTTAGTAACCATGACTTTTCTGAACTTGAGCGAGTACGAGCTGCCACTAGAGCATTTACTGGTTTTGCTTCAGTTTGGTCGAGTGTGCATTGTAAGAAAAATATTGATAACCAACCCACAACTTGGAAAGATTTGAAATATGTAATGAGACAACATTTTTTCCCTCCTTACTATCGCCGTGAATTGCTTCGCAAATTTGAACAATTTAAACAAGGCAACAACACTGTCCATGCTTACTACAAAGAGTTCAAATCTTATATGCATCATTGTGACATAGAAGAATCTAAGGATGATACAATGAATAGATTTTTTGGTGGTTTGAACCATGATATTCGAGCAAGATTTCATATATTCCTCGTTGCATTCTTGGTATGTATGTTCGTGCTTGTACCTTTGAGAGACGATTCTGAGGAGGATGCATTGGGTGACTACAACAACTACTATTCCAGTTCATGCTCACCACCGCCGGTTGGTTCCTCCACCGTTGCACCTACTAGAGCAGCCCCACCTCGGATTATGAGCGCGACATCATCTCAAGAGTATGGTGCATTGTCTACGTCTGTACCTACATCAGCTACGCCTTTGCGACAAGGTAATGAAAAGGTATTGATGATATAACTTCACATGAGAATGATGCATCCCTAGTTAACTTGAATACATCATGTGTTGAGCTACCCACTACTTTGATCACACCACCTATTTTAAAGGATTATGTTGATAATTTGACTTTGCCATGTGATCAAACAACTGAAATACCAACAATTTTGAGAGCACCAATTGAATTAACTGTTGATGCAAAAGAATCAATGTTTAATCGTTTTGATATGACCCTAATCTTGGTGATGATTCGTGTCGAATGACTCATTGCATGTTTGCTTATCTAAGCATGTTGTAGCATGTAAATTTGATTCAAATAAGGTTTATTCACCAATGTTGGGATGGTTTAATGATGAACATTGTCAATCTTTTGAAATAAATAAGAGCTTCACTTATATGTGCAAACTGAGTCGCAATATTTTCATGCCTTCTAGCTCTTGTGCTAATTTGTTGGCTTTAGATTTTATGAACTATGCAAGTTACTCATCTATTCATGTGTCATATATGCAAAAATCAAGGGAAGTAAAAATGGATGACGTATACATATACAACATGTATACCTTGTCTCTTTTGTTAGCCACATTTCAGATTAAGCAACGCCGAGGACGGCTTTATTTTCAAAAAGGGGAGGATGATGAGGACATGAATACCTTGTATATGACCAAAAATATTGCATACATGCATATTTGTCAGGTGATTTCTAGTGCAAACTATTCAATAATCTATTTATGTTATCCAGGACAAAAATACTTCACACACTTTTGTGTTTTGTCTAATTGCAGGTGTATGGGACATTTCTACAATCCACATATGAAGATAAGGAAGAAAGAGATGTTTATTTGCTGTTCAAAAAGTCCTCTCACGTCACTTTTGGCCCAAGAGAAGATAGAGTCCAAGTCTCTCACGTTCTGGATTCAGATTCGGACTGCACAGACATACCTGACTCAAAACGCCAACAACTATTTCATACGGACTCCGAATTGGGTGATTCTTTTTTTGTTGGAAAGTAGATTTCATGCTCTTTCCAGCACAACTGGAATCACCTTAAAATCCATCCGGAGCGTTGAGTTGTGGACAAAACAATCTGACGCTGCACCAGAATCCGAGTCAAACTACAAGTCCAAAGGTGTTACGTCACCTCCACTTGGGCCCATTGGCCTTGTACGACCTAGGGTTAGTTTTAGGCTGCCTTGGGACGTCCTTGGCCGCCACCCCTTGCTCCTATATAAGTAGATCCATCTAGTAGCTTTTCCCTGAGGATTTGTTTAGTTAAAAGTTAGCCATTGCAACTTCGTGTACTTCGTTTGTGTCCACCGACCAGACCAAGACCGCTTACGGATCCCCACCTTTATCAATACTTCATATATACTCGCAATATTCAGATTGCTTTTATCATATTCTTGCTTGTTCTTCGATTGCTTGCAGGAATAGACCTTCGTGGTCAGGTTGATTGTGCTCCGGCGTGGTCAATAACCTCTCGAAGTTGGTTTAGCGATTGCTAAGGCGCAACGTCGTGCACGTTTGTAGTCGGATCGACAAAGTCATCTTCACCAAATCGATAGTTATCATCTCATCGAAAGATCGGGACACCTCCGCCTCTATCACTTTCCATTCGCGTGAGACATGGTTGCTACCTCATGCATGGACCTTGCCTATACTCAGGTACAACCGAGATGACCATGGAGAATCAAAGGACAAAGGCCAAGCATGGAAGAGGAGAAGGAAGAAGAGCAAGCTGCTACAGGCCCCGGACATCCGGCCCTTCCCGCAAGCCCGGACATCCGGCCACAGCCCGGAAATCCGGCGCCCATCCTGAAACGCCCGGGTGAACATCGTCGGCCGGACATCCGGCCAGAGGCCGGACATCCGGCTCTTCCTGAGTCGCCGGACATCCGGCCCCCAGCCCGGACATCCGGACCCCGCCTGTCCAGAGAGCAACCGCAGGGCACCCAGTCTGATAGAGGCGGAGGTGTCCCGTCTTTCGATGAGATGGTGGATTTCGCTTTGGTGGAGGTCGACTTTGACGATCCGACTACGAGCGTGCGAGGACGTCGCGCCTTAGCAATCGCTAAACCAACTCCGAGAGGTTATTGACCACGCCGGAGCACGATCAACCTAACCACGAGGGTCTATTTCCTGCGAGCAAACGAAGAGCAAGCAAGAAACTGAGATTGCAATCTGGGTATTGCGAATATAAGATGAAAGCTTTATTGATCAAGGTGGGGTTCTGTGACGCCTTTGTCTGGTCGTGGAACACAAACGAAGTACGCGAAGTTGCAGCTATGGCGAACTTTTAATCTGTAGAGTAATTCAGACTAGGCCCACTCAATTTTTCAGAAAAGTATGCAACAGGTTTGCCATCTTGTAATATAACACACCTCCTAATCCAATTCCACTAGCATCACATTCAAGCTCAAAAGTCTTATTAAAATCAGGAAGTTGGAGTAAAGGAGCATGTGTCAACTTAGCTTTCAACACCGTGAAGGCTTCTTCCTGTGCGGTACCCCAAACAAAAGGCACATCCTTCTTTATAAGCTCGTTGAGAGGTGCAGCAATGGTGCTGAAATCTCTCACAAAACGCCTATAGAATCCAGCGAGGCCAAGAAAACTCCTCACTTGTGTGATCGTTTTGGGCTGCGGCCAACTCTCAATAGCTTCAATCTTGGCTTTATCAACTTCAATTCCCTGTGGAGTAACAACATAGCCAAGAAAAGATACTCGGTCGGTGAAAAGGTGCACTTCCCAAGGTTACCAAACAAACGTGCATCACGTAGAGCATTAAAAACAGCACGTAAATGTTCCAAATGTTCTTCCAAAGATTTGCTATAAATCAGTATATCATCAAAATAGACTACCACAAATCGTCCAATGAAAGCACGTAAAACTTCGTTCATTAATCTCATGAAAGTACTAGGTGCATTAGTTAGCCCAAAAGGCATGCCTAACCACTCATATAATCCAAACTTAGTTTTAAATGCTGTTTTCCATTCATCTCCTAATTTCATACGAATTTGATGGTATCCACTACGCAAATCAACTTTGGAGAATATTGTAGAGCCACTCAATTCATCAAGCATATCATCTAGTGATGTAGGGTGGAACCCTAATTCGTCGATCTTTCACGTTTGGAGGGGATCCTACGGGGGAAACACGAAGAACACGCGGAAGCACGAGGGGAAAGACGGGGAAAACGAGAGGAAATCACTCAACCAACAAGGAATCGATCACACAAGTGCTAGATCAACATACACACATGAGATCCACAAGATACATAGTCAACTAGGGTAAGGATACAAAGGAACCGTTCATCTCCAAGAGGAGGCCTTGATGTTCTTCCCTAGATAGGGGCCTTGAATCCGCTGAGGGATCTTCTCCTAGACGGAGGTCCTGATCTCCGAGGAGAAGTAACCGAGTGGATGAGCAAAGGCTCTCACACAAATATGAGCTAATCCAATGCTAAGTCTCAAAGTGAGGAGAGGGGGTCCTATATATAGAGTCTGGGGCGAAGGGGTACATGGGCTCAGCCCAACACGCGCACGCAGGCGCTGGCCGGATGATCCGGACGACGGTCCGGATGATCCGGGCTGGTCCGGATGGTCCGGGCGGGGACCCGGATGGTCCGGGTGCTCGGCTGGTGACGACGACGGGCCGGATGTCCGGCTGAGGGTCCGGATGATCCGGACCGGGGTCCGGATGATCCAGCTTTTGGAGGTAGGTTCTGTTGCCTTCGGTCGCTGTAGTCGGATCGTCCGGACCGGGGTCCGGATCATCCGGGCTCTGTCCGGATCGTCCGGGCCTCTGTCCGGATCGTCCGGCCTCCCTGGTCCTGGTTGCTTTCTCTTCTCCGTCCTCGCGTATGTCTTCCGCTTCCGATTCTCCTTGCTTCCTAGCCTCTTCATGGTCGACTCCTTGGTGCCTGAGTATGCATAGAGTTTCCGTTTGAGGTAGTAACCATGTCTCATGTGAATCGAAGGAGAGTTGTGAGAGGATTGATGTCACCTCGGTTTCAAGAGCTCTTGCACGTGCTCGAGTCATCGGTCCTTGTGGTGTTGTAGGTGTTGATGTAGTGTCCATGGGGATGATGAAAGGATGCTCCGCATCATATCCCCTCCCTTCGAAAGGATCCGACCTCGGATCTAGTTCTTCATCACCATGGAAAGGCGAGAGGTCTTTGACGTTGAAGGTGTCGCTCACGTTGTACTTGTCGCTTGGTAGGTCGAGTTTGTAGGCGTTGTTGTTGTAGCGTGCTAACACCTTGAAGGGTCCATCGGCTCGAGGCAGAAGTTTTGACTTGCGTTCGTTGGGGAAGCGTTCCTTGCGAAGGTGTAGCCACACGAGATCGCCTATGTTGAAGATCATGGGTTGCTTGTTGATGTTGAGCTTGGTCGCTAGTCGTTGTACTTGGCGCTCGATGGTGTTTCTTGTATCTTCATGCATCTTCTTGATGTAGCTTGCACGGCACTTGCGCCGAGGTTGGTGCGCTCTTGTAGAGGTAGAGGTAGGATGTCCAATGGGGAAAATGGGTTGAAGCCGTGAGCGACCTCGAAGGGGACTTGCCGGTCGTCGAATGTCTTCTTGCGGTTGTAGGCGCATTTCGGCGATGGGTAGACACGCCCCCACTCCTTGATGTTCTTCTTGATCAACACGCCAAGTAGAGTGGAGAGCGTCGGTTTGTCACCTCCGTTTGGCCGTCGGTTTGAGGATGGTATGCGGAGGAGAACAAGAGCTTGATTCGAGCTTGGCGCAAAGAGTTTTCCAAAAGTAACTCAAGAACTTGACGTCATGGTCGGAGACGATTGACTTTGGTACTCCATGGAGGCGCAAGATTTCCCACAAAATAGATTTGCAATATGTGAAGCATCGTCGACTTTGTTGCAAGGAATGAAATGTGCCATTTTGGAAAATCTGTCCACAACAACAAATCTGAGTCCTTTCCATTTTGAGTTCTAGGCAAACCAAGTACAAAGTCCATGCTAATGTCTTCCCAAGGTTGATAAGGAATAGGAAGAGGCATGTAAAGACCATGAGATTGAGCTTTTGACTTAGCTTTGCGGCATGTTGAGCATCGGGTGGTGAAGCGTGAAACGTCTCAAACATCTTGGGCCAAAAGTAGTTCTTGGAGGCGTGGCGAAGGTCTTGTCGCGTCCAAAATGTCCCATGAGTCCACCTCCATGAGCCTCTTGCAAAAGGAGCAAACGAAGAGAAGACTCGGGTATGCATAGTTTGTTAGCTCTCATAAGATAACCATCCTTGAGGTAATATTGTTCCCAAGATGTATGCGTCAAACACTTAGCATAATGAGGTGCAAACGATGGATCACTAGCATACAAATCTTTGATGTGCTCAAAGCCAATAACATTCAACTCAAGTTGGGTGACAAGCGTGCATATGCGTGAAAGTGCATCGGCAACTACATTTTCCTTGCCCTTAATGTACTTGATCACACATGGAAAAGATTCAATAAATTCACTCCATTTAGCATGTCGCTTGTTCAATTTAGTTTGACCTTTTAAGTACTTAAGCGTTTCATGATCGGTGTGGATGACAAACTCATGAGGTCTAAGATAGTGTTCCCAAACATGGAGGACACGCACTAAAGCATACAATTCCTTGTCATACACGGGATAGTTAAGTTGAGCACCGGAGAGTTTTTCACTAAAATAAGTAATGACTCGTTTTTCTTGCATTAAAACTCCGCCAATACC
This sequence comes from Aegilops speltoides, assembly GCA_021437245.1. NCBI lineage: Eukaryota > Viridiplantae > Streptophyta > Magnoliopsida > Poales > Poaceae > Aegilops > Aegilops speltoides. Next base: position 297,165,865 of record CM038147.1, read on the forward strand.
GGTACCACTTGCATCACAATGGACCTCAAAAGTTTTGTCAAAATTGGGCAAAGCAAGAATTGGAGCATGAGTAAGCAAAGACTTGAGCTCATCAAAAGCGTTTGATTGCAAAGGTCCCCAAACAAAAGGAGTATTCTTCTTACTCAAAGCATGCAAAGGAGCTGCAATAGTGCTAAAGTTTTTTACAAAGCGGCGATAAAAACCTGCAAGACCAAGGAAACTTCGCACTTGTTGCAAATTGGTGGGTTGGGGCCAAGTTTTAATTGCTTTGATCTTAGTTTCATCAACATGGACACCCTTGGAAGAGACAACGAAACCCAAGAAAACCACTTTGTCAACTCCAAAAGTGCATTTTTTCAAGTTGGCATAAAGACTTTCCTTTCGAAGTGTTTGCAAAACAAGTTTAACGTGATCAAGATGCTCTTCCATGGTTTTGCTAAACACAAGAATGTCATCGAAGTAAACCACAACAAAGATTCCAATGTATGGACGAAGTACATGATGCATGAGGCGCACAAAAGTTCCGGGAGCTTCCGATAAACCCATAGGCATAACCAACCATTCATATAAGCCAAATTTTGTTTTGAAAGCAGTTTTCCATTCATCACCCTCATGAATGCGTATTTGATAATAGCCACTTTTAAGATCAATTTTTGAGAAAAAGTTAGCTCCACTAAGTTCATCAAGCATATCATCTAAGCGAGGAATGGGATGCCTATAGCGCACGGTGATAGCATTTATGGGTCTACAATCGGAGCACAAGCGGAAACTTCCATCGGGCTTAGGCACAAGAATAACGGGTACGGCACAAGGGCTTAAGCTTTCACGTACATGACCGTTGTCGATGAGTTGTTGTACTTGCCGTTGAATCTCCTTGGTTTCTTCGGGATTGACACGGTAGGGAGCTTTGTTTGGAAGTGGCGCTCGGGGATGAGGTCGATTCGATGCTCAATGCCTCAAGAGGAGGTAGACCGGAGGTAGCTCATCGGGGAAAACATCTTGGAATTCCTGCAAAAGAGATTGAAACACCAAAGGTAGCTCATGAGTGGTGTTAGTTTTTGGTTCTCCATCCTTCCACACAAGGACAAAGTGCATCACACTTGATGGGTTCTCACACACTTCTCTCATATCATGTTTGGTGGCGAATAGTATGAGGTTTTTCTCTCTAGGCGAAGAGGCGCTCAAATTTGGCTTGTGGTTCTCACTCACTTTTTGGTGGCTCACTTTCTCACTCTTCTCTCTTTGGTTGGTGGCTTGTTTGTTGGCTATCACTTGACTAGGAGACATGGGTCGTAGGACATATTCTTTGCCTTTCATCTTGAAGCTATAGTGGTTTGTACGCCCATTGTGGTAGACACCACGGTCGAATTGCCATGGCCGACCAAGGAGGAGGTGGCAAACGGTCATTGGGACCACTTCACACTCCAAAGTGTCTTCATATGCACCGATTTTGAAGGATAATTGGACCGTATGCTCAACTCGTATAGTGCCGGAGTCACTTAGCCATTGAACCTTGTATGGTTGCGGATGCTTCTTCTTGACCAATTGGAGCTTGGAGCATAGTTCTTCGCTTGCCAAATTGTGGCAACTAACTCCATCGATGATGACCTTGACGGATCTCCCATTGATGCCGGCCTTGGTGTGGAAGATGTGGCATCGTTGGTCTTCTTCTTGTTGATGTTGAAGTGTCAAGACTTTGGAGACAACAAGAGCGGGGCTTGTATCTTCATCACAAAAGACTTGATCATCTTCATCCTCGTTGATGCGCGGTGCATGGCATGGCCACTTGCTCAATAGCGTCCATTTCATCTTCACTCATTGAGTCGTAGGTGCCATCGTCGTTGAGTATCATGGTACGCTTGTTGGTGCATTCATATGACTTGTGGCCTCGGCCGCCGCAAGTAAAACACTTGAAGGAGCTTGTTTTGACGGTCTCATCGGTTGGAGTAGATGATGAAGCACGCGGCTTGGAGTTGCTCATAGTAGGAGGAGGACGACTTGAACTTGTCGAAGTTTTCTTTTAACTTGACTTGTCGTCGTTGCTTGGAAAAGGCTTGGTTGATGTCGAAGTTGGAGTAGTTGTTGAAGCTTGGTTGTTGGAGAGGCCGTATGCCTTGGATGAGTACTTGGCGTACTTGAAGTCATCTTGCACTTGTCGTTCCGCCTTTGTAGCTTGATGCACGAGCTCAATGAGGTTGGAGTAGGGTTGGAAGTCGGCAATCTTCTTGATGGGATGGTTGAGTCCATTCAAGAATCGTGCCATTGTTTGCTCGTCATCTTCCTTGACATTGGCTCGAATCATGGCAATATCCATCTCTTTGTAGTATTCTTCAACACTCTTTGTTCCTTGCTTGAGGAGTTGTAGCTTCTTGAAGAGATCACGGTTGTAGTAGGTGGGCACAAAACGTGCTCGCATGACATCCTTCATTTGAGCCCAAGTGGTGATTGGAGGTTCACCTCTTGCTTGTCGGCGCTCAAGGACTTGTTCCCACCATATGAGCACATAGTCTTGGAACTCAAGTGATGCCATAGCGATCTTCTTCTCTTCCTCATAGTTGTGCAAACGAAAGATTTTGTCGACCTTCAATGCCCATGAGAGGTACTCTTCGGGATCATTGGTTCCATTGAACTTGGGCATTGTGAACTTGAGCTTGCCATAGCGATGTTCTTCATTGTTTTGAGGTCGATGTTGATGATGACGTTCTTGACGTAGAGGGTAATCATCCTCATGTTGCTCTTGGTGAGGAGGAAGTCCATGATCAACTTGCTCTTGTTGACCTTGAGGTTGAGGTTGAGCTTGATTAGCTTGTGGAGGAGCTTGTTGGGCTTGACGTTGCGTACGTGGATGGTAGTTCCTCTCTTGTATTTCTTCTCGAAGGGCTTCCTCTTGATTGCGCCGTTCGCGATTGCGGTTGGCGACAGCTCGACTTGATGCTTGAAGGGCGCGTTCCGCCTCAAGAGCTTGTTCTTCTCGTTGTTGTTGTTGAAGACATTGAGCTTCGGCGTCTTGTTGTTCTTGGTGTAGGCGCTCTCGTTCTTGTTCTTGTTGGTGATGAAGACGTTGTCGTTCTTGAGCTTGAGCAAACGCCATTTGGCTCGATTGACGATGAGGAACTTCTTCATCAACTTGCTCTTGGAGATTCTTGTTGTGTAGCGGGTTGCGAGATGCATGACGGTCTTGACGCGCGGCTCGACGAAGAATGTTCGATGACGGTGTACTTGTGTCGGAGAAGGAGTCGTCGGAGTGGCGACTTGAGTGGCTCCGTCTTGAGTGTGAAGAGGTAGAGGTACGCCGGTTCACCAACAAGGCGCGGATCTCGTCCATTCTTGCATCGTTCTCTTTCTTGTGCGCGTCGAGTTTGTTGTCGAAGTAATCTCGTGTACGTTTCTCGGAGAGTCGCAAGTCGGTGGAGAGGTTGTCGATGCGTTCGCTCAATGCTTGTTGCTCTTGATGGAGAGCTCGTTGCGCGCCAAAGAGGTGGCTCTTGGTGACGTATGATGACATGTCGTCGTCTTGCTCGATGAAGAGAGGATTTGTAGAAGAACTTGGCCTATCCATCATTTCAAGCAAATTGTGAGTGGAAGAAGGAGAAGAATGAATACCAATGTACCTTTGACCGAAGCTGAAGATGAATCAAGTTCACTCAAATGCGGACAATGAAATAGCACTATTGGTACCGATCCTTGTCGATTCTCACGCCTACACAAGTAAAAGCCTTTGGTGGAGCTTGGTTAGGATGGTGGCTCAAAATTGATTGCAATTGTTAGCTTGACTCAAAAATGTTGAAGAAGATTCGCAAATTTGCATATGCAACAAGTAGACCAAGCAAGTAGTGGTACACGGAAACACACACGCAAATAGATAAATGGGATTGTGCAAACCAAAAGTGAGCCAAAATGTGGAATCCACGAAAATGCTCTTGTTGCACAATACAAGAGAGACGCTAGCACGATTGCACAATAGGCGGATACGGAGCTTGTGCACAACCTACTAGGCAAAAATGCAACGATCTCTATCCCAAGTATACTATATGTGATGAGGACATGACTACCTTGGATAAGACCAAAAATATTGCATACATGCATATTTGTCAGGTGATTTCTAGTGCAAACTATTCAATAATATATTTATGTTATCCAGAACAAAAATACTTCACATACTTTTGTGGTTTGTCTAATTGCAGGTGTATGGGACATTTGTACAATCCATATATGAAGATAAGGGAAAAGGAGAAGTTTAGGTGCTGTTCAAAAAGTCTTCTCACGTCACTTTTGGGCCAAGAGAAGATAGAGCCCAAGTCTCTCACGTTTTGGATTCAGATTCAGACTGCACAGATATACCTGACTCAAAACGTCAACAACTTTTTCATACGGACTCCGAATTGGGTGATTCTTCTTTTGTTGGAAAGTAGATTTCGTGGTCTTTCCAGCACAGTTGGAATCACCTTAAAAGCCGTCCGGAGCGTTGAGTTATGGACGAAACAATCTGACGCTGCACCAGAATCCGAGTCAAACTATAAGTCCAAAGGTGTTACGTCACCTCCACTTGGGCCCATTGGCCTTGTACGACCTAGGGTTAGTTTTAGGCTGCCTTGGGACGTTCTCCCACCTCCTTGGCCGCCACCCCTTGCTCCTATATAAGTAGATACATCTAGTAGCTTTTTCCTTGGGATTTGTTTAGTTAAAAGTTAGCCATTGCAACTTCGTGTACTTCGTTTGTGTCCAACGACCAGACCAAGACCGCTTACGGATCCCCACATTTATCAATACTTCATATATACTCGCAATATTCAGATTGCTTTTTATCATATTCTTGCTTGTTCTTCGATTGCTTGCAGGAATAGACCTTCGTGGTCAGGTTGATTGTGCTCCGGCGTGGTCAACAACCTCTCGGAGTTGGTTTAGCGATAGCTAAGGCGCAACGTCGTGCACGTTTGTAGTCGGATCGTCAAAGTCGTCTCCACCAAATCGACAGTTATCATCTCATCGAAAGACGGGACACCTTTGCATCTATCAAGTGGTATCAGTTTTCAGGTTGCTCGGTGAGATTTTACAGTTTTTCATAGTTTAGATCGCATCTGTCATTCATACCTACAGTCCATGAAAAAGCCACAAAAAAAAAGTTAGATCTGTTCATCCTTTATCCAAGCCAGTCTGAGCCTTTGCAATTTTCTATTCGTTGCTTGCATAGTTGAATTATCGGTTGCATCGTCGTGTCAGTTGCTGGTCTTAGTGTCTAGTTCCTTAAGAGTTTCGAGTTCTGTTCACATTAGTCACGCCGCCGCTGCATCATTATCCCTTCCGCTGTCCACCATCCCATCTATTAATTTCCACCACGTGCTACGCGCTGTTCATTGTCATAATCATAGTTGTGGTCATTCACATCTTCGCCTGATCCAATCTGCATGTTATCTAGTTTGTCTTGGAAAGAGAGAGAAAAAAAAGAGAGAAAAAAGGAAAGAAAAAAAAAAGAAAAAGAAAAAGGGAGAGAAGAAAAAGAAAAAAAAGCGTGAGAAAAAAAAGAGAGAGGAAAAAAAATTGGATCTATCTAGAATCAATCTCGTACCTGAATTCGGATTGGAATCTGTTTTGCGCACTGTTCAGTAAAACAGGTGTATCTTCCTCATACGAAGTCCGTTTTGGCTCCGTGAGTACTCAAATTGAAGCTAGAGACGAGCCGCATCTAAATAGTTGCAGAAGCTAGTTCAATATTTGACACCTCAAAATCGGCTTCTAAATAGGTCTTTTTGCCCTCTGAAGTTCGTGAACACAGCTTGTTCCAATATTTGAGGCCAGTTTTAGAATTCTTTGACTCCTCATATCAACTCGGAATTGAGTGTTTCTTTTTGCATTGGAAAGCTTGAGTTAGTAGCATTCTTTGAAAGAATTTATCAGAAAATTGGCTCAAACTTTTCAAGAGGAAAGTTGGAGAGAGAGTTGTTGTATGTCCTGCTTGGCGCTTGTTTTTCATCATTATCTTCTTTGCCGTTGTGATCTTCACTTATATCTTGCTGTCAAGAGCTATTTAGTATCCTTCATTGATGCTAGTTGTGCTACGCCGTGACCTCATTAGTGTTCTAGGCTCGCGTCTCTAGTCCGGTCTAGCCTAGGACCAGACAAGACCGTCGTGAGCGTTTATTCAACATTGCATCTTTGAATTGATTATTGCTAAAATTTTTGCTACCATATATAGCCAACCCAGCTCCACATATTTCTACACCGTGTATCGACGTTCCCCGGCAATCGCTTTACACAATCTTGAGTTACTTGACACGCTGGTTGCTGTCACCATCTCGCCGCATGGTAAGAACTTGTAAGATATTGATATTTGCTTTCTTGTGAGCACTTTACAACCACATCCTAGTAGTTCATAGGAACATTATTCTCGAATTTTGTTTCTTGTTTCTACTAATCATGACAGGTTTAGGAGATAGAAGTTCTTGGACGACGAACACATCTTCACCATCACGAGAGTTGGGACAACACACACAAGCACATGGCCAAGTTAGCTCTTTATCGTCATTTGAGGGTAGATTTAATCCTGCTATTTATCTAGCTTGGGAGCTTGAAGTAGAACAAGTTTTTAGTCAGCATGTTTTTCTTAACTTGAGCGAGTACGAGCTGCCACTACAACATTTCTGGTTATGCTTCATTTGGTGGAGTGTGCATTGTAAGAAAAACATTGATAACCAACCCACAACTTGGAAAGATTTGAAAGATGTAATGAGAAAACAGTTTTCCCTCCTTACTATAAATCGTGAATTGCTTCACAAATTTGAACAATTTAAACAAGGCAATAACACTGTTCATACTTACTACCAAGAGTTCAAATCTTATATGCATCATTGTGACATAGAAGAATCTGAGGATGATACAATGAATAGATTTTTGGTGGTTTGAACCATGATATTCGAGCAAGATTTCAGTATATTCCTCGTTGCATTACCGGTATGTATGTTCGTGCTTGTACCTTTGAGAGACGATTCTGAGGAGGATGCATTGGGTGACTACAACAACTACTATTCCAGTTCATGCTCACCACCGTCGGTTGGTTCCTCCACCGTTGCACCTACTAGAGAAGCCCACCTCGGATTGTGAGCGACATCATCTCAAGAGTATGGTGCATTGTCTACGTGTGTACCTACATCAGCTACGTCTTTGCGACAAGGTAATGATAAAGGTATTGATGATATAACTTCACATGAGAATGATGCATCCCTAGTTAACTTGAATACATCATGTGTTGAGTTACCTGGTGATTTGAGCACAACACCTATTTTAGAGAATCTTGAAACTGTCATGAATGCGTCATGTGATCAAACAACTGAAATACCAACAATTTTGAGTGCACCCATTGAATTAACTGTTGATGCAAAAGAATCAATGTTTAATCATTTTGATATGACCTCTAATCTTGGTGATGATTCTGTGTCGAATGACTCATTGCATGTTTGCTTATCTAAGCATGTTGTAGCATGTAAATTTGATTCAAATAAGGTTTATTCACCAATGTTGGGATGGTTTAATGATGAACATTGTCAAACTTTTGAAAGAAATAAGAGCTTCACTTATATGTGCAAACTGAGTTGCAATATTTTCATGCCTTCTAGTTTTTGTGCTAATTTGTTGGCTTTAGATTTTATGAACTATGCAAGTTACTCATCTATTCATGTGTCATATATGCAAAAATCAAGGGAAGTAAAAATGGATGACGTATACATATACAACATGTACACCTTGTCTCTTTTGTTAGCCACATTTCAGATTAAACAACGCCGAGGACGGCTTTGTTTTCAAGAAGGGGAGGATGATGAGGACATGACTACCTTGGATAAGACCAAAAATATTGCATACATGCATATTTGTCAGGTGATTTCTAGTGCAAACTATTCAATAATATATTTATGTTATCCAGAACAAAAATACTTCACATACTTTTGTGTTTTGTCTAATTGCAGGTGTATGGGACATTTGTACAATCCACATATGAAGATAAGGGAAAAGGAGAAGTTTAGGTGCTGTTCAAAAAGTCTTCTCACGTCACTTTTGGGCCAAGAGAAGATAGAGCCCAAGTCTCTCACGTTCTGGATTCAGATTCGGACTGCACAGACATACCTGACTCAAAACGTCAACAACTTTTTCATACGGACTCCGAATTGGGTGATTCTTTTTTTGTTGGAAAGTAGATTTCATGGTCTTTCCAGCACAGCGGGAATCACCTTAAAAGCTGATGAGGACATGACTACCTTGGATAAGACCAAAAATATTGCATACATGCATATTTGTCAGGTGATTTCTAGTGCAAACTATTCAATAATATATTTATGTTATCCAGAACAAAAATACTTCACATACTTTTGTGTTTTGTCTAATTGCAGGTGTGTGGGACATTTGTACAATCCACATATGAAGATAAGGGAAAAGGAGAAGTTTAGGTGCTGTTCAAAAAGTCTTCTCACGTCACTTTTGGGCCAAGAGAAGATAGAGTCCAAGTCTCTCACGTTCTGAATTCAGATTCGGACTACACAGACATACCTGACTCAAAACGTCAACAACTTTTTCATACGGACTCCGAATTGGGTGATTCTTTTTTTGTTCGAAAGTAGATTTCATGCTCTTTCCAGCACAATTGGAATCACCTTAAAAGACGTCCGGAGCGTTGAGTTGTGGACGAAACAATCTGACGCTGCACCAGAATCCGAGTCAAACTACAAGTCCAAAGGTGTTACGTCACCTCCACTTGGGCCCATTGGCCTTGTACGACCTAGGGTTAGTTTTAGGCTGCCTTGGGACGTCCTCCCACCTCCTTGGCCGCCACCCCTTGCTCCTATATAAGTAGATCCATCTAGTAGCTTTTCCCTTGGGATTTGTTTAGTTAAAGTTAGCCATTGCAACCGTCGTACTTCGCTTGTGTCCAACGACCAGACCAAGACCGCTTATGGATCCCCACCTTTATCAATACTTCATACATACTCGCAATATTCAGATTGCTTTTATCATATTCTTGCTTGTTCTTCGATTGCTTGCAGGAATAGACCTTCGTGGTCAGGTTGATTGTGCTCCGGCGTGGTCAATAACCTCTCGGAGTTGGTTTAGCGATTGCTAAGGCGCAACGTCGTGCACGTTTGTAGTCGGATCGTCAAAGTCGTCTTCCACCAAAGCGAAATCCACCATCTCATCGAAAGACGGGACACCTCTGCCTCTATCAAGTGGTATCAGTTTTCAGGTTGCTCGGTGAGATTTTACAGTTTTTCATAGTTTAGATCGCATCTGTCATTCATACCTATAGTCCATGAAAAAGCCACAAAAAAAGTTAGATCTGTTCATTCTTTATCCAAGCCAGTCTGAGCCTTTGCAATTTTCTATTCGTTGCTTGCATAGTTGAATTATCGGTTGCATCGTCGTGTGGCTTGCTGGTTTTAGTGTCTAGTTCCTTTAGAGTTTCGAGTTCTGTTCACATTAGTCACGCCGCTGCTGCATCATTATCCCTTCCGCTGTCCACCATCCCATCTATTAATTTCCACCACATGCTACGCGCTGTTCATTGTCATAATCATAGTTGAGGTCATTCACATCTTTGCCTGATCCAATCTGCATCTTATCTAGTTTGTCTTGGAAAGAGGGAGAAAAAAAAAGAGAGAAAAAGAGGAAAGGAAAAAAAAAGAAAAAGAGAGAGAAGAAAAAGAAAAAAAAGCGTGAGAAAAAAAAGAGAGAGGAAAAAAAAATCGGATCTATCTAGAATCAATCTCGTACCTGAATTCGGATTGGAATCTGTTTTGTGCACTATTCAGTAAAACAGGTGTATCTTCCTCATACGAAGTCCGTTTTGGCTCCGTGAGTACTCAAATTGAAGCTAGCGACGAGCCGCATCTAAATAGTTGCAGAAGCTAGTTCAATATTTGACACCTCAAAATCGGCTTCTAAATAGGTCTTTTTGCCCTCCGAAGTTCGTGAACACAGCTTGTTCCAATTTTTCAGGCCAGTTTTAGAATTCTTTGACTCCTCATATCAACTCGGAATTGAGTGATTCTTTTTGCATTGGAAAGCTTGAGTTAGTAACATTCTTTGAAACAATTTATTAGAAAATTGGCTCAAACTTTTCAAGAGGAAAGTTGGAGAGAGAGTTGTTGTATGTCCTGCTTGGTAGTTGTTTTTCATCATTATCTTCACTACCGTTGTGATCTTCACTTATATCTTGCTGTCAAGAGCTACTTAGTAACCTTCATTGATGCTAGTTGTGCTACGCCGTGACCTCATTAGTGTTCTAGGCTCGCGTCTCTAGTCCGGTCTAGCCTAGGACCAGCACTGAGACCGTCGTTGAGCGTTTATTCAACATTGCATCTTTGAATTGATTATTGCTAATCTTTTGCTACCATATATAGCCAACCCAGCTCCACATATTTCTACACCGTGTATATGTACGTTCCTCGGCAATCGCTTTACATAATCTTGAGTTATTTGACATCGCTGGTGGCTGTCACCACCGCCGCATGGTAAGAACTTGTAAGATATTGATATTTGCTTTATTGTGAGCACTTTACAACCACATCCTAGTAGTTCATAGGAACATTATTCTGAAATTTTGTTTCTTGTTTCTACTAATCATGACAGGTTTCAAGATAGAAGTTCTTGGACGACGGACACATCTTCACCATCACGAGAGTTGGGACAAGACACACAAGCACATGGCGAGTTAGCTCTTTACCGTCATTTGAGGGTAGATTTAATCCTGCTATTTATCTAGCTTGGGAGCTTGAAGTAGAACAAGTTTTTAGTCAACATGTTTTTTCCGAACTTGAGCGAGTACGAGCTGCCACTAGAGCATTTACTGGTTTTGCTTCATTTGGTGGAGTGTGCATTGTAAGAAAAACATTGATAAGCAACCCACAACTTGGAAAGATTTGAAAGATGTAATGAGAAAACAGTTTTTCCCTCCTTACTATAAATCGTGAATTGCTTCACAAATTTGAACAATTTAAACAAGGCAATAACACTGTTCATACTTACTACCAAGAGTTCAAATCTTATATGCATCATTGTGACATAGAAGAATCTAAGGATGATACAATGAATAGATTTTTGGTGGTTTGAACCATGATATTCGTGCAAGATTTCAGTATATTCCTCGTTGCATTACCGGTATGTATGTTCGTGCTTGTACCTTTGAGAGACAGCATCTGAGGAGGATGCATTGGGTGACTACAACAACTACTATTCCAGTTCATGCTCACCACCGTCGGTTGGTTCCTCCACCGTTGCACCTACTAGAGAAGCCCCACCTCGGATTGTGAGCGACATCATCTCAAGAGTATGGTGCATTGTCTACGTGTGTACCTACATCAGCTACGTCTTTGCGACAAGGTAACATAAAGGTATTGATGATATAACTTCACATGAGAATGATGCATCCCTAGTTAACTTGAATGCATCATGTGTTGAGTTACCCGTGATTTGAGCACAACACCTATTTTAGAGAATCTTGATACTGTCATGAATGCGTCATGTGATCAAACAACTGAAATACCAACAATTTTGAGTGTACCCATTGAATTAACTGTTGATGCAAAAGAATCAATGTTTAACCATTTTGATATGACCTCTAATCTTGGTGATGATTCTGTATCGAATGACTCATTGCATGTTTGCTTATCTAAGCATGTTGTAGCATGTAAATTTGATTCAAATAAGGTTTATTCACCAATGTTGGGATGGTTTAATGATGAACATTGTCAATCTTTTGAAATAAATAAGAGCTTCACTTATATGTGCAAACTGAGTTGCAATATTTTCATGCCTTCTAGTTCTTGTGCTAATTTGTTGGTTTTAGATTTTATGAACTATGCAAGTTACTCATCTATTCATGTCTCATATATGCAAAAATCAAGGGAAGTAAAATGGATGACGATACATATACAACATGTACACCTTGTCTCTTTTGTTAGCCACATTTCAGATTAAGCAACGCCGAGGACGGCTTTGTTTTCAAGAAGGGAGGATGATGAGGACATGACTACCTTGGATAAGACCAAAATATTGCATACATGCATATTTGTCGGTGATTTCTAGTGCAAACTATTCAATAATATATTTATGTTATCCGAACAAAAATACTTCACATACTTTTGTGTTTTGTCTAATTGCAGGTGTGTGGGACATTTGTACAATCCACATATGAAGATAAGGGAAAAGGAGAAGTTTAGGTGCTGTTCAAAAAGTCTTCTCACGTCACTTTTGGGCCAAGAGAAGATAGAGTCCAAGTCTCTCACGTTCTGAATTCAGATTCGGACTACACAGACATACCTGACTCAAAACGTCAACAACTTTTTCATACGGACTCCGAATTGGGTGATTCTTTTATTGTTGGAAAGTAGATTTCATGCTCTTTCCAGCACAATTGGAATCACCTTAAAAGACGTCCGGAGCGTTGAGTTGTGGACGAAACAATCTGACGCTGCACCAGAATCCGAGTCAAACTACAAGTCCAAAGGTGTTACGTCACCTCCACTTGGGCCCATTGGCCTTGTACGACCTAGGGTTAGTTTTAGGCTGCCTTGGGACGTCCTCCCACCTCCTTGGCCGCCACCCCTTGCTCCTATATAAGTAGATCCATCTAGTAGCTTTTCCCTTGGGATTTGTTTAGTTAAAAGTTAGCCATTGCAACTTCGTGTACTTCGTTTGTGTCCAACGACCAGACCAAGACCGCTTATGGATCCCCACCTTTATCAATACTTCATACATACTCGCAATATTCAGATTGCTTTTATCATATTCTTGCTTGTTCTTCGATTGCTTGCAGGAATAGACCTTCGTGGTCAGGTTGATTGTGCTCCGGCGTGGTCAATAACCTCTCGGAGTTGGTTTAGCGATTGCTAAGGCGCAACGTCGTGCACGTTTGTAGTCGGATCGTCAAAGTCGTCTTCCACCAAAGCGAAATCCACCATCTCATCGAAAGACGGGACACCTCTGCCTCTATCAAAAGCCGTCCGGAGCGTTGAGTTATGGACGAAACAATCTGACGCTGCACCAGAATCCGAGTCAAACTACAAGTCCGAAGGTGTTACGTCACCTCCACTTGGGCCCATTGGCCTTGTACGACCTAGGGTTAGTTTTAGGCTGCCTTGGGACGTTCTCCCACCTCCTTGGCCGCCACCCCTTGCTCCTATATAAGTAGATACATCTAGTAGCTTTTTCCTTGGGATTTGTTTAGTTAAAAGTTAGCCATTGCAACTTCGTGTACTTCGTTTGTGTCCAACGACCAGACCAAGACAGCTTACGGATCCCCACCTTTATCAATACTTCATATATACTCGCAATATTCAGATTGCTTTTATCATATTCTTGCTTGTTCTTCGATTGCTTGCAGGAATAGACCTTCGTGGTCGTTGTTGGTGTGCTCGGCGTGGTCAATAACCTCTCGGAGTTGGTTTAGCGATTGCTAAGGCGCAACGTCGTGCACGTTTGTAGTCGGATCGTCAAAGTCGTCTCCACCAAATCGACAGTTATCATCTCATCGAAAGACGGGACACCTTTGCCTCTATCAATATGTATGGTATTTCGGTGCAATGATCCAAGATGATCTTATATGACAATCTTAATGTTATATGATGCTATGCTTGTTGCTTATAAGCTCTTTGCTTATCTTTCCTCTTTGCTTAAAAGCTTGAGTGGCTCTTTTTCTTTTGAGCTCTTTTCTTATGCAAACTTGACGAACTAAGATAGCAATTGTGTATGCGATGACAACTTTGTGACACACAAGTTGATTTTGAGATATGCACCTCGATTGTATGTATGATATGGTGTATGCAACTAATGTGCACAAGTCACGTTGCCGGCAATACTCAATGGCTAGTCTCGGTGGGTAAGCAACGCAAAAGATGGTATATGATGGTTATCAATGCAATTGCAAGGTATGACAAAGATGTCGTCGATGTTACCGTCCGTAGCGAAGATGAGTAGCCGACCAAAATGAGCGTTTGTTGTTGATGTCACACCGCGCCTAGATAGCCGAAACACAAGAGGACGCGGAAATCTCACTCAAATTGTCGAACTCAAAATCGAATGGTAGTACGGAGGTTGAGTCTTGGGGTTTGGCAAGTGGAAATGGTGGTGGATAGGGTGGGGAAGGTGTATATGTGTGTGGAAGGTGGTGGTGGTGGATGTGGGCTGTAGAATCTGCAGTTTCGGCAGAGGAAGCCGGATGATCCGGGCCAGGAGCCGGATGATCCGGGCGAGTCCGGATGATCCGGGACATGGTCCGGATGATCCAGGCAGGTCAACCACGCACGGGAATGGCTCGGGAAGAACTCGAAAATGGGGTGGAATTTGACGATTTCGGGGATTTTAGGTGGATTTCGAGGGGGAGAAGGTGGGGAAACACAAGATCCACGAGTTACACACCGAATCCACGGATCAAAAACAACAAAACATCATCAAAACTAACAAATCACAAAAAAAATTTGGCGGTATTTTTGTGGGGATTTTCGGGTTTTAGGACGAAAACAACAAAATCAAGCTAGAAATCACGAGGTAGGGGCTCCAAAAACGTGATCAACGTGGCTCATGATACCATATGATGTAGGGTGGAACCCTAATTCGTCGATCTTTCACGTTTGGAGGGGATCCTACGGGGGAAACACGAAGAACACGCGGAAGCACGAGGGGAAACACGGGGAAAACGAGAGGAAATCACTCAACCAACAAGGAATCGATCACACAAGTGCTAGATCAACATACACACATGAGATCCACAAGATACATAGTCAACTAGGGTAAGGATACAAAGGAACCGTTCATCTCCAAGAGGAGGCCTTGATGTTCTTCCCTAGATAGGGGCCTTGAGTCCGCTGAGGGATCTTCTCCTTGACGGAGGTCCTGATCTCCGAGGAGAAGTAACCGAGTGGATGAGCAAAGGCTCTCACACAAATATGAGCTAATCCAATGCTAAGTCTCAAAGTGAGGAGAGGGGGTCCTATATATAGAGTCTGGGGCGAAGGGGTACATGGGCTCAGCCCAACGCGCGACGTTTGGCGCTGGCGGATGATCCGGACGACGGTCCGGATGATCCGGCTGGTCCGGATGGTCGGCGGGGACCGGATGGTCCGGCGGGACCCGGATGGTCCGGTGCTTTCGGTGACGGCGACGGGCGGATGTCCGCCGAGGGTCCGGACGTCGGGCGGGTCCGGATGATCCGGCCGGGTCCGGATGATCCGGCCGGGAGGAGGTTCTGTTGCCTTGTCGCAGAAGGCGGATCGTCCGGACCGGGGTCCGGATCATCCGGGCTCTGTCCGGATCGTCCGGGCCTCTGTCCGGATCGTCCGGCCTCCCTGGTCCTGGTTGCTTTCTCTTCTCCGTCTTCGCGTATGTCTTCCGCTTCCGATTCTCCTTGCTTCCTAGCCTCTTCATGGTCGACTCCTTGGTGCCTGAGTATGCATAGAGTTTCCGTTTGAGGTAGTAACCATGTCTCATGTGAATCGAAGGAGAGTTGTGAGAGGATTGATGTCACCTCGGTTTCAAGAGCTCTTGCACGTGCTCGAGTCATCGGTCCTTGTGGTGTTGTAGGTGTTGATGTAGAGTCCATGGGGATGATGGAAGGATGCTCCGCATCATCTAGCCTAGGAATAGGGTGACGATAACGAATAGTAATATTATTAATGCCTCTACAATGAACACACATACGTGACGTACCATCCTTTTTCGGCACTAGAATAATAGGAACAGCACAAGGACTAAGGGATTCGCGTATATAACCTTTGTCGAGAAGCTCTTGTACTTGACGCATAATCTCCTTCGTCTCCTCTGGATTGGTACGGTATGGTGCACGGTTGGGTAATGATGCACCGGGAATTAAGTCAATTTGATGCTCAATCCCTCGAATAGGTGGTAATCCGGTGGCACGTCTTGTGGAAAGGCGTCGGCGAACTCTGCAAAATGTTAGTGACAATAGGGGCAAAGAGGAAGGCACGTCCTCGAATGAAAATAATGCCTCTTTTTGCATAAAAGCATAGCAAACAGATTTGCTAAAATCTAGCTCATCAATATCAGATTTGGTGGCAAGTAAACATGCACTTTTCAATTTAATTTCGAAGCAACACTTGATGGTTTACTATTAGGCTTCATGTGTTGCTCAAATTCTTTTGCCACAATCTGATTTTCACTCTTATTTTTCTCTGTTTTGCTTTATTAGCTCTATTAATATCATCTTTCAAAATGGACTCGTGGAGTCACAGGAAGCAAAGTAATATTTTTATCCTTATGAACAAGAGTATCTTGATTGTTTCTACCATGGTGTCTGAGTTTTATCAAATTGCCATGGTCGACCAAGTAATAAGGAACATGCTTGCATAGGTACCACATCACAATCAACATAATCAGCATATGTAGAGATACTAAAATGCACACTAACGAAGACGTGTTACCTTAACCTTGCCGTTGTTGTTGAACCATTGGATGTAGTAAGGATGTGGATGTGGTCTTGTGTTGAGAGATAGCTTCTCCACCATCTCCATGCTAGCCAAGTTGTTGCAGCTCCCTCCATCTATGATGACGCGAATAGAACGTTCCTTCACAACTCCCTTTGTATGGAACAAATTATGCCTCTGATTTTGCTCAGCTTGTGTAACCTGCACACTCAAAACACGTTGAGCAACTAAACATTCATACTGTCGGCATCTTGAGCAGCCATGTATTGTGTCTCATGATCGAATCATCTCCACCGTGTTCCTCATGTGTAATAGGAGCCAAAGTCTCCTCATCATAGTCACTAGCGGACTCATACCCACCATCCTCAAGAGCAATCATCACACGCTGAGATTTGCATTCTCTCATAAAATGTCCTCTTCCCTTACAACGACGACAAATAATATCACTTGTGTGCCCTGTTGACGCCATGGAAGAAGAAGAACTCTGTGCAGGCCCGACAGGTGTGCTCTTGGCGATAGTGGTGGTTGTGCACGCTTTCTTGTATCACGGTTGGAGGTGGCTTTGAAGGAGGTGATGGTGCGGTGGAAGTAGATGATGCACGTCTGTCCATGATGAAGGTCGACTGCGAGAAAAGTTAGTGCGGCGCCAATGCTGTCGATCCTGCACTTCACGTTCAGCTTTACAAGCAAGATGGAATAAGCGAGTGATATTATTATAATCCTTATAGTCTAGAATGGTCTGAATCTCTATTTAATCCACCCGTAAAACGTGCAAGCATAGCTTCATTCTCCTCAACAATACCACATCTAATCAAGCCGGTTTGTAATTCCCGATAATATTCTTCTACAAATTTTTTCCTTGTCTTAAGCGCTGCAATTTTTGAAGTAATTCACGTTGATAATATGGTGGAACCCAACGAGCACGCATAGCAGTTTTCAAAGCAGCCCAAGTAGCTGGAACAGGATATAATCTACAATGTTCGAGACCACCAAACACATGCAAAGCTAGTGAAAGCACAAACAAGCAGCAGAACACGTCTCTCCTCGGGATATTGTAAACATGTAAATCGTTGTTCAGTTTCTAACTCCCAAGTAAGATATATATCAGGAACATATCTACCCTCAAATGGTGGAATATTCAATTTCAGTTTAGGGAGATGGTCATGATTTCGTACCTGAGGAGGAGCCCTAACATTGCCATTATTTGCATGTGGACGACCTGGTGGTTGTGGTGCTGGTGGTTGCACGTAGTTCTGATGTTGATCAACCTCATCCTCGTAATCTCCCACATAATCATCATCCTCGGTACCAGCAGCAGCAGTAGCAGGAGCCAAAGAAGCACCAACAGCAGAGAGCAATGAGCACAGAATTTTGTCCTGGCTCAATAGGAACACGCTGAGCTCGTCCATACTGATTCGGAAGGGGGCGTAGTTGTTGTCGTTGTAGAGGTGCGATAGGTGCAGCCGGCGGTGGTTGTGGAAAACGCGCGAGCAATTCATTAAACTTGCTATCAAGCTTTGTTTCAAACGTCTTCTCAATGCCATATATCTTCTCCATGGCCTCGTCAAATCTGTTCACCACATCTTGCACCTGTCCACTCATCATTTGCTGAAATTTATCATGTAACTCCTTGTTCGTCAGGATCTCCCAATCAGTCTCTTCGGCTTGTGATCCTACCATGGTTAGCAGCAAATAGAAACACACAAGAATATGATCCTACAGACTACTAAGAAGTGGTGGTGGTGTATCACAAACCCGTCAAGCAAATCTCAAATTCTTACCAGTTCTTACCAAAGAAGAAGCGGTGATCGGCAACCGTTGTAGTCAAAACTCTCAAAGCTTGGATAGAGCAATTACTGGGGAGAGTCCAACGCACGACGAGATGTATGTGGAGCTGGGAAGGCTTATAATATGGTAGCAAAAGGGTTGACAATAATCAATTCAGAGAAGCAAAGTTGAATAAGCGCTCAACGAGCAGATCTTGTCTTTGGTCCTAGGCTAGACCGCTAGAGACGCGAGCCTAGAACACTAACAAAATCACGGCACTGCACGTAAACAAGGGAGGAGCACACACTGAATTTTTTTTTTTTTCACTTTTTTTTGCACTTTTTTTCCTCTTTTTTTTTGCTCCGCAACAAAATTTTTTCGAAAAAGTCTACAAATGGTCTAAAAACTGCCTAGCCAGAATTTTTTTTGAAACTGGAACTATTTTTCTTCTGCGGATGGCTCGGAAGTTTGGGAGTCCTTCTCTGTCATGACTCGGAGTATCGCGTGATCTGGAAATCGAGAACAATGCAACAATTACTGGACTCGGACTAGGACTGGTGGCGGAGATGAAACTGGTGGGACGCGGACTGGTGGCGGAGATGAATCTGGTGGAACTCGGACTGGTGGCGGATATATGTTGCAGGTGAACTCGGATTGGCGTGATGGCGGCGGATATGTGGTGGCGTATATGGATTCGGATTGGCGGTGATGATGCGATGGTGATATATGGCAGCGGCGACGTGACAACCTGTGAACAGAACTCGAAACTCTAAAAGACTAGACGCTAAGACGAGCAACTTGACACGACGATGCAACCACAAATTCAACAAAGCAAATACAGAAAAGATTATGCAAAGGCTCAGATTGGTTCGGATGGGATGAACTAACCCTAATTTTTTTTTTGGCTTTTTCGTGGACTATAGGTATGAAGAACAGACTCGATCTAAACTACGAAAAACTGTAAAATCTCACCGAGCAACCTAGAAATCTCATACCACTTGATAGAGGCAAAGGTGTCCCGTCTTTCGATGAGATGGTGGATTTCGCTTTGGTGGAAGTCGACTTTGATGATCCGACTACGAACGTGCGAGGACGTCGCGCCTTAGAAATCGCTAAACCAACTCCGAGAGGGACCACGCCGGAGCACGATCAACCTGACCACGAGGGTCTGTTTCCTGCGAGCAAACGAAGAACAAGCAAGAAACTGAGATTGCAATCTAGATATTGCGAATATAAGATGAAAGCTTTATTGATCAAGGTGGGGTTCTGTGGCGCTTTGTGCAGTCGTTGAACACAAACGAAGTACGCGAAGTTGCAGCTATGGCGAACTTTTAATCTAAGCAAAACCCAAAGTCTAAACGGTGCCCTAAGGGCTGTATATATGGAGGAAGAGGGGGTGAATTTCGTGGCCCTTGGTGGAGGGGTCCGAAACTAACCCTATCTCTTCTTTCCCCACACATACGGACTCTAAAAATAGCCTATACTTATGTATTTCAAAATTACATGGGCCTGGCGCAATAATAAGGTGACGCAGCACCTAGAATAGCCTATGGACGAAATTTATGAAGTGGCATCTTGTATATTTCGTCCAAGGCTTCATGCACTCATTATGGTGGCTTCAAAGTCCTGAAATCGTCACTTGTAACTCCGTTCTTGTCCCCCTTGCGCCTGCCATCATCTCCATGCTTGTTCTTGCTCCAATGTTCATCCTTCTCCAAGCAAGGCCCTTCATTTGTAAGCAAAACAAATGTATCCAATTTAGGCAGCATCATATTCTCATGAACAATAGAATCATTACCAAGAAATGAAAGTACGTGGTAATTTAGTTGGCGTGCGCGAGCTCTAGTAATTGGTCCAGTATGTATAGCAACAGGGGCTGTGGGTGTAACAATGGTATTGATGTCCTCATCACGGATCGTCAAAGTCGACTCCCACAGAAAACGATTGCTATCTCATCGAAAGATCGGGACACCCTCGCCTCTATCAATGCCATCCGGCGAAAGCAAGGAGAATAAGGCATATAGCCGCTGGATTTTCTTCAATTTACGGCCAAACGAGATTGCCCGGATCATAGATCATCTGCAGAAAGGTATGTTTGTCCCTACCAGGGGGGCTAATGTCTATAAGGAACATAATCTCTCGAATTTCCTTCAAAAGGAAGTGCCAATGGGTTCAGAAACTTGTCTGAAAAACAGCGACGAATGATTTCTTTGACTTTGAGGGCCAAAAAGTCCTGCTTAAGGCTGAATTTGAGGGTACTCCGGGCCTCCTGGCGCAAGCGAGGAGTATTTTTTGGATTCGCGCACTCGCCGCGAGCAGTTTGAGTACTTATGGGTCGGACACGGACTCCGAATGACAAAATTATGACCGTTTTAGTGAACATCTGTCCATTCTATGGCAGTCCTTGAAAGTACTTCATTTTCTCTTGCGTTTTTTGCCAGATTGGCCCAAAATTTCTTGTCCTCTATAGAGGAGATATCGTTTCCACATATATATTGACCGATGCCAAGGAATGCCCTTTTGTTTTTCGCTTTCACGCGCATGAGTTACAGCATGCCATCCGGGGAAAACAAGGAGAATAAGGCATATAGCCGCTGGATTTTCTTCAATTTACGGCCAAATGAGATTGCCCGGATCATAGAGCATCTGCAGAAAGGTAGGTTTGTCCCTACCAGGGGGGCTAATGTCTATAAGGAACATAATCTCTTGAATTTCCTTCAAAAGGAAGTGCCAATGGGTTCAGAAACTTGTCTGAGAAACAGCGACGAATGATTTCTTTGACTTTCAGGGCCAAAAAGACCTGCTTAAGGCTGAATTTAAGGGTACTCTGATGCGGAGCATCCTTCCATCATCCCCGTGGACTCTACATCAACACCTACAACACCACAAGGACCGATGACTCGAGCACGTGCAAGAGCTCTTGAAACCGAGGTGACATCACTCCTCTCACAACTCTCCTTCGATTCACATGAGACATGGCTACTACCTCAAACGGAAACTCTATGCATACTCAGGCACCAAGGAGTCAACCATGATGAGTGATGCGGAGCATCCTTCCATCATCCCCATGGACTCTACATCAACACCTACAACACCACAAGGACCGATGACTCGAGCACGTGCAAGAGCTTTTGAAACCGAGGTGACATCACTCCTCTCACAACTCTCCTTCGATTCACATGAGACATGGTTACTACCTCAAACGGAAACTCTATGCATACTCAGGCACCAAGGAGTCGACCATGAAGAGGCTGGAAAGCAAGGAGAATCGGAAGCGGAAGATAGACGCGAAGACGGAGAGGAGAAAGCAACCAGGACCAGAGAGGCCGGACGATCCGGACGGAGGCCCGGACGATCCGGACAGAGCCCTGATGATCCGGACCCCGGTCTGGACGATCCGGCTAAATCGTCCGAAGGCAACAGAACCTCCACGCTGAAGCCGGATCATCCGGACCCCGGCCCGGATCATCCGGATCCCGCCCGGACATCCGGACCACCAGCCGGACGTCCGGCCCTGCGCCGTCACCAGCAGAGCACCCGGACCATCCGGGCCCCCACCCGGATCATCCGGACCGTCGCCCGGATCGTCCGGCCAGCGCCTGCGCGCGCGTGTTGGGCTGAGCCCATGTACCCCTTCGCCCCAGACTCTATATATAGGACCCCCTCTCCTCACTTTGAGACTTGGCATTGGATTTGCTCATATTTGTGTGTGAGAGCCTTTGCTCATCCACCGGTACTTCTCCACGGAGACCAAGACCTCCGTCTAGGAGAAGATCCATCGGATTCAAGACCCCTATAAGGGAAGATCCCCTCGTGGATTCAAGGCCTCCTCCGGGAGAAGAACGATTACCTTTGTATCTTTCCCTTGTTGAGTTTGGACCATGTATCACTCGTGCTTCGATGATCTAGACCTTGTGTGATTGATCTCTTGTCGGTTGAGTGTCTCTCTCTCGTTCGTCCCCGTGATTTCCTCTCGTTCTTCCGCGCGTTCTTCGTGTTCCCTTCGTAGGATCCCCTCCAAACGTGAAAGATCGACGAATTAGGGTTCCACCCTACATCATATGGTATCATGAGCCACGTTGATCACGTTTTTGGAGCCCCTACCTCGTGATTCCTAGCTTGATTTTGTTGTTTTCGTCCTAAAAACCCGAAAATCCCCACAAAAATACCCCCAAATTTTTTTGTGATTTGTTAGTTTTGATGATGTTTTGTTGTTTTTGATCCGTGGATTCGGTGTGTAACTCGTGGATCTTGTGTTTCCCCACCTTCTCCCCCTCGAAATCCACCCAAAATCCTCGAAATCGTCAAATTCCACCCCATTTTCGAGTTCTTCCCGAGCAGTTCCCGTGCGTGGTTGACCTGCCCGGATCATCCGGACCAAGTCCCGGATCATCCGGACTCGCCCGGATCATCCGGCTCCTGGCCCGGATCATCCGGCTTCCTCTGCCGACACTGCAATTCTGCAGTTCTCCTCCACCACCACTACCACCCACACATACATACACCCTCCCCACCCCATCTACCACCACTTCCGTTTGCAAAACCCCAAGACACAACCTCCGTACTTACATTCGAAGTTGAGTTCGACAATTTGAGTGAGATTTCCGTGTCCTTTTGTGTTTCGGCTATCTAGGCGCGGTGTGACATCAACAACAAACGCTCATTTTGGTCGGCTACTCATCTTCGCTACGGACGGTAACATCGACGACATCTTTGTCATACCTTGCAATTGCATTGATAACCATCATATACCATCTTTTGGCTCATTTTCGTGGATTCCACATTTTGGCTCATTTTTGGTTTGCACAATCCCATTTATCTATTTGCGTGTGTGTTTCTGTGTACCACTACTTGCTTGGTCTACTTGTTGCATATGCGAATTTGTGAATCTTCTTCAACATTTTTGAGTCAAGCTAACGATTGCAATCAATTTTGTGCCACCATCCTAACCAAGCTCCACCAAAGGCTTTTACTTGTGTAGGTGTGAGAATCGACAAGGATCGGTACCAATAGTGCTATTTCATTGTCCGCATTTAAGTGAACTTGATTCATTTTCAACTTCGGTCAAAGGTACATTGGTATTCATTCTTCTCTTTCTACCACTCACAATTTGCTTGAAATGATGGATAGGCCAAGTTCTTCTACAAATCCACTCTTCATCGAGCAAGACGACGAAATGTCATCCTACGTCACCAAGAGTCACCTATTTGGCGCGCAACGAGCTCTCCATCAAGAGCAACAAGCAATGAGCGAACGCATCGACAACCTCTCCACCGACTTGCGACTCTCCGAGCAATGTACACGAGATTACTTCGACAACAAACTCGACGCGCACAAGAAAGAGAATGATGCAAGAATGGACGAGATCCGCGCCTTGTTGGTGAACCGGCGTACTTCTACCTCTTCACATTCAAGACGGAGCCACTCAAGTCGCCAATCCGACGACTCCTTCTCCGACACAAGTACACCGTCATCGAACATTCTTCGACGAGCCGCGCGTCAAGATCGTCATGCATCGCGCAACCAGCTACATGACAAGCACACCCAAGAGCAAGTTGATGAACAAGTTCCTCGTCCTCAATCGAGCCAAGTGACGTTTGCTCAAGCTCAAGAACGACAACGTCTTCGTCACCAACAAGAACAAGAACGAGCGCGCTTACACCAAGAGTAACAAGACGCCGAGACTAAACGTCTTCAACAACAACAACGAGAAGCACAAGCTCTCGAGGCGGAACGCGCTCTTCAAGCATCAAGTCAAACTCTCGCCAACCGCAATCGCGAAAGGCGCAATCAAGAGGAAGCACTTCGAGAAGAAATACAAGAGAGGAACTACCATGCGCGTGCGCAACGTCAAGCTCCTCAAACTCAAGGTTAACAAGAGCATGTTGATCATGGACTTCCTCCTCGCCGAGAGCAACATGACGATCATTACCCTCCACGTCAAGAACGTCATCATCAACATCGACCTCAAAATAATGAAGAACACCGCTATGGCAAGCTCAAGTTCACAATGCCCAAGTTCAATGGAACCAATGATCCCGAAGAGTACCTCTCATGGGCATTGAAGGTCGACAAAATCTTTCGTTTGCACAACTATGAGGAAGAGAAGAAGATCGCTATGGCATCACTTGAGTTCCAAGACTATGTGCTCATATGGTGGGAACAAGTCCTGTTACCGACAAGCAAGAGGTGAACCTCCAATCACCACTTGGGCTCAAATGAAGGATGTCATGAGAGCACGCTTTGTGCCCACCTACTACAACCGTGATCTCTTCAAGAAGCACCAACTCCTCAAGCAAGGAACAAAGAGTGTTGAAGAATACTACAAGGAAATGGAGATTGCCATGATTCGAGCCAATGTCAGGGAGGATGATGAGCAAACAATGGCACGATTCTTGAATGGACTCAACCATCCCATCAAGAAGATCGCCGACTTCCAACCCTACTCCAACCTCATTGAGCTCGTGCATCAAGCTACAAAGGCGGAACGTCAAGTGCAAGATGACTTCAAGTACGCCAAGTACTCATCCAAGACATACGGCATCTCCAACAACCAAGCTTCAACAAATACGCCAACTTCGATACCAACCAAGCCTTCTCCAAGCAACGACGACAAGACAAGATACAAGCAAGCTTCTACAAGTTCAAGTCGTCCTCCTAATACAAGCAACTCCAAACCACGTGTTTCATCATCTACTACAAACGATGAGACCGTCAAGACAAGCTCCTTCAAGTGTTTTACTTGCGGCGGCCGAGGCCACAAGTCATATGAATGCACCAACAAGCGCACCATGATACTCAACGACGATGGCACCTACGACTCAATGAGTTAAGATGAAATGGACGCTATTGAGCAAGTGGCCATGCACCGGCGCATCAACGCGGATGAAGATGATCAAGTCTTTTGTGATGAAGATACAAGCCCCGCTCTTGTTGTCTCCAAAGTCTTGACACTTCAACATCACCAAGAAGAAGACCAACGATGCCACATCTTCCACACAAAGGCCGGCATCAATGGGAGATCCGTCAAGGTCATCATCGATGGAGGTAGTTGCCACAACTTGGCAAGCGAAGAACTATGCTCCAAGCTCCAATTGGTCAAGAAGAAGCATCCGCAACCAAACAAGGTTCAATGGCTAAGTGACTCCGGCACTATACGAGTTGAGCATACGGTCCAAGTATCCTTCAAAATCGGTGCATATGAAGACACTTTGGAGTGTGATGTGGTCCCAATGACCGTCTGCCATCTCCTCCTTGGTCGGCCATGGCAATTCGACCGTGGTGTCTACCATAATGGGCGTACAAACCACTATAGCTTCAAGATGAAAGGCAAAGAATATGTCCTACGACCCATGTCTCCTAGTCAAGTGATAGCCCACAAACAAGCCACCAACCAAAAAGAGAAGAGTGAGAAAGTGAGCCACCAAAAAGTGAGTGAGAGCCACAAGCCAAATTTGAGCGCCTCTTCGCCTAGAGAGAAAAACCTCATACTATTCGCCACCAAACATGAGATGAGAGAAGTGTGTGAAAACCCATCGAGTGTGATGCACTTTATCCTTGTCTGCAAGGATGGCGACCCAAAAATTAACACCACTCATGAGCTACCTTTGGTGTTTCAATCCCTTTTGCAGGAATTTCAAGATGTTTTTCCCAATGAGCTACCTCCGGGTCTACCTCCTCTACGAGGCATTGAGCATCGAATCGATCTCATACCCAGAGCGCCACTTCCAAACAAAGCCTCATACCGTGTCAATCCCGAAGAAACAAAGGAGATTCAACGGCAAGTACAACAACTAATCGACAACGGTCATGTACGTGAAAGCTTAAGCCCTTGTGCCGTTCCCGTTATACTTGTGCCTAAGCCCGATGGAAGTTTCCGCTTGTGCTCCGATTGTAGACCTATTAATGCTATCACCGTGCGCTATAGGCATCCCATTCCTCGCTTAGATGATATGCTTGATGACTTAGTGGAGCCAACTTTTTCTCAAAAATTGATCTTAAAAGTGGCTATTACCAAATCCGCATTGATGAGGGTGATGAATGGAAAACTGCATTCAAAACAAAATTTGGCTTATATGAATGGTTGGTTATGCCTATGGGTTTGTCGGAAGCTCCCGGAACTTTTGTGCGTCTCATGCATCATGTACTTCGTCCATACATTGGGATCTTTGTTGTGGTTTACTTCGATGATATTCTTGTGTTTAGCAAAACCATGAAAGAGCATGTTGATCATGTTAAGCTTGTTTTGCAAACACTTCGAAAAGAAAGTCTTTGTGCCAACTTGAAAAAATGCACTTTTGGAGTTGACAAAGTGGTTTTCATGGGTTTCGTTGTCTCTTCCAAGGGTGTCCACGTTGATGAAACTAATATCAAAGCAATTAAAACTTGGCCGCAACCCACAAATTTGCAACAAGTGCGAAGTTTCCTTGGTCTTGCAGGTTTTTATCGTCGCTTTGTGAAAAACTTTAGCACTATTGCAGCTCCTTTGCATGCTTTGAGTAAGAAGAATACTCCTTTTGTTTGGGGACCTTTGCAATCAAACGCTTTTGATGAGCTCAAGTCTTTGCTTACTCATGCTCCAATTCTTGCTTTGCCCAATTTTGACAAAACTTTTGAGGTCCATTGTGATGCAAGTGGTACCGGAATTGGCGGAGTTTTAATGCAAGAAAAACGAGTCATTGCTTATTTTAGTGAAAAACTCTCCGGTGCTCAACTTAACTATCCCGTGTATGACAAGGAATTGTATGCTTTAGTGCGTGTCCTCCATGTTTGGGAACATTATCTTAGACCTCATGAGTTTGTCATCCATACCAATCATACACGGGAACATTATCTTAGACCTCATTGCTTATTTTGTTCTTTTCAAGTACTTAAAAGGTCAAACTAAATTGAACAAGCGTCATGCCAAATGGAGTGAATTTATTGAATCTTTTCCATATGTGATGAAGTACATTAAGGGCAAGGAAAATGTAGTTGCCGATGCACTTTCACGCATATGCACGCTTGTCACCCAACTTGAGTTGAATGTTATTGGATTTGAGCACATCAAAGATTTGTATGCTAGTGATCCATCTTTTGCACCTCATTATGTCAAATGTTTGACGCATACATCTTGGGAACAATATTACATCAAGGATGGTTATCTTATGAGAGCTAACAAACTATGCATACCCGAGTCTTCTCTTCGTTTGCTACTTTTGCAAGAGGCTCATGGAGGTGGACTCATGGGACATTTTGGACGCGACAAGACCTTCGCCATGCTCTCCAAGAACTACTTTTGGCCAAAGATGTTTTGAGACGTTTCACGCTTCACCACCCGATGCTCTACATGCCGCAAAGCTAAGTTGATGTAGGGTGGAACCCTAATTCGTCGATCTTTCACGTTTGGAGGGGATCCTACGGGGGAAACACGAAGAACACGCGGAAGCACAAGGGGAAACACGGGGAAAACGAGAGAGAATCACTCAACCAACAAGGAATCGATCACACAAGTGCTAGATCAACATACACATAAGAGATCCACAAGATACATAGTCAACTAGGGTAAGGATACAAAGGAACCGTTCATCTCCTGGAGGAGGCCTTGAATCCACGAGGGGATCTTCCCGTAAAGGGGTCTTGTATCCGAGAGCATCTTCTCCGAAGAGGCCGCGGTCTCTCACGAGGAGGAGATCCGATAGATGAGCGTAGCTCTATCTCTAACATGAGCTAAACCAACGCTAAGTCTCAAAGTGAGGAGAGGGGGTCCTATTTATAGACTAGGGGGCGAAGGGGTACATGGGCTCAGCCCAAGTCGCGCACACAGGCGGGGTCCGGATGATCCGGATGGTGGCCCGGATGATCCGGGTGTCGGGGGTCCGGATGATCCGGGCGACCGTCCGGATGATCCGGCTTCGTCGAGGGGCTTCTGTGGTCTTCGGCGCCGTTACCCGGATGATCCGAGGGAGGGTCCGGATGATCCGGCTGGACCCGGATGATCCGGACGGCGGTCCGGATGTCCGGCCTGTCTCCACTAGCCGCTCCGTCTTCTTCTTCTCCTTTCTTCCGTCTTCTCTTCCATGCTTGGCCTTGGTCCTTGGATTCTCCATGGTCATCTTGGTTGTACCTGAGTGTATGCAAGGTCCATGCATGAGGTAGTAGCCGTGTCTCATATGCGAAAAGTGACGGTTCGAAGAGGAGTGAATTCACCTTGTGTCCAATGGCGTATGTTCGAGGTCTCGTCATATGTCCTCTTGGGGCTTGGAGAGTAGTCGAAGTGTACATGGGGATGAACGTGGGATGCTCCGCATCATATCCCCCCCCTTGGGAAAGATCCGACCTCGGATCGTGATCCTCATCACCATGGAAACGGGTGGCGTGGACGGACTTGTAGTGGGACATAGGTGAAGGTCTTGCGCAATCCAAGTACTCCAAGGTGTCTCCGGTATGTGGTACATGCAAAATGAGCAAACACAAAGTACACTTGGAAATACAATGGTTAGCGCACACAAAGTGTCCATCAATTAAGTGTGAGTCCGTGCTTAGGGATATTGCGTGACAAAGTGCATGAAGCTTATCAAGATGATATAGAATGATATGCAAAGAATTCATGGGATAATGAGCATGGTTCACAAAGCGACAAATTCTACCATTGTGCGAAATGATGTCATAATGGGATGGTGCATCAAAAGCATGAACATGGCAATGGATGCTCAATATGTATATGTTATCATGCAATTGATGGTGGGCAATATGATCATGATGTATGAATATGCCATCAAGGAAGATCACAACAAATTTGCTAAGGAAATGAACAAGCTCATATATCATGGATGACTTGGGAATACAAGATGCAACAAGGCAATCACAATGTGAGTCAATCCATGCATAGGGTGCAAACTTGTGGTGAGTATGATATGTCCATCGAGCATGACATGGATGAGCACAATCAACAAATATGGAGGTGTTGGTGTACCAAAGCTCGATGTCGAGGCATGAGTGGAGTGCCGAAGGTGCATCCAATAAGTGCAAGCGCTCCTCAATGTGAAGGTCCATGTAGCCAATCTCCAATGTCACTCCTCCGTTCACGAGATGTATCATGTAGACAACAAGAAGGAAACAACAATGAAAGAGTGACCCATCCAATATGCATATTTGAGGATTGCTCAAAGGGAAGGAGTTCACCTTTAAGAGAATGTCAAAAATGTTGGTGTCGCACATCATGTATGCCTTCACATAACCAATATGTCCCATAACGGCATCGCCTTGTGAAACCTCCAAAATGAAAGAACATGACAAACATTCGGAAAAACAAATGAGGTTAGCGGAAATGCAAAACCTATCATTCGTGTGGTAAGATACCGAACAAGTGTATGCATCATGCTCATCATAAGAAAGTACAAGGGAGCATTTCAAAGTATGGAGGCATATGATGTAAGAACATCCAAATACAAGAGGTTCAATCAAACAAGCATGCATCACAAGTATAGTGTCCAAGTCTCCGAGATCAATAAGCATAGCAAGTTGGCACTCAATACAAGGTGATAGGAGAGATGCAACTAATGGAGACAAGAGACAATGATCATTACAAATCAAGTGAGAGGCATCAACATCTATGTCATCAACCCAAGAAAGCAAGTAATAGTGGAACATGGGTGATGCAACATAGCGAGCAATCATAGCGATCAAGTCAAGCAAGCTAGTAGTGCGAAGATGCAACATACTAGAAGGAATCATGGCAAGCATGTCATGTGTGCAAATAGTGGGCATGAATAATGGACATGACATATGACAAGCATGAAAGCAAGATATGAGAAAAATATCATCAATGTATTGGCGAGAGACTATATGTAAATAATAATGGGGCATCATGACTCTCCCAACACAACAAGCATCAATCGTATGGGGCACATGAGAAACATGGCAATAGCAACAAGGATCTCCACCAAGCATGCAAATACACATAGGGATATCATAATGGTTCATCATGGGTAAATGCAAGCAAGGGTCACAATTGCATGGCAAAGGCATAAGGATAACATGCAAAGTGAACATGAAAGTATGTGCATAAGGTGACAAGTGGTAAATGGCCCATAGCCGTGTGAGAGCCAAGTAGAGGAGTTGCGCGTAGTCCTTGCACGAAGGGGACGGTGGTGAGGATAGTCCACGGGATCCCAAAGCCTCGTTGCTCTCAAGAGCTCGTTTCGTCAACTCTTGGGATTGAGAGGTTGACGAGTATACATGAGTACCTACACAAAACCAAGACAAAAGGAAAATTGTGTGTGCGTGGTACATGTACACATCATCCTTCATGAGGCGCACGTGCGTGTGTTTGTTAGCACCAAATATCCAACGCTCAAATAAATGAGATGCGTGATATAGAAACATGTCATCCATCATGAGAGATTTGTTATGATGTATCGCATAATGGAGACTTAAATTGTGTAATGCATCATGAGAAATATCTAGAGCATTGTTATTCATGTTATGCATATGGTGCAAGCAATTATGGGAATCATGCAAAGTATGGAATGCATCAAGATCTCCTAATATGTATGAGGAAACTATGGGGGTCTCCTCATGAGCATGAGTAGCAATATAACGTGGAGAATATTGACAACATCCAAAACAATGCATATTTGGAACAATGTAATCATGGCATGACATATTGGATGAATTGCGCAAATCATGTAAAGGAAGCATGGCAATATCATCACATGAAAAACAAAAGCCAATGACCATCATCTCGTCATCTATGCCATAAGTGCAAATGGGATTGATTTTAATGGGGCATGCATAGTTACTATGTTGAGATTGAAATGATGCAATATGGGAGATCTCACTCATAGCATATGACAAGTTCAATGGATTGTCAAACATGAAGTGACCAATAGAATTTTCCCATGATATCCTATGAAGCATAGCATCACAACTAGGCAACTCAACATGCTCATCATCATATTCATCATAAATAGGTAAGTCAAGGCATGAAAGAGTTTCACTAGCATGAAGCATGGTAATAGGTGGGTCAACATCATGGGAGCAATCATCGTCAAGAGCGTCCACTAGTGGGACGAGAGAAGCACCATCACCTATGTTACCTTTGGAGCGTCGCTCTTGTGTTGTAGGTGAGGTGTTGAAAATTGTCTCGTTGTCATCTTCATCTTGATGGAACAATGTGGGGGGTGCATCATCGTCCATCATGGCCATCGTCGTCTCCATAGGAGGTATGGACTCATCAATGGTAGGCGTGTCGTTATGTAGGAGACCTAGCACCAAAGGAGAAAACACACAAGGAGTAGAGGGTAAGTCGTTAGAAATCATAGTGGCCTCACATGCCGTGTCAACTACCTCACTCTCTAAGTGTTGTGGCTCACTCACTCCCTCAAGGATGCTCTCACTCATATGGCTGGTGGAGTCACTCAAATGGCGCTCAACCTCACATAGGATGTGTGGCATGCTCTCATGTGTGGGGCTAGTGGTGGTCACACTCATCCTCTCATAGGAAATGCTCTCAATGTCACGTATGGTGGAGTCACTGATGTCACTCATGGGGTGGTGGCTCTCCTCACATGACACTTGGGGCATCTCGACATATGTGGGTGTCGGAGAGATGTTGGTGCAAATGTCTCCATGCTCAACTCCTATCGCCATGGTCGAAGGGGATGGCCCTTGCTCGACCTTCTTGTCACCGTCTTGGTGTATGATGTAGGGTGGAACCCTAATTCGTCGATCTTTCACGTTTGGAGGGGATCCTACGGAGGGAACACGAAGAACGCGCGGAAGAACGAGAGAGACACTCAACCGACAAGAGATCGATCACACAAGGTCTAGATCATCGAAGCACGAGTGATACATGGTCCAAAATCAACAAAGGAAAGATACAAAGGTAGCCGTTCTTCTCCCGGAGGAGGTCTTGAATCCACGAGGGGATCTTCCCTTATAGGGGTCTTGAATCCGATGGATCTTCTCCTAGACGGAGGTCCTGATCTCCGTGGAGAAGTACCGGTGGATGAGCAAAGGCTCTCACACACAAATATGAGCAAATCCAATGATAAGTCTCAAAGTGAGGAGAGGGGGTCCTATATATAGAGTGCAGGGCGAAGGGTACATGGGCTCATTAACACGCAGACGCAGCGCGCTGGCGGATGATCCGGACGACGGTCCGGATGGTCCGGCGGGACCCGGATGGTCCGGTGCTTTCGGTGACGGCGACGGGCGGATGTCCATTTGGGGTCCAGACGTCGGCGGGTCCGGATGATCCGGCCGGGTCCGGATGATCCGGCGGGAGGAGGTTCTGTTGCCTGATCGCCAGTGGCGGATCGTTCGGACCGGGTCCGGATCATCCGGCTGTCCGGATCGTCCGGGCCTCTGTCCGGATCGTCCGGCCTCCCTGGTCCTGGTTGCTTTCTCTTCTCCGTCTTCGCGTATGTCTTCCGCTTCCGATTCTCCTTGCTTCCTAGCCTCTTCATGGTCGACTCCTTGGTGCCTGAGTATGCATAGAGTTTCCGTTTGAGGTAGTAACCATGTCTCATGTGAATCGAAGGAGAGTTGTGTGAGGATTGATGTCACCTCGGTTTCAAGAGCTCTTGCACGTGCTCGAGTCATCGGTCCTTGTGGTGTTGTAGGTGTTGATGTAGAGTCCATGGGGATGATGGAAGGATGCTCCGTATCAGTGTAGGAGGCCCATATGATGTGGCACCTCATAGCTCGTCTCCATGACCGAAGGGAGTTTCCCATGCTCGGCCATCTTCCTTGGGGGGCTTCCGAAAATGGAAGTCGCCTTGGACTTGATGAAGTCGATGTAGGCGTACTCGTGGGAAGTAGGCGAAGATGCCGTACGTCCAAAGGCGAAGATGCCTTGAGAACACTTGGCGAAGATGCCGAAGTGGTTGATGTAGCCGTAGCGCCGTCTTGGTGGTGGTCGTCTCGCGGTCTTCTTTTGTGCTCTTGAAGCTTGGACTTGGCGTGAAGTAGGTCTTGTTGGGACTTGTGCATTTGCGCTTGTGGAGCATCTTCATGATGATGATGTCGTTGTCGTGCTTGAGCTCGTAGTAGATGTCGTTCGTCGTCGTCGTGCACATGTTGCTTGGAGGTGACTTGGCCTTCATGGCGATGTTGATCGTGAATGTGATGATGATCGCCATGTAGATGTGGACGAGGACGATTTGCACTTGCATCTTTTTCGCGCTCCGAAGACTTGTGGCTTGACCGTCGTCGTCTTGAGGATGACGAAGGGGAAGAAGACTTGATCAAGGCTCTAATCTCCTCCATCCTTGCATCTTGCTCCTCTTTATGTGCGGCAAGCTTTTTGTCGATGTAGTCCCTTTTCCTTGCTTCGGAGTGACGAATGTCGATGGAGATGTTCTCGATGCGCTCTCGCAATCTTGATTGTGCGCCTTGCATTTGTCGTTGTAGATCGAAGATAGACGCTTTGGAGATGTAGTTGTTCACGCCGTCGTTGTTGTCGTAGACCGGAGAGGGAATGCCTTGCCTATCCATCACAAGACTCGAGCAAATATGAGTGGGAGAAAGAGAAGAACGTATACCAATGTACCTTTGACCAAAGTTGAAGATGAATGAAGCTCACTCAAATGTGGACAATGAAATAGCACTATTGGTACCAATCCTTGTCGGTTCTCACACCTACACAAGTAAAGCTTATAGTGGAGCTCGGTGAGGATAGTGGCACAAAAATTTAATGCAAAATGTTAGCAAGAGTCAATAATGTTGAAAAAGATTCACAAATTCGCAAGTGAAACAAATGGACCAATAGCAAAGAATGGCACACGGAAACACACACACGGATAGATAAATGGGGTCGTGCAACCAAGGAATGAGCTCAAAATGTGGAATCCACCAAAACGCTCGTGTTGCACAACTCAAGAGAGACGCTAGCACGATTGCTCAATAAGCGGATACGACACTTGTGCACAACCTATAAGATGCGAAATGGATAAACTTTCTATCCCAAGTATGCTATGTATGTATGGTTCCCGGTGTTTCTCTCGAGCATGAATTCATATGATGTAGATTTGACAACCTTATGTGCAATGGGTATGATGCTATGGCACTTGCTCACGAGCTCTTTGCTCTCTTTTTGCTTATAAGCTTTTTTTCCTCTATGGCCACTTTTGTACAATGCACAAACCAAGATAGCAATTGTGTATATGCGGGAACAAACTTGAGGCACAATGGATGATATGATACCAATATGATATTGTATGTATGCTATGGAAGGTATGGACCACTAATGTGCACAAGTAACATTGCCGGCAATACTCAAATGGCTAGTCTCGATAGGTAAGTGACGCAAAATGGGCTAGGGGTTAACAATGCAATTGCAAGGTGAATATACAAAGGTGTCGTCGAGGTTACCGTCCTTTGCGATGATGTGTGGCGGTGTTCTTCGTGTAGATACCAAGATGATGGAGACTCGTCCCTAAGTAGCCGAAACACCTTAGGAAACGGAAAAACCGCAAACTCAAAATCTCAAATGACAAATGTCGAAATGGTGGTAGCGGAAAGCGGTGGTGGTGTTGCACTAGGCAATGCGGACGGAAAGATGGGCTATACACGAGTCGGAGTTGAAGTTGCCGTCCCTAAGTAGCCGAAACACCTTAGGAGACACAAGCCGCAACTCAAACAAGCTCAAACAACTATTAGGTTAAGTTGGGGTGGAATTGTATGGTGGGCAAGGTTATGTGGAAGTGGTGGTCGTGGTGGTTGATGAAGAAGCAACCGTCCCTAAGTAGCCAAAACACCTTAGGAGACTCGAATCACTACTCAAACAACCTCAAATGTAATGGGGAACAAAATGGGTTAGGTTGCGGAAGTCGGTGGTGGTAATGCAGATGATATGGTGGAGGGCCTAGGCAAACTTGCCAAATTTCAGAAAATTTGATGGTGTCAAATGGTGTTGGTGGTATTTTTGTTGGATGGGGGATGTCAAGAGCTTCAAAACGAGCTAAAGAATGTCAAAATCGGAGTTCGGATGAATTAGTTATGGACAAAACAAAAATCAGCCGAAGTCAGTTTCAGGGTAAACCGGATGATCCGGGAGGAGGTCCGGATGATCCGGGCTCGGTTCGGATGATCCGGGAGGAAAGCCGGATGATCCGGGTTCGTCGGCCGAGTTCATTTTACGGGTGCGTGATTTATCCGGACGTTCGGGGTCGCCCCGGTGATCCGGGCTTGGTCCGGATGATCCGGAGAAGGTCCGGATGATCCGCCAAGTCAACCCTTCGGGATTTGCTCTCGAACGAATTTTTGGGCGGAAATGGATGATTTTCGGGGCAAAATTTGAGGGATTTCGTGGATGGAAGGTGGGGAAACTTGGGGAGATGCTAGATCCACTTGAAACCAAGCAAATCCATGGATCAAAATCAACAAAACATCATCAAACCAACAAATCACAAAAAAATTGGGGCAATTTTTGGTGGGATTTTCGGATTTAGGACGAAAACAACAAAATCAAGCTAGAAAACACGGGGTAGGGGCTCCAAAAACGTGATCAACGTGGCTCATGATACCATATGATGTAGGGTGGAACCCTAATTCGTCGATCTTTCACGTTTGGAGGGGATCCTACGGGGGAAACACGAAGAACACGCGGAAGCACAAGGGGAAACACGGGGAAAACGAGAGAGAATCACTCAACCAACAAGGAATCGATCACACAAGTGCTAGATCAACATACACATAAGAGATCCACAAGATACATAGTCAACTAGGGTAAGGATACAAAGGAACCGTTCATCTCCCGGAGGAGGCCTTGAATCCACGAGGGGATCTTCCCGTAAAGGGGTCTTGTATCCGAGAGGATCTTCTCCGAAGAGGCCGCGGTCTCTCACGAGGAGGAGATCCGATAGATGAGCGTAGCTCTATCTCTAACATGAGCTAAACCAACGCTAAGTCTCAAAGTGAGGAGAGGGGGTCCTATTTATAGACTAGGGGGCGAAGGGGTACATGGGCTCAGCCCAAGTCGCGCACACAGGCGGGGTCCGGATGATCCGGATGGTGGCCCGGATGATCCGGGTGTCGGGGGTCCGGATGATCCGGGCGACCGTCCGGATGATCCGGCTTCGTCGAGGGGCTTTTGTGGTCTTCGGCGCCGTTACCCGGATGATCCGGGGGAGGGTCCGGATGATCCGGCTGGACCCGGATGATCCGGACGGCGGTCCGGATGTCCGGCCTGTCTCCACTAGCCGCTCCGTCTTCTTCTTCTCCTTTCTTCCATCTTCTCTTCTATGCTTGGCCTTGGTCCTTGGATTCTCCATGGTCATCTTGGTTGTACCTGAGTGTATGCAAGGTCCATGCATGAGGTAGTAGCCGTGTCTCATATGCGGAAAGTGACGGTTCGAAGAGGAGTGAATTCACCTTGTGTCCAATGGCGTATGTTCGAGGTCTCGTCATATGTCCTCTTGGGGCTTGGAGAGTAGTCGAAGTGTACATGGGGATGAACGTGGGATGCTCCGCATCATAAGTCAAAAGCTCAATCTCATGGTCTTTACATGCCTCTTCCAATTCCATATCAACCTTGGGAAGACATTAGCATGGACTTTGTACTTGGTTTGCCTAGAACTCAAAATGGAAAGGATTCCGTGTTTGTGGTTGTAGATCGATTTTCTAAGATGGCACACTTTATTCCTTGCAACAAGGTAGACGATGCTTCACATATTGCAAATCTCTTTTGTAGGGAAATCTTGCGCCTTCATGGAGTACCAAAGTCAATCGTCTCCGACCGCGACGTCAAGTTCTTGAGTTACTTTTGGAAAACTCTTTGCGCCAAGCTCGGCATCAAGCTCCTATTCTCATCCGCATACCATCCTCAACCCGACGGCCAAACGGAGGTGACGAACCGGACGCTCTCCACTCTACTTCGCGTGTTGATCAAGAAGAACATCAAGGAGTGGGAGACGTGTTTACCCATCGCCGAGTATGCCTACAACCGCGCAAGACATTCGACGACCGGCAAGTCCCCCTTCGAGGTCGTCTACGGCTTCAACCCATTGTCCCCATTGGACATCCTACCTCTACCTCTACAAGAGCGCTCCAACCTCGACGCAAGTGCCCGTGCAAGCTACATCAAGAAGATGCATGAAGATACAAGAAACACCATCGAGCGCCAAGTACAACGACTAGCGACCAAGCTCAACATCAACAGGCAACCCATGATCTTCAACATAGGCGATCTCGTGTGGCTACACCTTCACAAGGAACGCTTCCCCAACGAACGCAAGTCCAAACTTCTACCTCGAGCCGATGGACCTGATGAGGACATCAATACCATTGTTACACCCACAGCCCCTGCTGCTATACATACTGGACCAATTACTAGAGCTCGCGCACGCCAACTAAATTACCAGGTACTTTCGTTTCTTGGTAATGATTCTAATGTTAATGAGAATATGATGCTGCCTAAATTGGATACATTTGTTTTGCTTACAAATGAAGGGCCTAGCTTGGAGAAGGATGAACATTGGAGCAAGAACACACATGGAGTTGATGGCATGCAAGGATCAAGAACGGAGTTACAAGTGATGATTTCAGGACTTTGAAGCCACCATAAGGAGTGCATGAAGCCTTGGACGAAATATACAAGATGCCACTTCATAATATTCGTCCATAGGCTATTCTAGGTGCTCGTCACCTTATTATTGGGCCAGGCCCATGTAATTTCGAAATACATTAGTATAGGCTATTTTTAGAGTCCGTATGTGTGGGGAAACAAGAGATAGGGTTAGTTTGGACCCCTCCACCAAGGGCCACGAAATTCACCCCTCTTCCTCCATATATACAGCCCTTAGGGCACCGTTTAGACTTGGGTTTTGTTTAGATCAAAAGTTCGCCATAGCTGCAACTTCGTGCATTTCGTTTGTGTTCAACGACTGGACAAAGGCGCCACAGAACCCCACCTTGATCAATAAAGCTTTCATCTTATATTCGCAATATCCAGATTGCAATCTCAGTTTCTTGCTTGTTCTTCGTTTGCTCGCAGGAAGCAGACCCTCGTGGTCGTTGATCGTGCTCGGCGTGGTCAATAACCTCTCGGAGTTGGTTTAGCGATTGCTAAGGCGCGGCGTCCTCGACGTTCAGTAGTCGGATCGTCAAAGTCGACTTCCACAAAGCGAAATCCACCATCTCATCGAAAGGCGGGACACCTCTGCCTCTATCAAGTGGTATCGATTTCCGGGTTGCTCGGTGAGATTTTGATTTTTCGTAGTTTAGATCGAGTCGTCTTCATACCTATAGTCCACGAAAAAGCCAAAAAAAATTAGGGTTAGTTCATCCTATCCGAACCCGATCGAGCCTTTGCATAATCTTTTTCGTATTTGCATTGTTGAATTTGCGGTTGCATCGTCGTGTCTAGTTCTGGTCTTAGAGTCTAGTCTTTTAGAGTTTGAGTTACGGTCATAAGTTGTCACGCCGCCGCACCATCATCATCGCCTCGCCATCTACCACCACCGCTTATCCGCCACCGCTTGAATCCGTATCCATATACCACCACCGTTGCCATATACCACCACCATATATCCACCACCAATCCGAAGTTCCTTGCATATTAGATTTGTTTTGGGATCCATCTAGTTTTCCGATTCGTGTTTCCTTGTCTGAGTAGGTTTCGGATTCCAGCAATCTTTTGCCGTCCGTAGAAGAGGTTGGTTTCCAAAAAAAAAAAAAAAAAAAAGAAAAAAAAAAGAGTCCGGAAACCACCCTCCGTTTAGGCCCAAAATTTTCCAAAAACGCACGGGATAAAAAATTTTCTGGCTATCCTATTTTTAGGTGTTTCTAAGCGTATTGAGCCAGTCGCCGTTATAGAAAGTTTTTTTTGACCCGTTTCCAGTTTTTGGGTCCGGGCAGTCGAAAAAAAAAATAAAATTGTCGAAAAAAATTTCGTGCCCATCCTGTCAGTTTGACCTGGGAAGAGTTTTGAGACACTCGCCATTATAGTGGTTTTTCGCCAAAAAAAAAAAAGCAGCAAAAAAAAAAGCAGCGTAAAAAAAAAAAGAGCAAAAAAAAAATTCAGAGTGTGCTTTTCCTTTGTTTAGGTGCAGCGTCGTGATTTTGTTAGTGTTCTAGGCTCGCGTCTCTAGCACGGTCTAGCCTAGGACCAAAGACAAGATCTGCGTCGTTGAGCGTTTATTCAACTTTGCATCTCTCGATTTGATTATTCTTGACCCTTTTGCTACCATATTATAAGCCTTCCCAGCTCCACATACATCTCGTCGTGCGTTTGATTCTCCCCGTAATCGCTATAGCCAAGCTTTGAGAGTTTTGACTACAACGGTTGCCGATCACCACCGCTTCTGGGTAAGGCTGGTAAGAATTTGAGATTTGCTTCACGGATTTGTGATTGTCCGCCACACCACCACCACCACTTCCTAGTAGTCTCAGAGGATCATATTCTTGTGTGTTTCTATTGCTGCTAACCATGGCAGGAACACAGGCCGATGAGACTGATTGGGAGAACGACAAACAAATAGCTACATGATAAGTTTCAACAAATGATGATTGGACAGGTGCAAGATGTGGTAAACAGATTTGACGAGGCCATGGAGAAGATAGATGGCATTGAGAAGGCGTTTGAAACAAAGCTTGATAGCAAGTTTGATGAATTGCTCGCTGCGTTTTCCACAACCACCGCCGGCTGCACCTATCGCACCTCTCAAGAACGACAACAACTACGCCCCTTCCGAATCGGTATGGGACGAGCTCAGCGTGTTCCTCTTGAGCGAGGACAAAATTCTGGTGCCGCTGCTACTCTGTTGGTGCTTCTTTGGCTCCTGCCATTGTTGCTGCTGGTACCGAGGAGGATGATTATGTGGGAGATTACGAGGAGGAGGTTGATCAACATCGAACTACGTGCAACCACCAGCACCACAACCACCAGGTCGTCCACATGCAAATAATGGCAATGCTAGAGCTCCCCTCAGTGCGAGATCATGACCATCTCCCTAAACTGAAATTGAATATTCCACCATTTGAGGGTAGATATGTTCCGATATATATCTTACTTGGGAGTTAGAAACTGAACAACGATTTACATGTTTACAATATCCCGAGGAGAGACGTGTTCTCGCTGCTTGTTTGTGCTTTCACTAGCTTTGCATGTGTTTGGTGGTCGAACATTGTAGATTATATCCTGTTCCAGCTACTTGGGCTGCTTTGAAAACTGCTATGCGTACTCGTTGGGTTCCACCATATTATCAACGTGAATTACTTCAAAATTGCAGCGCTTAAGACAAGGAAAAATTCTGTAGAAGAATATTATCGGGAATTGCAAACCGGCTTGATTAGATGTGGTATTGTTGAGGAGAATGAAGCTATGCTTGCACGTTTTCGGGTGGATTAAATAGAGATTCAGACCATTCTAGACTATAAGGATTATAATAATATCACTCGTTTATTCCATCTTGCTTGTAAAGCTGAGCGTGAAGTCAGGATCGGCAGGCATTGGCGCCGCACTAACTTTTCTCGCAGGTCGACCTTCATCATGGACACCACGTGCATCATCTACTTCCACCGCACCATCACCTCCTTGGTGCCACCTCCAACCGTGATACAAGAAAGGTGCACAACCACCACTATCTCGCCAAGAGCACACCTGCTGGGCTGCACTGAGCTCTTCTTCCATGGCGTCAGCAGGGCACACAAGTGATATTATTTGTCGTCGTTGTAAGGGAAGAGGACATTTTTGAGAGAATGCAAATCTCAGCGTGTGATGATTGCTACGGAGGATGGTGGGTATGAGTCCGCTAGTGACTATGATGAGGAGACTTTGGCTCTTATTACACATGAGGAACACGGTGGAGATGATTACGATCATGAGACACAATACATGGCTCTTGAAGATGCCGACAGTATGAATGTTTAGTTGCTCAACGTGTTTTGAGTGTGCAGGTTACACAAGCTGAGCAAAATCAGAGGCATAATTTGTTCCATACAAAAGGAGTTGTGAAGGAACGTTCTATTCGCGTCATCATAGATGGAGGGAGCTGCAACAACTTGGCTAGCATGGAGATGGTGGAGAAGCTATCTCTCACCACAAGACCACATCCACATCCTTACTACATCCAATGGTTCAACAACAGCGGCAAGGTTAAGGTAACACGTACTGTTCGTGTGCATTTTAGTATCTCTACATATGCTGATTATGTTGATTGTGATGTGGTACCTATGCAAGCATGTTCCTTGCTACTTGGTAGACCATGGCAATTTGATAAGAATTCTGTCCACCATGGTAGAAACAATCAGTATACTCTTGTTCATAAGGATAAAAATATTACTTTGCTTCCTATGACTCCTGAGTCCATTTTGAAAGATGATATTAATAGAGCTAATAAAGCA
Source organism: Aegilops speltoides (assembly GCA_021437245.1). Classification (NCBI taxonomy): domain Eukaryota; kingdom Viridiplantae; phylum Streptophyta; class Magnoliopsida; order Poales; family Poaceae; genus Aegilops; species Aegilops speltoides. The sequence continues at coordinate 297,207,378 of CM038147.1, forward strand.
AAACAGGAGAAAAATAAGAGTGAAAATCAGATTGTGGCAAAAGAATTTGAGCAACACATGAAGCCTATTAATAAATCATCTCTGTTGCTTCGAAATTAAATTGAAAAGTGCATGTTTACTTGCCACCAAATCTGATATTGATGAGTTAGATTTTAGCAAATCTGTTTGCTATGCTTTTGTGTGCAAAGAGGCATTATTTTCATTCGAGGATGTGCCTTCCTCTTTGCCCCCGCTGTCACTAACATTTTGCAGAGTTCACGACGTCTTTCCACAAGGCGTGCCACCGGATTACCACCTATTCGAGGGATTGAGCATCAAATTGACTTAATTCCGGTGCATCGTTACCCAACCGTGCACCATACCGTACCAATCCGGAGGAGACGAAGGAGATTATCGTCAAGCACAGGAGCTGCTCGACAAAGGTTATATCGCGAATCCCTTAGTCCTTGTGCTGTTCCTATTATTCTAGTGCCGAAAAAGGATGGTACGTCACGTATGTGTGTTGATTGTAGAGGCATTAATAATATTACTATTCGTTATCGTCACCCTATTCCTAGGCTAGATGATATGCTTGATGAACTGAGTGGCTCTACAATATTCTCTAAAGTTGATTTGCGTAGTGGATACCATCAAATTCGTATGAAATTGGGAGATGAATGGAAAACAGCATTTAAAACTAAGTTTGGATTATATGAGTGGTTAGTCATGCCTTTTGGGTTAACTAATGCACCTAGTACTTTCATGAGATTAATGAACGAAGTTTTACGTGCTTTCATTGGACGATTTGTGGTAGTCTATTTTGATGATATACTGATTTATAGCAAATCTTTGGAAGAACATTTGGAACATTTACGTGCTGTTTTTAATGCTCTCGTGATGCACGTTTGTTTGGTAACCTTGGGAAGTGCACCTTTTGCACCGACCGAGTATCTTTTCTTGGCTATGTTGTTACTCCACAGGAATTGAAGTTGATAAAGCCAAGATTGAAGCTATTGAGAGTTGGCCGCAGCCCAAAACGGTCACACAAGTGAGGAGTTTCCTTGGCCTCGCTGGTTTCTATAGGCGTTTTGTGAGAGATTTCAGCACCATTGCTGCACCTCTCAACGAGCTTACAAAGAAGGATGTGCCTTTTGTTTGGGGTACCGCATGGGAAGAAGCCTTCACGGTATTGAAAGCTAAGTTGACACATGCTCCTTTACTCCAACTTCCTGATTTTAATAAGACTTTTGAGCTTGAATGTGATGCTAGTGGAATCGGATTAGGAGGTGTGTTATTACAAGATGGCAAACCTGTTGCATACTTTTTCGAAAAATTGAATGGGCCTAGTCTGAATTACTCTACTTATGATAAAGAATTATATGCTCTTGTTAGGACTTTAGAAACATGGCAACATTATTTATGGCCCAAAGAATTTGTTATACATTCGATCATGAATCTTTGAAACATATTAAAAGTCAAGCTAAACTGAATCGTAGACATGCTAAATGGGTTGAATTCATTGAGACTTTCCTTATGTCATTAAACACAAGAAGGGTAAAGAAAATGTTATTCTTGATGCATTGTCTCGTCGCTATACTATGCTTTCACAACTTGACTTCAAAATATTTGGTTTGGAGACCATCAAAGATCAATATGTGCATGATGTTGATTTTAAAGATGTATTGCAGAATTGTAAAGAAGGAAGAACATGGAACAAGTTTGTCGTTAATGATGGATTTGTGTTCGTGCTAACAAGCTATGCATTCCAGCTAGCTCCGTTCGTCTTTTGTTGTTGCAGGAGGCGCATGGAGGAGGACTAATGGGACACTTTGGCGTGAAGAAGGCGGAGGACGACTTGCTACACATTTCTTTTGGCCAAAGATGAGGACGGATGTTGAGCGTTTTATTGCTCGCTGCACTACATGTCAAAAAGCTAAGTCACGACTAAATCCTCATGGTTTATATATGCCTTTGCACTGTACCTAGTGTTCCTTGGGAGGATATATCTATGGACTTTGTTTTAGGTTTACCTAGAACAAAGATGGGGAGGATAGCATATTTGTTGTCGTGGATAGATTCTCGAAAATGGCACACTTTATACCATGTCATAAAAGCGATGATCTTTGTCAATGTTGCTGATTTGTTCTTTCGTGAAATTATTCGCTTGCATGGTGTGCCAAATACTATTGTTTCAGATCGTGATACTAAATTTCTTAGCCACTTTTGGAGATGTTTATGGGCTAAGTTGGGGACCAAACTGCTTTTAGTACTACTTGTCACCCCCAAACCGATGGACAAATGAAGTAGTCAATAGAACATTGTCTACTATGCTTAGGGCTGTTCTAAAGAATAATAAGAAAATGTGGGAGGAATGCTTGCCTCATATTGAATTTGCTTATAATCGTTCATTGCATTCTACTACTAAGATGTGCCCTTTTGAAGTTGTGTATGGTTTCCTACCTCGTGCACCAATTGATTTGTTGCCTCTTCCATCTTCGGAGAAGGTTAATTTTGATGCTAAAGAACGTGCTGAATTGATTTTAAAATGCATGAGTTAACTAAGGAAAACATTGAGCGTATGAATGCTAAATATAAACTTCTTTGGAGATAAGGGTAGAAAACATGTTGTGTTTGCACGGAGATCTTGTTTGGTTACATTTGCGTAAGGATAGATTTCTGATTTGCGCAAATCAAAGCTAATGCCACGTGCTGCTGGTCCCTTTAAGGTGTTGGAGAAAGTAAATGATAATGCATATAAACTTGAGCTGCTGCAGATTTTGGGGTTAGTCCCACTTTTAACATTGCAGATTTGAAGCCATATTTGGGTGAGGAAGATGAGCTGCCGTCGAGGGCGACTTCATTTCAAGAAGGGAGGATGATGAGGACATCAATACCATTGTTACACCCACAGCCCCCTGCTGCTATACATCTTGGACCAATTACTAGAGCTCACAAGACGCCAACTAAATTACCGGTACTTTCGTTTCTTGGTAATGATTCTAATGTTAATGAGAATATGATGCTGCCTAAATTGGATACATTTGTTTTGCTTACAAATGAAGGGCCTAGCTTGGAGAAGGGTGAACATAGGAGCAAGAACACACATGGAGTTGATGGCATGCATAAGGGGATCAAGAACGGAGTTACAAGTGATGATTTCAGGACTTTGAAGCCTCCATAAGGAGTGCATGAAGCCTTGGACGAAATATACAAGATGCCACTTCATAATTTTCGTCCATAGGCTATTCTAGGTGCTGCGTCACCTTATTATTGGGCCAGGCCCATGTAATTTCGAAATACATTAGTATAGGCTATTTTAGAGTCCATATGTGTGGGGAAACAAGAGATAGGGTTAGTTTGGACCCCTCCACCAAGGGCCACGAAATTCACCCCTCTTCCTCCATATATACAGCCCTTAGGGCACCGTTTAGACTTGGGTTTTGTTTAGATCAAAAGTTCGCCATAGCTGCAACTTCGCAGCGTGCCGTTTGTGTTCAACGACTGACAAAGCGCCACAGAACCCCACCTTGATCAATAAAGCTTTCATCTTATATTCGCAATATTCAGATTGCAATCTCAGTTTCTTGCTTGTTCTTCGTTTGCTCGCAGGAAGCAGACCCTCGTGGTCAGGTTGATTCGTGCTCGGCGTGGTCAATAACCTCTCGGAGTTGGTTTAGCGATTGCTAAGGCGCGACGTCCTCGCACGTTCGTAGTCGGATCGTCAAAGTCGACTTCCACAAAGCGAAATCCACCATCTCATCGAAAGACGGGACACCTCTGCCTCTATCAGGACCCTTCAAGGTGTTAGCACGTTACAACAACAACGCCTACAAGCTCGACCTACCAAGCGACAAGTACAACGTAAGCGACACCTTCAACGTCAGAGACCTCTCCCCTTTCCGTGGTGATGAAGATCTAGATCCGAGGACGGATCCTTTCGAAGGGAGGGGATATGATGCGGAGCATCCTTCCATCATCCCCATGGACTCTACATCAACACCTACAACACCACAAGGACCGATGACTCGAGCACGTGCAAGAGCTTTTGAAACCGAGGTGACATCACTCCTCTCACAACTCTCCTTTGATTCACATGAGACATGGTTACTACCTCAAACGGAAACTCTATGCATACTCAGGCACCAAGGAGTCGACCATGAAGAGGCTGGAAAGCAAGGAGAATCGGAAGCGGAAGACATACGCGAAGACAGAGAGGAGAAAGCAACCAGGACCAGAGAGGCCGGACGATCCGGACGGAGGCGGACGATCCGGACAGAGCCGGATGATCCGGACCCGGTCCGGACGATCCGGCTAAATCGTCCGAAGGCAACAGAACCTCCACGCTGAAGCCGGATCATCCGGACCCCGGCCCGGATCATCCGGATCCCGCCCGGACATCCGGACCACTAGCCGGACGTCCGGCCCTGCGCCGTCACCAGCAGAGAGCACCGAACCATCCGGGCCCCACTCGGATCATCCGGACCAGCCGGATCATCCGGATATCACCGGATCGTCCGGCGGCGCTGCCTGCAGCGTGTTGGGCTGAGCCCATGTACCCCTTCGCCCCAGACTCTATATATAGGACCCCCTCTCCTCACTTTGAGACTTAGCATTGGATTAGCTCATATTTGTGTGTGAGAGCCTTTGCTCATCCACCGGTACTTCTCCACGGAGACCAAGACCTCCGTCTAGGAGAAGATCCATCGGATTCAAGACCCTATAAGGGAAGATCCCCTCCTGGATTCAAGGCCTCCTCCGGGAGAAGAACGGTTACCTTTGTATCTTTCCCTTGTTGATTTTGGACCATGTATCACTCATGGTCCGATGATCTAGACCTTGTGTGATTGATCTCTTGTCGGTTGAATGTCTCTCTCTCGTTCGTCCCCGTGATTTCCTCTCGTTCTTCCACGCGTTCTTCGTGTTCCCTTCATAGGATCCCCTCCAAACGTGAAAGATCGACGAATTAGGGTTCCACCCTACATCAATGAGGCTAGGAAGCGAGGAGAACCAGAAGCGGAAGGCATGCATGAAGACGGAGAGAAGAAAGCAACAAGGACCAGAGAGGCCGGACGATCCGGAGGGAGGCCCGGACGATCCGGACAGAGCCCGGATGATCCGGACCCGGTCCGGACGATCCGCTTCTAACGATCAAGGCAACGAAGTTCTCCCGGGCGGACCATCCGGGTCTTGTCCCGGATCATCCGGACCCCGCCCGGACGTCCGGACCACCAGCCGGACATCCGGCCCCTCGCGACCGTCAGCCGACCCTCCGGCTCATCCGGGTCCCACCGCCCGGATCATCCGGACCAGCCCGGATCATCCGGACCCCCGTCCGGATCATCCGGCCAGCGCCTGTGTGCGCGTGTTGGGCTGAGCCCATGTACCCCCTTCGCTCCAAACTCTATATATAGGACCCCCTCTCCTCACTTTGAGACTTAGCATTGGATTAGCTCATATTTGTGTGAGAGCCTTTGATGCGGAGCATCCTACGGACATCACCATGTCAAGAGTCCACTTGGCAAGTGACACGTGCGACATCTACTTCACATACACAAAGGTGAATCATCTCCTTTACACGTGCTCACTTGACACTCTCGAGGATGGTATACTACTTGACACTTCTCCCGTGTGCATGCATAGGTATTGTCGGAACATCACGGATGTCGAGGAGGAGTGCGAGCGCAAGTGTACGTCTACACCATCCGCGAGGGAAGCATGGAAGAGAAGACGAAAGAAAGGAGAAGAAGACGGTGCTGCGGCTGAAGATAGCCCGGACATCCGGACCGCCGTCCGGATCATCCGGACCCAGCCGGATCATCCGGGTCCCCCTCCGGATCATCCGGATATCCGCGCCGAAGACACCAGAAGGGTCCTCCTGAAGCCGGATCATCCGGGCCACCTCCCGGATCATCCGGACGATGGCCGGATCATCCGGACCCCCCATCCGGATCATCCGGGCCTTGCCTGCGTGCAACGTTTGGGGCCGAGGCCCATGTACCCATTCGCCCCCTCACTTACCCCTTCGCCCACTAGACTATAAATAGACCTCCTCCTCCCCATTTTTAGGGTTAGCAAAGTGATAGCTCATTCTTAGGTGAGCTTTGCTCCTACCTATCTCTACTCTTGAGAGAGAGAGACCACTACTCCATTGGAGGCCAAGACCTCCATCTAGGAGAAGATCCCGGGGGATATCATCAAGACCCCCTTGTGGGAAGATCCATCTAGGATAGCATCAAGACCTCCTTTTGGAGATGAACCTTACCTTGTATCTTTCCCTTTGTTGTTCATGTACCTTGTGATCTTGTGTGTTTGATTGTCTAGTGAATGTGTGATTTGGACTTGTTCTTGAGTGTTTCCCCTTGTGATTTCTCCCCGTTCTTCCCCGTGTTCATCGTGTTCTTTGAGGGATCCCGCTCCAAACGTGAAAGATCGCCGTTATAGGGTTCCACCCTACATCATATGGTATCATGAGCCATGTTGATTACGTTTTTGGAGCCCCTAGCCCGTGTTTTCTAGCTTGATTTTGTTGTTTTCGTCCTAAAATTCGAAAATCCCCACCAAAAATAGCCCCCAAACTTTTTTGTGATTTGTTGGTTTGATGATGTTTTGTTGATTTTGATCCGTGGATTCGCTTGGTTTCAAGTGGATCTAGCTGTTCCCCAAGTTTCCCCACCTTCCATCCACGAAATCTCGTCAATTTTGACCCCAAAATCCCCAAATTCCGCCCCAAAATCGGACTCCACGAGCAAATCCCGAGCGGATTGACCAGCCCGGATCATCCGGACCATCTCCCGGATCATCCGGACCTCACCCGGATCAGCTGGACGCCCCCCCCGGACGTCCGGATAAATCACGCACCCAGAAAACAGAACCGGCGCTAACGAACCCGGATCATCCGGATTTCCTCCCGGATCATCCGGACCGAGCCCGGATCATCCGGAACTCCTCCCGGATCATCCGGTTAACTCTGACACTAACTCGGCTGAAATCTTGTTTTGGCCGTAACTAATTCATCCGAACTCCGTTTTCGACGTTCTTTAGCTCGTTTTGAAGCTATTGACATCCCCCATCCAACAAAAATACCACCAACACCATTTGACACCATAGAATTTTCTGAAATTTGGCAAGTTTGCCTAGGCCCTCCACCATATCATCCGCATTACCACCACCGACTTCCGCAACCTAACCCATTTTGTTCCCCATAGCATTTGAGGTTGTTTGAGTAGTGACTTGAGTCTCCTAAGGTGTTTCGGCTACTTAGGGACGGTTGCTTCTTCATCAACCACCACCACCTCCACTTCTACATAACCTTCCCACCATACACTTCCGACAACCCAACTTAACCCAATTGTTGTTTGAGCTTGTTCGAGTTGTGGCTTGTGTCTCCTAAGGTGTTTCGGCTACTTAGGGACGGCAACTTCAACTCCGACTCGTGTATAGCCCATCATTCCACTTCCGCATTGCTTAGTGCAACACCACCACCGCTTTCCGCTACCACCATTTTGACATTTGTCATTTGAGATTTTGAGTTTGCGGTTTTTCCGTTTCCTAAGGTGTTTCGGCTACTTAGGGACGAGTCTCCATCATCTTGGTATCTACACCAAGAACACCGCCACTCATCATCGAAACGACGGTAACCTCGACGACACCATTGTATATTACCTTGCAATTGCATTGTTAACCCCTAGCCCATTTTGCATCACTTACCTATCGAGACTAGCCATTTGGGTATTGTCGGGCCACGTTACTTGTGCACATTAGTGATCTACACCATCCATTGCATACATATCACATCATATTGATATCATCCATTGTGCCTCAAGTTTGTTCCCGCATATACACAATTGCTATCTTGGTTTGTGCATTGTGCAAATTGGCCATTGAAAAAAAAAGAAAAAAAAGCTTTTAAGCAAAAAGAGAGCAAAGAGCTCGTGAGCAAGTTCCATAGCATCATACCCCATTGCACGTAAGATTGTCAAATCTATATCATATGATATCATGCTTGAGAGAAACACCGGGAACCATACATACATAGCATACTTGGGATAGAAGAATATCCATTTTGCATCTTGTAGGTTGTGCACAAGTGTCGTATCCGCCTATTGAGCAATCATGCTAGCGTCTCTCTTGAGTTGTGCAACACGAGCGTTTTCCGTGGATTCCACATTTTGTGCTCATTCCTTGGTTGCACGACCCCATTTATCTATCCGTGTGTGTGTTTCCGTGTACCTTTCATTGCTATTGGTCTACTTGTTTCACTTGTGAATTTGTGAATCTTTTTCAACATTATTGACTCTTGCTAACATTTTGCATCAAATTTTTGTGCCACTATCCTCACCGAGCTCTACCATAAGCCTTTACTTGTAGGTGTGAGTGAACAAGTCCGGTACCAATTCCACTATTCTTTCATCTCACATTGAGTGACACGGGATACATCCTCAACTTTGGGAAAAGTTAACTTGGTATTGTTTATCTCATTTCCTACTCACCCCTACTCGAGTCTTGTGATGGATAGACAAGGCATTTCACTTTCGGTCTACAACAACAACGACAAGTTCGATGCCATGAACAACAACTCCAACGCCAAGATGCAAGCTAAAATGGAGGAGATCAAAGCCCTCATCAAGTCCTACAAGCGATCTTCCTCATCTTCGAGAAGACGCTCAAGAGCACATGCTTACGAGCTACCATCTCCGGCAAGATCACATCGGCATCGACACCATCACCAACAAGAACGTGAAGGTCAAGAGCTCAACACCAACAACCGCTCAACGACTTCACCATCTCCCTTGGCATCTTCGCCAAGCGACTTCAAGGCATCTTCACCTACGGACATATGGCATCTTCGCCAACAAGAACCTCAAGACTACACTCAAGAGAAGCTACCCAAGCTCAAGTCCGCGACTTCCACGAGCTACTACGACCTCGACATCGACCATGCAATTCCTTTCTATGGGACTCAAGAACCCGAGGAGTACCTCGAGTGGGAGCGTTTGATGGACGACTACCTCAAGCTACATCAAGTTCGTCCCGAAGATCAAGTGAAGTGCGCCACAAGAAACTTCCACGACTACGCATTGGCATGGTGGCTTCACACACCTTCGGAGTACTACGACATGAGTTGGCCCAAGACGAAGAAAGCTTTGCGGCGAGAGTTTGTGCCTCGAACCTACGGAACAACCGGCGCCAATTGGAGAACACCACCCAAGGATCCAAGTCCATCGACAAGTACTTCAAGGAGATGATGATTGCCTTCTGACGAGCGGCGTGGGCGACCCCATTTCGATGAAGTTCCACTTCATGATGGGATTACACAACGACATCTCCAAGACCATCTTCCTCGAGAACTACAAGTCCATCGACGACTACTACATTGGTGCTCTCAAGGCGGAACAAGAACTCATGAAGGCCAAGGCTTCTCCACCCCAAGCAAACTTCGGCGACCAAGCTCTCGACAAGCATGAGACTAGTACCACCATGATGTCCAAGGCCGACAAGCTCCAAGGCGATGCTCCCAAGTGTGACTTCACCGCCATCCCTCTTTGTGGCATTGATGATGCGAGTCTACTCGACTCTTTTTCAAGGCGGTGCGGCGCGAGTACGACTACGGAGACCCTCAAGGACCAAGCTTTGGAGGCGGCGACAAGGTGGCGAGCAAGGATGATGCTTCCATCTTTGAGGCGAGAGTGATGATGTGCCATCTTGGCCTTCATCTCTGGCGACGGTGACGAGATGATCGAGCATGGGATTTTCCTTCGGTCATGGAGGAGAGTGATGATGTGCCATCTTCGGCCTTCATCCACGGCGACGACGAGATGGTTGAGCATGGGATCTTCCCTTCGACCACGGCGACGTATGATGACTTGAGTGACTTGTGCCACCATATTGAGAGTGAGAGTGACTTCACCACTAGCCCCATATATGATGAGTTGCCACAATTCCCATGTGAGGAGAGCCACAACCCCCACCACTTGAGTGAGATGAGTGAATCCACCATACGTGAGTTTGAGTGCACCTATTTTGAGGGAGTGAGTGAACCACCACATAGAGAGAGTGAGATAGTTCATAGGTCTCGTGAGGCCATTTGCATTTCTAACAACTTGACCTCTACCTCTATTGTGTCTTCTCATTTGGTGCTAGGTCCCATTGATGATGACGCGCCGATCCTCAACGACTTCGTCCTCCCTTTGGCCAAGACGATGGCCATGGTGGATTATGATGCACCGCCCACATGGTTCCATCAAGATGATGATGATGACCACCATTTGGTCTTTCCCACCTCACCTACACCACTTGAGTGGAATGACAAAGGTAACATAGGTGAAGGTGATGCTCTAGTCCCACTAGTGGACATTCTTGACATTGATTGCTTGCATGATGTTGATCCACCTATTGCCATGCTTCATTCTAGTATGATTTCCCCATGCGATGATTTGCCCATTTATGATGAGCATGATGATTCTATTGTGGAGTCTATTAGTGGTGATGCCATGTTACATAGGATTTCTTGTGACAATTCTTTAGGTCACATCATGTTTGATAATCCGCTTGACTTGTCATATGCTATGCATGAGATCCATCATATGTCATATTTGCAATCTCTTCATAGTGACTATGCATATGCCATTAAAATAAACCCAATTTGCACTTATGGCATAGATGACAAGCCCATGGTTATTGGCATTTGTTTCTCTTGTGACGATATTGATATGCTCCCTTTGCATCATTTATCTCATATGCCATGCCATGACCACCTAGCTTCGGATATGCATTGTTTTGGATGTTGTCCATTTTCTCCATATGATGTTTCCAATATTGCTCATGAGGAGACCCCCATAGTTTCCTCATACATTTTAGGAGATTTTGACCCATCCCATCCATTGTATGACCCAAATACTTGTGTGCACCATATGCTCCCCATGAATAAACATGCTTTTGATGTGCCATATACTTGTTTGCTCAACTTGTGTGCCCATCGTCTCATACATAACAAATATTCTTTCATGATGGATGACATGTTCATATACCATGCCTCCAATTTCTTTGAGCATTGCTTATCTTGTGCTAACTCACACGTGCACATACACATCATGATGGATGATGTGTACATTTACCATGCGCACAATTTCTTTGGATTGTGTCTCTTTTGTGTAGGTACCCATGAATACTTGTCAACCTCGCAATCCCACGAGTTGACAAAACGAGCTCTTGAGAGCAACGATGCTTTGGGATCCAATGGACTATCCTTACCAACGGCCCCTTCGCGCAAGGACTACGCGCAACTCCTCTACTTGGCTCTCACACGGCTATGGGCTATTTACCACTTGTCAACTTATGCTCATTTTACCGTGTTCACTTTGCATGCTATGCTATCTCCTATGCCTTTGCCATGCAATTGTGACCCTTGCTTGCATCTACCTATGTTTCATCATTATGCTACTTCTTTGAGTATTTGCATGCTTGGTAGAGATCCTTGTTGCTATTGCCATGTATATCATGTGCCCCATGCTATTGTCCTCATATCTTGCTTGCATGCTTGTGCTATGATATGTGAATTATTCATGCCCACTATTTGCACCAATGACATGCTTGCCATGATTCCTCCTAGTATGTTGCATCTTCGCACTACTAGCATACTTGCCTTGATTGCTATGATTGCTCGCTATGTTGCATCACCCATGTTCCACTACTTGCTTTCTTGGGTTGATGACATATATGCTCATGCCTCACACATGTTGAACAATTACTCTTTCCTTTGTGTTGAGTGCCATGATATCTCCACGACACCCTATGCACGTTATGCTTGGATTGTCTTGCACTTGCCCCATGTGTCATTTCACTATATTTGGTGTTATGAAGGACTCTTATGCCTACCATAGACCGTTCATTGAGCTCTTTATGCATGCTTGCTATGAACTTGAGGTGGATGCTTATGCTCTTGTCACACATATTTGCATCTCTACCTCACATTTACATGCTTGTCCCCATGATATCTTTCCTTGTGCTCAATTTATGTGCTTACATGCCATGTCACAATCCTTTGTCAAACAATACGCTATGCTTGATGACAACACTTGTTTGGTGAGTCACCTCTTGAATGCTTGGTTTTGCACTAACGCTAACCACATTTGTTTTTCCAAGTGTTTGTTGTCCTTGATCATTTGAAGGAATCCCAAGGCGGTGCGACATTGGAGAGTGCCCATTGCGAGATTGAAGATGGCGAGTACTTGGTGAGCGTCCACTTCCTCACGGCGAAGCCATCTCTTTCCCATGGTGATTTGGTTTTCGATCCGAGGTCGGATCTTTCCCAAGGGGGAAGGGATGATGCGGAGCATCCCACGGACATCACAATGTCAAGAGTCCACTTGGCAAGTGACACGTCGACATCTACTTCACATACACAAGGTGAATCATCTCCTTTACGTGCTCACTTGACACTCTCGAGGATGGTATACTACTTGACACTTCTCCGTGTGCATGCATAGGTATTGTCGAACATCACGGATGTCGAGGAGGAGTGCGGCGCAAGTGTCGTCTACACCATCCGCGAGGGAAGCATGGAAGAGAAGACGAAAGAAAGGAGAAGAAGACGGAGCAACGGCTGAAGATAGCCCGGACATCCGGACCGCCGTCCGGATCATCCGGACCCAGCCGGATCATCCAGGTCCCCCTCCGGATCATCCGGATATCCGCGCCGAAGACACCGAAGGGTCCTCCTGAAGCCGGATCATCCGGGCCACCTCCCGGATCATCCGGACGACGGCCGGATCATCCGGACCCCCATCCGGATCATCCGGGCCTTGCCTGCGTGCAACGTTTCGGGCCGAGGCCCATGTACCCATTCGCCCCCTCACTTACCCCTTCGCCCACTAGACTATAAATAGACCTCCTCCTCCCCATTTTTAGGGTTAGCAAAGTGATAGCTCATTCTTAGGTGAGCTTTGCTCCTACCTATCTCTACTCTTGAGAGAGAGAGACCACTACTCCATTGGAGGCCAAGACCTCCATCTAGGAGAAGATCCCGGGGGATATCATCAAGACCCCCTTGTGGGAAGATCCATCTAGGATAGCATCAAGACCTCCTTTTGGAGATGAACCTTACCTTGTATCTTTCCCTTTGTTGTTCATGTACCTTGTGATCTTGTGTGTTTGATTGTCTAGTGGATGTGTGATTTGGACTTGTTCTTGAGTGTTTCCCCTTGTGATTTCTCCCCGTTCTTCCCCGTGTTCATCGTGTTCTTCAAGGGATCCCGCTCCAAATGTGAAAGATCGCCGTTATAGGGTTCCACCCTACATCAGCCTTTGCTCATCCACTCGGTTACTTCTCCTCGGAGATCAGGACCTCCTCGGAGAAGATCCCCTTGCGGATTCAAGACCACTACCTAGGGAAGAACATCAAGGCCTCCTCTTGGAGATGAACGGTTCCTTTGTAACCTTACCCTAGTTGACTATGTATCTTGTGGATCTCATGTGTGTATGTTGATCTAGCACTTGTGTGATCGATTCCTTGTTGGTTGAGTGATTCTCTCTCGTTTTCCCCGTGTTTCCCCTTGTGCTTCCGCATGTTCTTCTTGTTTCCTCCGTAGGATCCCCTCCAAACGTGAAAGATCGACGAATTAGGGTTCCACCCTACATCATATGGTATCATGAGCCACGTTTGATGATGACATCAATACAATTGTTACACCCACAGCCCCTGCTGCTATACATACTGGACCAATTACTAGAGCTCGCGCACGCCAACTAAATTACCAGGTACTTTCGTTTCTTGGTAATGATTCTAATGTTCATGAGAATATGATGCTGCCTAAATTGGATACATTTGTTTTGCTTACAAATGAAGGGCCTAGCTTGGAGAAGGATGAACATTGGAGCAAGAACAAGCATGGAGATGATGGCATGCGCAAGGGGGACAAGAATGGAGTTACAAGTGATGATTTCAGGACTTTGAAGCCACCATAATGAGTGCAAGCCTTGGACGAAATATACAAGATGCCACTTCATAAATTTCGTCCAGAGGCTATTCTAGGTGTTGCGTCACCTTATTATTGGGCCAGGCCCATGTAATTTCGAAATACATTAGTATAGGCTATTTTTAGAGTCCGTATGTGTGGGGAAACAAGAGATAGGGTTAGTTTCGGACCCCTCCACCAAGGGCCACGAAATTCACCCCCTCTTCCTCCATATATAGCCCTTAGGGCACCGTTTAGACTTTGGGTTTTGTTTAGATTAAAAGTTCGCCATAGCTGCAACTTCGCGTACTTCGTTTGTGTTCAACGACCAGACAAAGGCGTCACAGAACCCCACCTTGATCAATAAAGCTTTCATCTTATATTCGCAATATCCAGATTGCAATCTCAGTTTCTTGCTTGTTCTTCGTTTGCTCGCAGGAAGCAGACCTTCGTGGTCGAGTTGATCGTGCTCGGCGTGGTCAATAACCTCTCGGAGTTGGTTTAGCGATTGCTAAGGCGCGACGTCCTTGCACGTTCGTAGTCGGATCGTCAAAGTCGACTTCCACCAAATTGAAATCCACCATCTCATCGAAAGACGATACACCTTTGCCTCTATCAAGTGGTATCAGATTTCCAGGTTGCTCGGTGAGATTTTACAGTTTTTCGTAGTTTAGATCGAGTCTGTTCTTCATACCTACAGTCCACGAAAAAGCCAAAACAAAATTAGGGTTAGGTCATCATATCCGAACCAATCTGAGCCTTTGCATAATCTTTTCTGTATTTGCGTTGTTGAATTTGCGGTTGCATCATCGTGTCTAGTTGCTGGTCTTAGAGTCTAGTCTTTTATAGTTTCGAGTTCTGGTCATAAGTTGTCACGCCGCCGTCGCACCATCATCATCGCCCCTGCCATCTACCACCACCGCTTATCCGCCACCGCTTCGAATCCGTACCGATATACCACCACCGCTGCCATATACCACCACCGTTGCCATATACCACCACCATATATCCACCACCAATCCGAGTTCCTTGCATATTATGTTTGTTTTTAGGATCCATCTAGTTTTCCGATTCGTGTTTCCTTGTCTGAGTAGGTTTCGGATTCCAGCAATCTTTTGCCGTCCGGAAACCACCCTCCGTTTAGGCCCAAAATTTTCCAAAAACGCACGGGACAAAAAAATTTCTGGCTATCCTATTTTTAGGTGTTTCTAAGCGTATTGAGCCAGTCGCCGTTATAGAAAGTTTTTTTGACCCGTTTCCAGTTTTTGGGTCCGGGCAGTCGAAAAAAAAAATTGGCCGGAAAAATTTTGTGCCCATCCTGTCGATTTGACACAGGAAGAGTTTTGAGACACTCGCCATTATAGTGATTTTTCGCAAAAAAAAGCAGCAAAAAAAAAGCAGCACAAAAAAAGGGCGAAAAAAAATTCTGAGTGTGCTTTTCCCTTGTTTACGTGCGGCGCCCTGATTTTGTTAGTGTTCTAGGCTCGCGTCTCTAGCACGGTCTAGCCTAGGACCAGACCTGATCTGCGTCGTTGAGCGTTTATTCAACTTTGCATCTCTGAATTGGTTATTCTTGACCTTTTTGCTACCATATTATAAGCCTTCCCAGCTCCACATACATCTCGTCGTGCGTTTGATTTTCCCAGTAATCGCTATATCCAAGCTTTGAGAGTTTTGACTCTAGCGGTGGCCGTTCACCACTGTTCTTTGGGTAAGAACTGGTAAGAATTTGAGATTTGCTTGCGGGTTTGTGATACACCACCACCACTTCTTAGTAGTCTGTAGGATCATATTCTTGTGTGTTTCTATTGCTGCTAACCATGGCAGGATCACAAGCCGATGAGACTGATTGGGAGAACCTGACGAACAAACAACTACATGATAAATTTCAGCAAATGATGATTGGACAGGTGCAAGATGTGCTAAACAGATTTGACGAGGCCATGGAGAAGATAGATGGCATTGAGAAGACGTTTGAAACAAAGCTTGATAGCAAGTTTGATGAATTGCTCGCGCGTTTTCCACAACCACCCGGCTGCACCTATCGCACCTCTGCAGCGACAACAACTCGCCCCTTCCGAATCGGTATGGGACGAGCTCGGCGTGTTCCTATTGAGCCAGGACAAAATTCTGGTGCGGCTGCTCTGCTGTTGGTGCTTCTTTGGCTCTGCTCTGCTGCTGCTTTGGTAGCGGCGAGGATGATTATGTGGAGATTACGAGGATGAGGTTGATCAACATCGAACTACGTGCAACCACCAGCACCACAACCACCAGGTCGTCCTCATGCAAATAATGGCAATGTTAGGGCTCCCCTCAGTGCGAGATCATGACCATCTCCCTAAACTGAAATTGAATATTCCACCATTTGAGGGTAGATATGTTCACGATATATATCTTACTTGGGAGTTAGAAACTGAACAACGATTTACATGTTTACAATATCACGAGGAGAGGCGTGTTCTCGTCTTTGTTTGTGCTTTCACTAGCTTTGCATGTGTTTGGTGGTGCGAACATTGTAGATTATATCTGTTCCAGCTACTTGGGCTGCTTTGAAAACTGCTATGCGTGCTCGTTGGGTTCCACCATATTATCAACGTGAACTACTTCAAAAATTGCAGCGCTTAAGACAAGGAAAAAATTCTGTAGAAGAATATTATCGGGAATTACAAACTGGCTTGATTAGATGTGGTATTGTTGAGGAGAATGAAGCTATGCTTGCACGTTTTCGGGTGGATTAAATAGAGATTCAGACCATTCTAGACTATAAGGATTATAATAATATCACTCGTTTATTCCATCTTGCTTGTAAAGCTGAGCGTGAAGTGCAGGATCGGCGGGCATTGGCGCGCACTAACTTTTCTGCAGGTCGACCTTCATCATGGACACCACGTGCATCATCTACTTCCTTTGCACCATCACCTCCTTGGTGCCACCTCCAACCGTGATACAAGAAAGCGAGGCACAACCACCACTATCTCGCCAAGAGCACACTGCCGGGCCTGCACAGAGCTCTTCTTCTTCCATGGCGTCAGCAGGGCACACAAGTGATATTATTTGTCGTCGTTGTAAGGGAAGAGGACATTTTCTTGAGAGAATGCAAATCTCAGCGTGTGATGATTGCTCACGAGGATGGTGGGTATGAGTCCGCTAGTGACTATGATAAGGAGACTTTGGCTCTTATTACACATGAGGAACACGGTGGAGATGATTACGATCATGAGACACAATACATGGCTTTGAAGATCTTGACACGTATGAATGTTTAGTTGCTCAGCGTATTTTGAGTGTGCAGGTTACACAAGTGAGCAAAATCAGAGGCATAATTTGTTCCATACAAAGGAGTTGTGAAGGAGCGTTCTATTCGCGTCATCATAGATGGAGGGAGCTGCAACAACTTGGCTAGCATGGAGATGGTGGAGAAGCTATCTCTCACCACAAGACCACATCCACATCCTTACTACATCCAATGGTTCAACAACAGCGGCAAGGTTAAGGTAACACGTACTTTTCGTGTGCATTTTAGTATCTCTACATATGCTGATTATGTTGATTGTGATGTGGTACCTATGCAAGCATGTTCCTTATTACTTGGTAGACCATGGCAATTTGATAAAAATTCTGTACACCATGGTAGAAACAATCAGTATACTCTTGTTCATAGGGATAAAAATATTACTTTGCTTCCTATGACTCCTGATTCTATTTTGAAAGATGATATTAATAGAGCTAATAAAGCAAAACAGGAGAAAAATAAGAGTGAAAATCAGATTGTGGCAAAAGAATTTGAGCAACACATGAAGCCTAATAATAAACCATCTCTGTTGCTACGAAATTAAATTGAAAAGTGCATCTTTACTTGCCACCAAATCTGATATTGATGAGCTAGATTTTAGCAAATCTGTTTGCTATGCTTTTGTGTGCAAAGAGGCATTATTTTCATTCGAGGGCGTGCCTTCCTCTTTGCCCCTCGCTGTCACTAACATTTTGCGGGGAGTTCACGGCGTCTTTCCACAAGGCGTGCCACCGGATTACCACCTATTCGCGGGATTGAGCATCAAATTGGCGTAATTCGGTGCATCATTACCCAACCGTCGCCATACCGTACCAATCCGGAGGAGACGAAGGAGATTATCGTCAAGCATGAGGAGCTGCTCGACAAAGGTTATATACGTGAATCCCTTAGTCCTTGTGTTGTTCCTATTATTCTAGTGCCGAAAAAGGATGGTACATCACGTATGTGTGTTGATTGTAGAGGCATTAATAATATTACTATTCGTTATCGTCACCCTATTCCTAGGCTAGATGATATGCTTGATGAATCGAGTGGCTCTACAATATTCTCCAAAGTTGATTTGCGTATTGGATACCATCAAATTCGTATGAAATTGGGAGATGAATGGAAAACAGCATTTAAAACAAAGTTTGGATTATATGAGTGATTAGTCATGCCTTTTGGGTTAACTAATGAAGGAAATATGCCCTAGAGGCAATAATAAAGTTATTATTTATTTCCTCATATCATGATAAATGTTTATTATTCATGCTAGAATTGTATTAACCGGAAACATGATACATGTGTGAATACATAGACAAACATATAGTCACTAGTATGCCTCTACTTGACTAGCTCATTAATCAAAGATGGTTATGTTTCCTAACCATAGACATGTGTTGTCATTTGATTAATGAGATCACATCATTAGGAGAATGATGTGATTGACATGACCCATCCCGTTAGCTTAGCACTTGATCGTTTAGTATTCTGCTATTGCTTCCTTCATGACTTATACATGTTCACTGTAACTATGAGGATTGTGTAACTCCGTTTACGGAAGAACACTTTGGGTACTACCAAAGCGTCACAAGCGAAGCGGGTGATTATAAAGGAGTACTACGGTGTTTCGAAGGTACATGTTGAGTTAGCATAATTCGAGATTAGGTTTTCTCACTCCGATTGTCGGAGAGGTATCTCTGGGCCCTCTCGGTAATACTCATCACCCAAGCCTTGCAAGCATGTAACTAATAAGTTAGTTATGAGATGGCGTACACGGAGCGAGTAAAGAGACTTGCCGTAGCGAGATTGAACTAGGTATTGGATACCGACGATCAAATCTCGGGCAAGTAACATACCGATGACAAAGGGAATAACATTATGTTGTTATGCGGTTTGACCGATAAAGATCTTCGTAGAATATGTAGGAACCAATATGGGCATCCAGGTCCCGCTATTGGTTATTGACGAGGCGTGTCTCGGTCATGTCTACATTGTTCTCGAACCGTAGGGTCCTGCACGCTTAAGGTTTCGATGCGGTTATATTATGAGTTTATGTATTTTGATGTACGAAGTTTGTTTGAGTCCGGATGTGATCACGGACATGACGAGGAGTCTCGAAATGGTCGAGACATAAAGATTGATATATTGGACGGATATATTTGGACACGGAAAGGTTTGGAGAAGTTTGTAGCTACCGGAGGTTCTGGAACCCCGGGAGGTATATGGGCCTTATTGGGCCCATATAGGAAGAAGGAGAAGGAACAAGGGAGGCGTGCCCCAGCCCAATCCGAATTCGGGAGGGGGCGGCCCCCTTTCCTTTCTCCTCCCCTCTTCCTATTACTACTACTAGTACTTATTCCTAATACTAGTACTCTTTCCTTCCCTCCAAATAAGATAAGGAAAGGGGGAAACCTAATTGGAGTAGGTTTCCCCCTCCTCTATCATGCGCGCCCCTTGGGCGGCCTCCTCCTCCCTCCCTCCTTTATATACGGGGTAGGGGCACCCTAGGACACACAAGTTGATCATTGAGATCGTTCCTTAGCCGTGTGCGGTGCCCCCTCCACGATATTACACCTCGGTCATATTGTAGCGGTGCTTAGGCGAAGCCTGCGCGACAGAGAACATCAAGATCGTCACCACGCCGTCGTGCTGATGGAACTCCCCCTCGGCGCCTCTGCTGGATCGGAGATCGAGGGTGCGTCATCGAGCTGTACGCGTGTCAAGAACTCGGAGGGACCAATTACTAGAGCTCGCGCACGCCAACTAAATTACCAGGTACTTTCGTTTCTTGGTAATGATTCTAATGTTCATGAGAATATGATGCTGCCTAAATTGGATACATTTGTTTTGCTTACAAATGAAGGGCCTAGCTTGGAGAAGGATGAACATTGGAGCAAGAACACACATGGAGTTGATGGCATGCGCAAGGGGATCAAGAACGGAGTTACAAGTGATGATTTCAGGACTTTGAAGCCACCATAAGGAGTGCATGAAGCCTTGGACGAAATATACAAGATGCCACTTCATAATATTCGTCCATAGGCTATTCTAGGTCTTGCGTCACCTTATTATTGGGCCAGGCCCATGTAATTTCGAAATACATTAGTATAGGCTATTTTTAGAGTCCGTATATGTGGGAAACAAGAGATAGGGTTAGTTTGGACCCCTCCACCAAGGGCCACGAAATTCACCCCTCTTCCTCCATATATACAGCCCTTAGGGCACCGTTTAGACTTGGGTTTTGTTTAGATCAAAAGTTCGCCATAGCTGCAACTTCGCGTGCCGTTTGTGTTCAACGACCGGACAAAGCGCCACAGAACCCCACCTTGATCAATAAAGCTTTCATCTTAAATTCGCAATATCCAGATTGCAATCTCAGTTTCTTGCTTGTTCTTCGTTTGCTCGCAGGAAGCAGACCCTCGTGGTCGAGTTGATCGTGCTCGGCGTGGTCAATAACCTCTCGGAGTTGGTTTAGCGATTGCTAAAGCGCGGCGTCCTCGCACGTTAAGTAGTCGGATCGTCAAAGTCGACTTCCACAAAGCGAAATCCCCATCTCATCGAAAAGGCGGGACACCTTTGCCTCTATCAATATTTCAAGCAAATGCCGGATTGAGAGATATGAAGTCTCAATAAGTTCTATAGCTGCAAGATGGAGGAGAACAGTTACATCGGTGAGCATATACTCAAAATGTGCGGGTATAATAATCACTTGATTCAAGCTGGGAGTTAATCTTCCGGATGATAGCGTCATTGATGAAATTCTCCAATCACGCCACCAAGCTACAAGAGCTTTGTGATGAACTATAACATGCAAGGGATGAACAAGACTATTTCGAGCTCTTGGCGATCTTTGAAAGCAGCGGAGGTAGAAATCAAGAAGGAGCATCAAGTGTTGATGGTCAACAAGACCACTAGTTTCAAGAAGAAGGGCAAAGGGAAGAAGAAGGAACTTCAAAAGAACAGCAAACAAGTTGCTGCTCAAGAGAAGAAACCCAAGTCCGGACCTAAGCTGAAATCGAGTGCTTGCCGCAAGCGATCGACATCGAAGCGGAACTGCCCCAAGTATTTGGCGGATAAGAAGGATGGCAAAGTGAACAAAGGTATATGTGATATACATGTTATTGATGTGTACCTTACTAATGCTCGCAGAGCACTGGTATTTGATCTTGGTTACATTGCTAACATTTGCAACTCGAAGCAGGACTACGGATTAGCGAAGATTAGCTAAGGGCGAGGTGACGATCTTGGCGTGGGAAATGGTTCCAAAGTCGATGTGATCGCGGTCGGCACGCTACCTCTACATCTACCATCGGATTAGTTTTAGACCTGAATAATTGTTATTTGGTGCGGCGTTGAGCATGAACATTATATCTGGATCTTGTTTGATGCGAGGCGGTTATTCATTTAAATCGAGAGAATAATGGTTGTTCTATTTATATGAGTAATATCTTTTATGGTCATGCACCCTTGAAGAGTGGTCTATTTTATTAAATCTCGATAGTAGTGATACACATATTCATAATGTTGAAGCCAAAAGATGCAGAGTTGATAATGATAGTGCAACATATTTGTGGCATTGCCGTTTAGGTCATATCGGTGTAAAACGCATGAAGAAACTCCATACTGATGGACTTCTGGAATCACTTGATTATGAATCACTTGGTACTTGCGAACCGTGCCTCATGGGCAAGATGACCAAAATACCGTTCTCGGATCTATGGAGAGAGCAACAGATTTGTTGGAAATCATACATCTGAGATGTATGTGGCCCGATGAATGTTGAGGCTCTTGGCGGATATCGTTATTTTCTCACCTTCACAGATGATTTGAGCAGATATGGGTATATCTACTTGATGAAGCACAAGTCTAAAACATTTGAAAAATTCAAAGAATTTCAGAGTGAAGTAGAAAATCATCGTAACAAGAAAATAAAATTTCTATGATCTGATCGTGGAGGAGAATATTTGAGTTACGAGTTTGGTTTACATTTGAAACAATGTGGAATAGTTTAGCAACTCACGCCACGGAACACCACAACGAAATGGTGTGTCCGAGCGTCGAATCGTACTTTACTTGATATGGTGCGATCTATGATGTCTCTTACCGATTTACCGCTATCATTTTGGGGTTATGCTTTAGAGATGGCCGCATTCACGTTAAATAGGGCACCATCAAAATCCGTTGAGACGACGCCTTATGAACTGTGGTTTGGCAAGAAACCAAAGTTGTCGTTTCTCAAAGTTTGGGGCTGCGATGCTTATGTGAAGAAACTTCAACCAGATAAGCTCGAACCCAAATCGGAGAAATGTGTCTTCATAGGATACCCAAAGGAGACTATTGGGTACACCTTCTATCACAGATCTGAAGGCAAGATTTTCGTTGCTAAATTCGGACCCTTTCTAGAGAAGGAGTTTCTCTCGAAAGAAGTGAGTGGGAGGAAAGTAGAACTTGATGAGATAACTGTATCTACTCCCTTATTGGAAAGTAGTTCATCACAAGAACCGGTTCCTGTGACGACTACACCAATTAGTGAGGAAGCTAATGATATTGATCATGAAACTTCAGATCAAGTTTCTACTGAACTTCGTTGATAGAGGCAAAGGTGTCCCGTCTTTCGATGAGATGGTGGATTTCGTTTTGTGGAAGTCGACTTTGACGATCCGACTACGAACGTGCGAGGACGTCGCGCCTTAGCAATCGCTAAACCAACTCCGAGAGGTTATTGACCACGCCGGAGCACGATCAACGACCACGAGGGTGCATTTCCTGCGAGCAAGCGAAGAACAAGCAAGAAAGCTGAGATTGCAATCTGGATATTGCGAATATAAGATGAAAGCTTTATTGATCAAGGTGGGGTTACGTGGCGCCTTTGTGCAGTCGTTGAACACAAGCGAAATGCTGCGAAGTTGCAGCTATGGCGAACTTTTGATCTAAACAAAACCCAAGCAAAAAGCTACTAGATGGATCTACTTATATAGGAGCAAGGGGTGACGGCCAAGGAGGTGGGAGAACGTCCCAAGCCAGCCTAAAACTAACCCTAGGTCGTACAAGGCCAATTGGCCCAAGTGGAGGTGACGTAACACCTTTGGACTTGTAGTTTGACTCGGATTCTGGTGCAGCGTCAGATTGTTTCGTCCACAACTCAACGCTCCGCACGGATTTTAAGGTGATTCCAACCGATAATTCAACTATGCAAGCAATGAATAGAAAATTGCAAAGGCTCAGATTGGCTTGGATAAAGGATGAACAGATCTAAATTTTTTTATGGCTTTTTCATGGACTGTAGGTATGAATGACAGATGCGATCTAAACTATGAAAAACTGTAAAATCTCACCGAGCAACCTGAAAACTGATACCACTTGATAGAGGCAAAGGTGTCCCGTCTTTCGATGAGATGGTGGATTTCGTTTTGTGGAAGTCGACTTTGACGATCCGACTACGAACGTGCGAGGACGTCGCGCCTTAGCAATCGCTAAACCAACTCCGAGAGGTTATTGACCACGCCGGAGCACGATCAACCTGACCACGAGGGCATTTCCTGCGAGCAAGCGAAGAACAAGCAAGAAACTGAGATTGCAATCTGGATATTGCGAATATAAGATGAAAGCTTTATTGATCAAGGTGGGGTTACTGTGGCGCCTTTGTGCAGTCGTTGAACACAAACGAAGTACGCGAAGTTGCAGCTATGGCGAACTTTTGATCTAAACAAAACCCAAGCAAAAAGCTACTAGATGGATCTACTTATATAGGAGCAAGGGGTGACGGCCAAGGAGGTGGGAGAACGTCCCAAGGCAGCCTAAAACTAACCCTAGGTCGTACAAGGCCAATTGGCCCAAGTGGAGGTGACGTAACACCTTTGGACTTGTAGTTTGACTCGGATTCTGGTGCAGCGTCAGATTGTTTCGTCCACAACTCAACGCTCCGGACGGATTTTAAGGTGATTCCAATTGTGCTGGAAAGAGCATGAAATCTACTTTCCAACAAAAAAAGAATCACCCAATTCGGAGTCCGTATGAAAAAGTTGTTGACGTTTTGAGTCAGGTATGTCTGTGCAGTCCGAATCTGAATCCAGAACGTGAGAGACTTGGACTCTATCTTCTCTTGGCCCAAAAGTGACGTGGGAAGACTTTTTGAACAGCACCTAAACTTCTCCTTTTCCCTTATCTTCATATGTGGATTGTACAAATGTCCCACACACCTGCAATTAGACAAAACACAAAAGTATGTGAAGTATTTTTGTTCTGGATAACATAAATATATTATTGAATAGTTTGCACTAGAAATCACCTGACAAATATGCATGTATGCAATATTTTTGGTCTTATCCAAGGTAGTCATGTCCTCATCATTCGTAGGTCTACCAGAGTAAGATCCGCACCAGAGTGGTACGGAAATCCTATTCTGGAAGTCATGTTACTAGACCATGATGAACCTACGAACTATGAGGAAGCGATGATGAGCCCAGATTCCGCAAAATGGCTAGAGGCCATGAAATCTGAGATAGGATCCATGTATGAAAACAAAGTATGGACTTTGGTTGACTTGCCCGATGATCGGCAAGCCATTGAGAATAAATGGATCTTTAAGAAGAAGACTGACGCTGATGGTAATGTTACTGTCTACAAAGCTCGACTTGTGGCGAAAGGTTTTCGACAAGTTCAAGGGGTTGACTACGATGAGACTTTCTCACCCGTAGCGATGCTTAAGTCTGTCCGAATCATGTTGGCTATTGCTGCATTTCATGATTATGAAATTTGGCAAATGGATGTCAAGACTGCATTCTTGAATGGATTTCTAGAAGAAGAGTTGTATATGATGCAGCTGAAGGTTTTGTTGATCCAAAAGTCTTGACAAAGTGTGCAAGCTCCAACGTTCCATTTATGGACTGGTGCAAGCATCTCGGAGTTGGAATAAGCGCTTTGTGATGTGATCAAAGCATATGGTTTTATACAGACTTTTGGAGAAGCCTGTATTTACAAGAAAGTGAGTGGGAGCTCTGTAGCATTTCTAGTTTTATATGTTGATGACATATTATTAATTGGAAATGATATAGAATTTCTGGATAGCATAAAGGGATACTTGAATAAAAGTTTTTCGATGAAAGACCTCGGTGAAGCTGCTTACATATTGGGCATCAAGATCTATAGAGATAGATCAAGACGCTTAATAGGACTTTCACAAAGCACATACCTTGACAAAATTTTGAAAAAGTTCAAAATGGATCGAGGCAAAGAAAGGATTCTTGCACTGTACTACAAGGTGTGAAGTTGAGTCGAACTCAATGCCCGACCACAGCAGAAGATAGAGAAAATGAAAGATGTTCCTATGCTTCAGCCATAGGCTCTATCATGTATGCAATCTTGTGTACCAGACCGACGTATGCTTAGCAATAAGCTTGGCGGTAGGTACCAAAGTAATCGAGTGGATCATGGACAGCGGTCAAGAACATCTGAAATACGAAAAGGACTAAGGATATGTTTCTCGTATATGGAGGTGACAAAGAGCTAGTCGTAAATGGTTACGTCGATGCAAGCTTTGACACCGATCCGGACGATTCTAAATCGCAAACCGGATCGTGTTTATATTAAGCGGTGGAGCTGTAAGTTGGTGCAGTTCAAAACAAAGCGTCGAAAGCAGGATCTACATGTGAAGCGGAGTACATAGCTGCTTACAAGCGGCAAATGAAGGAGTGCGGATGAAGGAGTTCATTTCCGATCTAGGTGTCATACCTAGTGCATCGGGACCAATGAAGATCTTCGTGACAATCTTGGTGCAATTGCCTTGGCAAAGGAATCCAGATTTCACAAGAGGACCAAGCACATCAAGAGACGCTTCAATTCCATTCGGGACCAAGTCCAAGTGGGAGACATAGAGATTTGCAAGATACATACGGATCTGAATGTTGCAGACCCATTGACTAAGCCTCTCTCACGAGCAAAACATGATCAGCACCAAGACTCCATGGGTGTTAGAATCATTACTATGTAATCTAGATTATTGACTCTAGTGCAAGTGGGAGACTGAAGGAAATACGCCCTAGAGGCAATAATAAAGTTATTATTTATTTCCTCATATCATGATAAATGTTTATTATTCATGCTAGAATTGTATTAATCGGAAACATGATACATGTGTGAATACATAGACAAACATATAGTCACTAGTATGCCTCTACTTGACTAGCTCATTAATCAAAGATGGTTATGTTTCCTAACCATAGACATGTGTTTTCATTTGATTAATGAGATCACATCATTAGGAGAATGATGTGATTGACATGACCCATCCCGTTAGCTTAGCACTTGATCGTTTAGTATTCTGCTATTGCTTCCTTCATGACTTATACATGTTCACGTAACTATGAGGATTGTGTAACTCCGTTCATTGGAAGAACACTTTTGGTACTACCAAGCGTCACAACGTAACTGGGTGATTATAAAGGAGTACTACAGGTGTTTCCGAAGGTACATGTTGAATTAGCATAATTCGAGATTAGGTTTTGTCACTCCGATTGTCGGAGAGGTACCTCTGGGCCCTCTCGGTAATACTCATCACCCAAGCCTTGCAAGCATGTAACTAATAAGTTAGTTATGAGATGACGTATTACGGAACGAGTAAAGAGACTTGCGTAGCGAGATTGAACTAGGTATTGGATCCGACGATCAAATCTCGGGCAAGTAACATACCGATGACAAAGGGAATAACATTATGTTGTTATGCGGTTTGACCGATAAAGATCTTCGTAGAATATTTAGGAACCAATATGGGCATCCAGGTCCGCTATTGGTTATTGACCGAGACGTGTCTCGGTCATGTCTACATTGTTCTCGAACCGTAGGGTCCGCACGCTTAAGGTTTCGATGATGGTTATATTATGAGTTTATGTATTTTGATGTACGAAGTTTGTTGAGTCCGGATGTGATCATGGACATGACGAGGAGTCTCGAAATGGTCGAGACATAAAGATTGATATATTGGACGGATATATTTGGACACCGGAAAGGTTAGGAGAAGTTTGGAGCTACTAGGGAGGTTCTGGAACCCCGGGAGGTATATGGGCCTTATTGGGCCCATATAGGAAGAAGGAGAAGGAACAAGGGAGGGGCGCCCCAGCCCAATCCGATTGGGGGGGGGGGCCCCTTCCTTTCTCCTTCCCCTCTTCCTATTACTACTACTAGTACTTATTCCTAATACTAGTACTCTTTCCTTCCCTCCAAATAAGATAAGGAAAGGGGGAAACCTACTTGGAGTAGGTTTCCCGTCCTCTATGGCGCGCCCCTTGGGCGGCCTCCTCCTCCCTCCCTCCTTTATATACGGGGTAGGGGGCACCCTAGGACACACAAGTTGATCATTGAGATCGTTCCTTAGCCGTGTGCGGTGCCCCCTCCACGATATTACACCTCGGTCATATTGTAGCGGTGCTTAGGCGAAGCCTGCGACAGAGAACATCAAGATCATCACCACGCCGTCGTCGACGGAACTCCCCTCGGCGCCTCTGCTGGATCGGAGATCGAGGGTGCGTCATCGAGCTGACGCGTGTCAAGAACTCGGAGGTGCCGGAGTGCGGTGCTGGATCGGTTGAACCGGAAGGCGTCGACTACTTCCACTACGCTGTGTCAGCGCTTCGTTGGTCTCACGAGTGTACGAGACAACACTCTCCCTCTCGTTGCTATGCATCAACATGATCTTGCGTGTGCGTAGGAAATTTTTGAAATTACTCGTTCCCCAACAACTAATGCACCTAGTACTTTCATGAGATTAATGAACGAAGTTTTACGTGCTTTCATTGGACGATTTGTTGTAGTTTACTTTGATGACATATTGATTTATAGCAGATCTTTGGAGGAACATTTGGAACATTTACGTGTTGCTTTTATTGCTCTCGTGATGCACGTTTGTTTGGTAACCTTGGGAAGTGCACCTTTTGCACCGACCGAGTGTCTTTTCTTGGCTATGTTGTTACTCCACAGGGAATTGAAGTTGATAAAGCCAAGATTGAAGCTATTGAGAGTTGGCCACAGCCCAAAACGGTCACACAAGTGAGGAGTTTTCTTGGCCTCGCTGGATTCTATAGGCGTTTTGTGAGAGATTTCAGCACCATTGCTGCACCTCTCAATGAGCTTACAAAGAAGGATGTGCCTTTTGTTTGGGGTTGCGCAGGAAGAAGCCTTCACGGTATTGAAAGATAAGTTGACACATGCTCCTTTACTCCAACTTCCGATTTTAATAAGACTTTTGAGCTTGAATGTGATGCTAGTGGAATTGGATTAGGAGGTGTGTTATTACAAGATGGCAAACCTGTTGCATACTTTTACGAAAAATTGAGTGGGCCTAGTCTGAATTACTCTACTTATGATAAAGAATTATATGCTCTTGTTAGGACTTTAGAAACATGGCAACATTATTTATGGCCCAAAGAATTTGTTATACATTCGATCATGAATCTTTGAAACATATTAAAAGTCAAGCTAAACTGAATCGTAGACATGCTAAATGGGTTGAATTCATTGAGACTTTCCCTTATGTCGTTAAACACAAGAAGGGTAAAGAAAATGTTATTCTTGATGCATTGTCTCGTCGCTATACTATGCTTTCACAACTTGACTTCAAAATATTTGGTTTGGAGACCATCAAAGATCAATATGTGCATGATGCTGATTTTAAAGATGTATTGCAGAATTGTAAAGAAGGAAGAACATGGAACAAGTTTGTCGTTAATGATGGATTTGTGTTCGTGCTAACAAGCTATGCATTCCAGCTAGCTCCGTTCGTCTTTTGTTGTTGCAGGAGGCGCATGGAGGAGGACTAATGGGACACTTTGGCGTGAAGAAGGCGGAGGGCGTACTTGCTACACATTTCTTTTGGCCAAAGATGAGACGGGATGTTGAGCGTTTTATTGCTCATTGCACTACATGTCAAAAAGCTAAGTCACGACTCAATCCTCATGGTTTATATATGCCTTTGCTGTACCTAGTGTTCCTTGGG
This sequence comes from Aegilops speltoides, assembly GCA_021437245.1. NCBI lineage: Eukaryota > Viridiplantae > Streptophyta > Magnoliopsida > Poales > Poaceae > Aegilops > Aegilops speltoides. Next base: position 297,236,569 of record CM038147.1, read on the forward strand.
AGGATATATCTATGGACTTTGTTTTAGGTTTACCTAGAACAAAGAAGGGAGGATAGCATATTTGTTGTCGTGGATAGATTCTCGAAAATGGCACACTTTATACCATGTCATAAAAGCGATGATCTTTGTCAATGTTGCTGATTTGTTCTTTCGTGAAATTATTCGCTTGCATGGTGTGCCAAATACTATTGTTTCAGATCGTGATACTAAATTTCTTAGCTACTTTTGGAGATGTTTATGGGCTAAGTTGGGGACTAAACTGCTTTTTAGTACTACTTGTCACCCCAAACCGATGGACAAACTGAAGTAGTCAATAGAACATTGTCTACTATGCTTAGGGCTGTTCTAAAGAATAATAAGAAAATGTGGGAGGAATGCTTGCCTCATATTGAATTTGCTTATAATCGTTCATTGCATTCTACTACTAAGATGTGCCCTTTTGAAGTTGTGTATGGTTTCCTACCTCGTGCACCTATTGATTTGTTGCCTCTTCCATCTTGGAGAAGGTTAATTTTGATGCTAAAGAACGTGCTGAATTGATTTTAAAAATGCATGAGTTAACTAAGGAAAACATTGAGCGTATGAATGCTAAATATAAACATCTTTGGAGATAAGGGTAGAAAACATGTTGTGTTTGAACACGGAGATCTTGTTTGGTTACATTTGCGTAAGGATAGATTTCTGATTTGCATAAATCAAAACTAATGCCACGTCTTGGCTGGTCCCTTTAAGGTGTTGGAGAAAATAAATGATAATGCATATAAACTTGAGCTGCTGCAGATTTTGGGGTTAGTCCACTTTTAACATTGCAGATTTGAAGCCTTATTTGGGTGAGGAAGATGAGCTTCCGTCGAGGGCGACTTCATTTCAAGAAGGGAGGATGATGAGGACATCAATACCATTGTTACATCCACAGCCCCTCTTTGTTACATATCGGGACCAATTACTAGAGCTCGCAAGACGCCAATTAAATTACGGTACTTTCGTTTCTTGGTAATGATTCTAATGTTCATGAGAATATGATGTGCCTAAATTGGATACATTTGTTTTGCTTACAAATGAAGGGCCTAGCTTGGAGAAGGGTGAACATTGGAGCAAGAACACGCATGGAGTTGATGGCATGCAAGGGGATCAAACGGAGTTACAAGTGATGATTTCAGGACTTTGAAGCCATAGCTGCAACCCGCGTGCCGTTTGTGTTCCACGACCGAGACAAAGCGTCCACGTAACCCCACCTTGATCAATAAAGCTTTCCTCTTATATTCGCAATATCCAGATTGCAATCTTAGTTTCTTGCTTGTTCTTCGTTTGCGCAGGAAAGCAGACCTTCGTGGTCGAGTTGATCGTGCTCGGCGTGGTCAATAACCTCTCGGAGTTGGTTTAGCGATTGCTAAGGCGCGACGTCCTCACACGTTCGTAGTCGGATCGTCAAAGTCGACTTCATCCAAAAGTACCTGGTAATTTAATTGGCGTGCGCGAGCTCTAGTAATTGGTCCCGTATATGTAACAGTAGGGGCTGTGGGTGTAACAATGGTATTGATGTCCTCATCATCCTCCCCTTCTTGAAATGAAATCGTCCTCGACGGAAGCTCATCTTCCTCACCCAAATAAGGCTTCAAATCTACAATGTTAAAAGTGGGACTAACCCCAAAATCTGCAGGTAGCTCAAGTTTATATGCATTATCATTTAGTTTCTCTAACACCTTAAAAGGACCATCAGCACGTGGCATTAGCTTTGATTTGCGCAAATTAGGAAATCTATCTTTACGCAAATGTAACCAAACAAGATCTCCAGGTGCAAACACAACATGTTTTCTACCCTTATCTCCAGCAAGTTTATATTTAGCATTCATATGCTCAATGTTTTCCTTAGTTAACTCATGCATTTTTAAAATCAATTCAGAACGTTCTTTAGCATCAAAATTAACCTTCTCCGAAGATGGAAGAGGCAACAAATCAATAGGTGCACAAGGTAGGAAACCATACACAATTTCAAAAGGGCACATCTTAGTAGTAGAATGCAATGAACGATTATAAGCAAATTCAATATGAGGCAAGCATTCTTCCCACATTTTCTTATTATTCTTCAAAACAGCCCTAAGCATAGTAGACAATTCTACAATACATCACTAAATTCAGCATCATGCACATATTGATCTTTGATGGTCTCCAAACCAAATATTTTAATGTCAAGTTGTGAAAGCATAGTATAACGACGAGACAATGCATCAGCAATAACATTTTCTTTACCCTTCTTGTGTTTAATGACATAAGGGAAAGTCTCAATGAATTCAACCCATTTAGCATGTCTACGATTCAGTTTAGCTTGACTTTTAATATGTTTCAAAGATTCATGATCAGAATGTATAACAAATTCTTTGGGCCATAAATAATGTTGCCATGTCTCTAAAGTCCGAACAAGAGCATATAATTCTTTATCATAAGTAGAATAGTTCAGACTAGGCCCACTCAATTTTTCAGAAAAGTATGCAACAGGTTTGCCATCTTGTAATAACACACCTCCTAATCCAATTCCACTAGCATCACATTCAAGCTCAAAAGTCTTACTAAAATCAGGAAGTTGGAGTAAAGGAGCATGTGTCAACTTATCTTTCAATATCGTGAAGGCTTCTTCCTGTGCGGTACCCCAAACAAAAGGCACATCCTTCTTTGTAAGCTCATTGAGAGGTGCAGCAATTGTGCTAAAATCTCTCACAAAACGCCTATAGAAACCAGCGAGTCCAAGAAAACTCCTCACTTGTGTGACCGTTTTGGGCTGCGGCCAACTCTCAATAGCTTGAATCTTGGCTTTATCAACTTCAATTCCCTGTGGAGTAACAACATAGCCAAGAAAAGATACTCGGTCGGTGCAAAAGGTGCACTTCCGAAGATTACCAAACAAACGTGCATCACGTAGAGCATCAAAAACAGCACGTAAATGTTCCAAATGTTCTTCCAAAGATTTGCTATAAATCAGTATATCATCAAAATAGACTACCACAAATCGTCCAATGAAAGCACGTAAAACTTCGTTCATTAGTCTCATGAAAGTACTAGGTGCATTAGTTAACCCAAAAGGCATGACTAACCATTCATATAAACCAAACTTAGTTTTAAATGCTGTTTTCCATTCATCTCCCAATTTCATACGAATTTGATGGTATCCACTACGCAAATCAACTTTGGAGAATATTGTAGAGCCACTCAATTCATCAAGCATATCATCTAGCCTAGGAATAGGGTGACGATAATGAATAGTAATGTTATTAATGCCTCTACAATCAACACACATACGTGATGTACCATCCTTTTTCGGCACTAGAATAATAGGAACAGCACAAGGACTAAGGGATTCGCGTATATAACCTTTGTCGAGCAGCTCCTGTACTTGATGCATAATCTCCTTCGTCTCCTCTGGATTGGTACGGTATGGCGCACGGTTGGGTAATGATGCACCGGGAATTAGGTCAATTTGATGCTCAATCCCTCGAATAGGTGGTAATCCCGGTGGCACGTCTTGTGGAAAGACGTCAGCGAACTCCTGCAAAATGTTAGTGACAGCAGGTGATGAGGACATCAATACCATTGTTACACCCACAGCCCCTGCTGCTATACATACTGGACCAATTACTAGAGCTCGCGCACGCCAACTAAATTACCAGGTACTTTCGTTTCTTGGTAATGATTCTAATGTTCATGAGAATATGATGCTGCCTAAATTGGATACATTTGTTTTGCTTACAAATGAAGGGCCTAGCTTGGAGAAGGATGAACATTGGAGCAAGAACACACATGGAGTTGATGGCATGCGCAAGGAGATCAAGAACGGAGTTACAAGTGATGATTTCAGGACTTTGAAGCCACCATAAGGAGTGCATGAAGCCTTGGACGAAATATACAAGATGCCACTTCATAATATTAGTCCATAGGCTATTCTAGGTGTCTTCGTCACCTTATTATTGGGCCAGGCCCATGTAATTTCGAAATACATTAGTATAGGCTATTTTTAGAGTCCGTATGTGTGGGGAAACAAGAGATAGGGTTAGTTTGGACCCCTCCACCAAGGGCCACGAAATTCACCCCTCTTCCTCCATATATACAGCCCTTAGGGCACCGTTTAGACTTGGGTTTTGTTTAGATCAAAAGTTCGCCATAGCTGCAACTTCGCGTGCCGTTTGTGTTCAACGACGGACAAAGCGTCACAGAACCCCACCTTGATCAATAAAGCTTTCATCTTATATTCGCAATATCCAGTTGCAATCTCAGTTTCTTGCTTGTTCTTCGTTTGCTCGCAGGAAATAGACCCTCGTGGTCGTTGATCGTGCTCGGCGTGGTCAATAACCTCTCGGAGTTGGTTTAGCGATTGCTAAGGCGCGGCGTCCTCGCGCGTTCGTAGTCGGATCGTCAAAGTCGACTTCCACCAAAGCGAAATCCACCATCTCATCGAAAGGCGGGACACCTTTGCCTCTATCAAGTGGTATCAGATTTCCGGGTTGCTCGGTGAGATTTTACGTTTTTCGTAGTTTAGATCGAGTCTGTTCTTCATACCTACAGTCCACGAAAAAGCCAAAAAAAATTAGGGTTAGGTCATCATATCCGAACCAATCGAGCCTTTGCATAATCTTTTCTCGTATTTGCGTTGTTGAATTTGCGGTTGCATCGTCGTGTCTAGTTGCTGGTCTTAGAGTCTAGTCTTTTAGAGTTTGAGTTCGGTCATAAGTTGTCACGCCGCGCCGCACCATCATCATCGCCCCTGCCATCTACCACCACCGCGTATCCGCCACCGCTTCGAATCCGTATCCATATACCACCACCGCTGCCATATACCACCACCATATATCCACCACCAATCCGAGTTCCTTGCATATTAGATTTGTTTTCGGGATCCATCTAATTTCCGATTCGTGTTTCCTTGTCTGAGTAGGTTTCGGATTCCAGCAATCTTTTGCCGTCCGTAGAAGTGGTTGGTTTCAAAAAAAAAAAAAAAGTCCGGAAATGATAGAGGCAAAGGTGTCCCGTCTTTCGATGAGATGGTGGATTTCGCTTTGGTGGAAGTCGACTTTGACGATCCGACTACGAACGTGCGAGGACGTCGCGCCTTAGCAATCGCTAAACCAACTCCGAGAGGTTATTGACCACGCCGGAGCACGATCAACCTGACCACGAGGGTCTATTTCCTGCGAGCAAACGAAGAACAAGCAAGAAACTGAGATTGCAATCTGGATATTGCGAATATAAGATGGAAGCTTTATTGATCAAGGTGGGGTTCTGTGGACGCCTTTGTCCAGTCGTTGAACACAAACGGCACGCGAAGTTGCAGCTATGGCGAACTTTTGATCTAAACAAAACCCAAGTCTAAACGGTGCCCTAAGGGCTGTATATATGGAGGAAGAGGGGGAGAATTTCGTGGCCCTTGGTGGAGGGGTCCGAAACTAACCCTATCTCTTGTTTCCCCACATATACGGACTCTAAAAATAGCCTATACTAATGTATTTCGAAATTACATGGGCCTGGCCCAATAATAAGGTGACGCAGCACCTAGAATAGCCTATGGACGAATATTATGAAGTGGCATCTTGTATATTTCGTCCAAGGCTTCATGCACTCCTTATGGTGGCTTCAAAGTCTGAAATCATCACTTGTAACTCCGTTCTTGATCCCCATGCATGCCATCAACTCCATGTGTGTTCTTGCTCCAATGTTCATCCTTCTCCAAGCTAGGTCCTTCATTTGTAAGCAAAACAAATGTATCCAATTTAGGCAACATCATATTCTCATGAACATTAGAATCATTACCAAGAAACGAAAGTACCGGTAATTTAGTTGGCGTCTTGTGAGCTCTAGTAATTGGTCCAAGATGTATAGCAGCAGGGCTGTGGGTGTAACAATGGTATTGATGTCCTCATCATCCTCCCTTCTTGAAATGAAGTCGTCCTCGACGGCAGCTCATCTTCCTCACCCAAATATGGCTTCAAATCTGCAATGTTAAAAGTGGGACTAACCCCAAAATCTGCAGCAGCTCAAGTTTATATGCATTATCATTTACTTTCTCCAACACTTTAAAGGGACCAGCAACACGTGGCATTAGCTTTGATTTGCGCAAATCAGAAATCTATCCTTACGCAAATGTAACCAAACAAGATCTCGGTGCAAACACAACATGTTTTCTACCCTTATCTCCAGCAAGTTTATATTTAGCATTCATACGCTCAATGTTTTCCTTAGTTAACTCATGCATTTTTAAAATCAATTCAGCACGTTCTTTAGCATCAAAATTAACCTTCTCCGAAGATGGAAGAGGCAATAAATCAATAGGTGCACGAGGTAGGAAACCATACACAATTTCAAAAGGGCACATCTTAGTAGTAGAATGCAATGAGCGATTATAAGCAAATTCAATATGAGGCAAGCATTCTTCCCACATTTTCTTATTATTCTTCAAAACAGCCCTAAGCATAGTAGACAATGTTCTATTGACTACTTCAGTTTGTCCATCAGTTTGGGGGTGACAAGTAGTACTAAAAAGTAGTTTAGTCCCCAACTTAGCCCATAAACATCTCCAAAAGTGGCTAAGAAATTTAGTATCACGATCTGAAACAATAGTATTTGGCACACCATGCAAGTGAATAATTTCACGAAAGAACAAATCAGCAACATTAACAGCATCATCGCTTTTATGACATGGTATAAAGTGTGCCATTTTCGAGAATCTATCCACGACAACAAATATGCTATCCCTCCCCTTCTTCGTTCGAGGTAAACCTAAAACAAAGTCCATAGATATATCCTCCCAAGGAACACTAGGTACAGGCAAAGGCATATATAAACCATGAGGATTGAGTCGTGACTTAGCTTTTTGACATGTAGTGCAATGAGCAACAAAACGCTCAACATCCGTCTCATCTTTGGCCAAAAGAAATGTGTAGCTAGTATATCCTCGTCTTCTTCACGCCAAAGTGTCCCATTAGTCCTCCTCCATCGCCTCCTGCAACAACAAAAGACGAACGGAGCTAGCTGGAATGCATAGCTTGTTAGAACGAAAGCAAATCCATCATTAATGACGAACTTGTTCCATGTTCTACCTTCCTTACAATTCTGCAATACATCTTTAAAATCAGCATCATGCACATATTGATCTTTGATGGTCTCCAAACCAAATATTTTGAAGTCAAGTTGTGAAAGCATAGTATAGCGACGAGACAATGCATCAGCAATAACATTTTCTTTACCCTTCTTGTGTTTAATGACATAAGGAAAGTCTCAATGAATTCAACCCATTTAGCATGTCTACGATTCAGTTTAGCTTGACTTTTAATATGTTTCAAAGATTCATGATCGAATGTATAACAAATTCTTTGGGCCATAAATAATGTTGCCATGTTTCTAAAGTCCGAACAAGAGCATATAATTCTTTATCATAAGTAGAGTAATTCAGACTAGGCCCACTCAATTTTTGAGAAAAGTATGCAACAGGTTTGCCATCTTGTAATAACACACCTCCTAATCCAATTCCACTAGCATCACATTCAAGCTCAAAAGTCTTATTAAAATCAGGAAGTTGGAGTAAAGGAGCATGTGTCAACTTAGCTTTCAATACGGTGAAGGCCTCTTCTGTGCGGTACCCCAAACAAAAGGCACATCCTTCTTTGTAAGCTCGTTGAGAGGTGCAGCAATGGTGCTGAAATCTCTCACAAAACGCCTATAGAAACCAGCGAGGCCAAGGAAACTCCTCACTTGTGTGACCGTTTTGGGCTGCGGCCAACTCTCAATAGCTTCAATCTTGGCTTTATCAACTTCAATTCCTGTGGAGTAACAACATAGCCAAGAAAAGATACTCGGTCGGTGCAAAAGGTGCACTTCCCAAGGTTACCAAACAAGCGTGCATCACGTAGAGCATTAAAAACAACACGTAAATGTTCCAAATGTTCTTCCAAAGATTTGCTATAAATCAGTATATCATCAAAATAAACTACCACAAATCGTCCAATGAAAGCACGTAAAACTTCGTTCATTAATCTCATGAAAGTACTAGGTGCATTAGTTAACCCAAAAGGCATGACTAACCACTCATATAATCCAAACTTAGTTTTAAATGCTGTTTTCCATTCATCTCCCAATTTCATACGAATTTGATGGTATCCACTACGCAAATCAACTTTGGAGAATATTGTAGAGCCACTCAATTCATCAAGCATATCATCTAGCCTAGGAATAGGGTGGCGATAACGAATAGTAATATTATTGATGCCTCTACAATCAACACACATACGTGACGTACCATCCTTTTTCGGCACTAGAATAATAGGAACAGCACAAGGACTAAGGGATTCGCGTATATAACCTTTGTCGAGCAGCTCCTGTACTTGACGCATAATCTCCTTCGTCTCCTCTGGATTGGTGCGGTATGGTGCACGGTTGGGTAATGATGCACGGGAATTAAGTCAATTTGATGCTCAATCCCTCGAATAGGTGGCAATCCGGTGGCACGTCTTGTGGAAAGACGTCGCGAACTCTGCAAAATGTTAGTGACAGCGAGGGGCAAAGAGGAAGGCACGTCCTCGAATGAAAATAATGCCTCTTTGCACACAAAAGCATAGCAAATAGATTTGCCAAAATCTAGCTCATCAATATCAGATTTGGTGGCAAGTAAACATGCACTTTTCAATTTAATTTCAGAAGCAACAGTAGATGGTTTATTATTAGGCTGCATGTGTTGCTCAAATTCTTTTGCCACAATCTGATTTTCACTCTTATTTTTCTCCTGTTTTGCTTTATTAGCTCTATTAATATCATCTTTCAAAATGGACTCAGGAGTCATAGGAAGCAAAGTAATATTTTTATCCTTATGAACAAGAGTATCTTGATTGTTTCTACCATGGTGTCTGAATTTTATCAAATTGCCATGGTCTACCAAGTAACAAGGAACATGCTTGCATAGGTACCACATCACAATCAACATAATCAGCATATGTAGAGATACTAAAATGCACACGAACAAGACGTGTTACCTTCACCTTGCCGCTGTTGTTGAACCATTGGATGTAGTAAGGATGTGGATGTGGTCTTGTGGTGAGAGATAGCTTCTCCACCATCTCCATGCTAGCCAAGTTGTTGCAGCTCCCTCCATCTATGATGGACTTGAATAGAACGTTCCTTCACAACTCCTTTGTATGGAACAAATTATGCCTCTGATTTTGCTCACTTGTGTAACCTGCACACTCAAAACACGTTGAGCAACTAAACATTCATACTGTCGGCATCTTGAGCAGCCATGTATTGTGTCTCATGATCAGAATCATCTCCACCGTGTTCCTCATGTGTAATAAGAGCGAAAGTCTCCTCATCATAGTCACTAGCGGACTCATACCCACCATCCTCAAGAGCAATCATCACACGCTGAGATTTGCATTCTCTCATAAAATGTCCTCTTCCCTTACAACGACGACAAATAATATCACTTGTGTGCCCTGTTGACGCCATGGAAGAAGAAGAGCTCTGTGCAGGCCCGGCGGTGTGCTCTTGGCAGATAGTGGTGGTTGTGCACGCTTTCTTGTATCACGGTTGGAGGTGGCACTGAAGGAGGTGATGGTGCGGTGGAAATAGATGATGCACGTGGTGTCCATGATGAAGGTCGACTGCGAGAAAAGTTAGTGCGGCGCCAATGCCCGTCGATCCTGCACTTCACGTTCAGCTTTACAAGCAAGATGGAATAAGCGAGTGATATTATTATAATCCTTATAGTCTAGAATGGTCGAAATCTCTATTTAATCCACCCGAAAGCGTGCAAGCATAGCTTCATTCTCCTCAACAATACCACATCTAATCAAGCCGGTTTGCAATTCCCGATAATATTCTTCTACAGAAATTTTTCCTTGTCTTAAACGCTGCAATTTTGAAGTAATTCACGTTGATAATATGGTGGAACCCAACGAGTACGCATAGCAGTTTTCAAAGCAGCCCAAGTAGCTGGAACAGGATATAATCTACAATGTTCAGACCACCAAACACATGCAAAGCTAGTGAAAGCACAAACAGCAGCAGGAACACGTCTCTCCTCAGGATATTGTAAACATGTAAATCGTTGTTCAGTTTCTAACTCCCAAGTAAGATATATATCAGGAACATATCTACCCTCAAATGGTGGAATATTCAATTTCGGTTTAGGGAGATGGTCATGATCTCGTACCTGAGGGGGAGCCCTAACATTGCCATTATTTGCATGTGGACGACCTGGTTGTTGTGGTGCTGGTGGTTGCACGTAGTTCTGATGTTGATCAACCTCATCCTCGTAATCGCCCACATACTAATCATCCTCCTCGGTACCAGCAGCAGCAGTAGCAGGAGCCAAAGAAGCACCAACAGCAGTAGCAGCGGCACCAGAATTTTGTCCTGGCTCAATATGAACACGCTGAGCTCTTCCATACTGATTCGGAAGGGGGCGTAGTTGTTGTCGTTGCAGAGGTGCGATAGGTGCAGCCGGCGGTGGTTGTGGAAAACGCGCGAGCTATTCATCAAACTTGCTATCAAGCTTTGTTTCAAACGTCTTCTCAATGCCATCTATCTTCTCCATGGCCTCGTCAAATCTGTTTAGCACATCTTGCACCTGTCCACTCATCATTTGCTGAAATTTATCATGTAGCTGTTTGTTCGTCAGGTTCTCCCAATCAGTCTCATCGACATGTGATCCTACCATGGTTAGCAGCAAATAGAAACACACAGGAATATGATCCTACAGACTACTAAGAAGTGGTGGTGGTGTATCACAAACCCGTCAAGCAAATCTCAAATTCTTACAGTTCTTACCAAAGAAGAAAGCGGTGATCGGCAACCGTTGTAGTCAAAACTCTCAAAGCTTGAATAGAGCGATTACGGGGAGAGTCCAACGCACGGCGTAGATGTATGTGGAGCTGGAAAGGCTTATAATATTGTAGCAAAAAGGGTGACAATAATCAATTCAGAGATGCAAAGTTGAATAAGCGCTCAACGACGCAGTCTTGTCTTTGGTCCTAGGCTAGACTGTGCTAGAGAAGCGAGCCTAGAACACCAACAAAATCACGGTAGCGACACGTAAACAAGGGAGGAGCACACTCTAATTTTTTTTTTCGCTTTTTTTTTTGCGCTGCTTTTTTTTTTTGCTGCTCCTTTTTTTTGTGAAAAATCACTATAATGGCGAGTGTCTCAAAACTCTTCCTGTGTCAAACCGACGGGATGGGCACGAAATTTTTCAACCAAATTTTTTTTCCATTTGCTGGACCCAAAAGCTGAAGCGGGTCAAAAAACTTTCTATAACGGCGACTATCTCAATACGCTTAGAAACACCTAAAAATAGGATAGCCAGAAATTTTTTTGTCAAGTGCGTTTTCGGAAAATTTTGGGCCTAAACGGAGGGTGGTTTCCGGACGGCAAAAGATTGCTGGAATCCGACCTCTTCTACGGACGGCAAAAGATTGCTGGAATCCGAAACCTACTCAGACAAGGAAACACGAATCGGAAATTAGATGGATCCCGAAAACAAACCTAATATGCAAGGAACTCGGATTGGTGGTGGATATATGGTGGTGGTATATGGCAGCGCTGGTTGTATATGGAAGCGGTGGTGGTATATGGATACGGATTCGAAGCGGTGGCGGATAAGCGGTGGTGGTAGATGGCAGGGGCGATGATGATGGTGCGGCGGTGGCGTGACAACTTATGACCAGAACTCGAAACTCTAAAAGACTAGACCCTAAGACCAGCAACTAGACATGACGATGCAACCGCAAATTCAACAACACAAATACAGAAAAGATTATGCAAAGGCTCAGATTGGTTCGGATATGATGAACTAACCCCAATTTTTTTGTGGCTTTTTCGTGGACTGTAGGTATGAAGAATAGACTCGATCTAAACTACGAAAACTGTAAAATCTCACCGAGCAACCTGGAAATCTGATACCACTTGATAGAGGCAAAGGTGTCCCGTCTTTCGATGAGATGATGGATATCGCTTTGGTGGAAGTCGACTTTGACGATCCGACTACGAACGTGCGGGGACGTCGCGCCTTAGCAATCGCTAAACCAACTCCGAGAGGTTATTGACCACGCCGGAGCTCGATCAACCTAACCACGAGGGTCTGTTTCCTGCGAGCAAACGAAGAACAAGCAAGAAACTGAGATTGCAATCTGGATATTGCGAATATAAGATGAAAGCTTTATTGATCAAGGTGGGGTTCTGAGACGTCCTTGTCTGGTCGTTGAACACAAACGAAGTACGCGAAGTTGCAGCTATGGCGAAGTTTAATCTAAACAAAACCCAAAGTCTAAACGACGCCCTAAGGGCTGTATATATGGGGGAAAAGGAGGGAATTTCTTGGCCCTTGAAGGTGGGGTCCGTAACCAACCCTAACTCTTGTTTCCCCACACATACGGACTCTAAAAATAGCCTATACTTAAGTATTTCGAAATTACATGGGCCTGGCCCAATAATAAGGTGACGCAGCACCTAGAATAGCCTATGGACGAATATTATGAAGTGGCATCTTGTATATTTCGTCCAAGGCTTCATGCACTCCTTATGGTGGCTTCAAAGTCCTGAAATCATCACTTGTAACTCCGTTCTTGATCTCCTTGCGCATGCCATCAACTCCATGTGTGTTCTTGCTCCAATGTTCATCCTTCTCCAAGCTAGGCCCTTCATTTGTAAGCAAAACAAATGTATCCAATTTAGGCAGCATCACATTCTCATGAACATTAGAATCATTACCAAGAAACGAAAGTACCTAGTAATTTAGTTGGCGTGCGCGAGCTCTAGTAATTGGTCCAGTATGTATAGCAGCAGGGGCTGTGGGTGTAACAATGGTATTGATGTCCTCATCAGATATAATGTTCATGCTCAACGCTGGCACCAAATAACAATTATTCAGGTCTAAAACTAATCCCGATGGTAGATGTAGAGGTAGTGTGCCGACCGCGATCACATCGACTTTGGAACCATTTCCCACGCCAAGATCGTCACCTCGTCCTTAGCTAATCTTCGCTAATCCGTAGTCCCTGTTTGAGTTGCAAATGTTAGCAGCAGAACCAATATCAAATACCCAGTGCTCTGCGAGCATTAGTAAGGTACACATCAATAACATGTATATCACATATACCTTTGTTGACTTTGCCATCCTTCTTATCCGCCAAATACTTGGGGCAGTTCCGCTTCGGTGTCGATCGCTTGCGGTAGAAGCACTCAGTTTCAGGCTTAGGTCCGGACTTGGGTTTCTTCTCTTGAGCAGCAACTTGTTTCTTTGTTCTTTTTGAAGTTCCTTCTTCTTCCCTTTGGCCCTTTTCTTGAAACCGGTGGTCTTGTTGACCATCAACACTTGATGCTCCTTTTGATTTCTACCTCTGCGGCTTTCGGCATTGCGAAGAGCTCGGGAATAGTCTTGTTCATCCCTTGCATATTATAGTTCATCACAAAGCTCTTGTAGCTTGGTGGCGATGATTGGAGAATTTCATCAATGGCGCTATCATCCGGAAGATTAACTCCCAGTTGAATCAAGTGATTATTATACCCGGACATTTTGAGTATATGCTCACTTGTGAACTGTTCTCCTCCATCTTGCGGTTGTAGAACTTATTGGAGACTTCATATCTCTCAATCCGGGCATTTGCTTGAAATATTAACTTCAACTCTGGAACATCTCATATGCTCCATGACGTTCAAAACGTCGTTGAAGACCCGGTTCTAAGCCGTAAAGCATGGCACACTGAACTATAGAGTAGTCATCGACTTTGCTCTGCGAGACGTTCTTAACATCGTCGGTTGCATCAGCGAAGCAGTTCGCACCCAGCGGTGCTTCCAGGATGTAACTCTTACGTGCAGCAATGAGGATAATCCTCGAGTTCTGGACCCGATCCGTGTAATTGCTACCATCATCTTTCAACTTTGCTTTCTCAAGGAACGCATTAAAGTTCAATGGAACAACAAAGACGAGCCATCTATCTACAAACAAACATAGACAAGCAAAATACTATCAGGTACTAAGTTCATGATAAATTTAAGTTCAATTAATCATATTACTTAAGAACTCCCACTTAAACAGACATCTCTCTAGTCATCTAAGTGATCACGTGATCCAAATCAACTAAACCATGTCCGATCATCACGTGAGATGGAGTAGTTTCAATGGTGAACATCTCTATGTTGATCATATCTACTATATGATTCACGCTCGACCTTTCGGTCTCCGTGTTCCGAGGCCATATCTGTATATGCTAGGCTCGTCAAGTATAACTGAGTATTCGCGTGTGCAACTGTTTTGCACCGTTGTATTTGAACGTAGAGCCTATCACACCCGATCATCACGTGGTGTCTCAAAGACGAAGAACTTTCTGGCGGTGCATACTCAGGGAGAACACTTCTTGATAATTAGTGAGAGATCATCTTAAAATGCTACCGTCAATCAAAGCAAGATAAGATGCATAAAGGATAAACATCACATGCAATCAATATAAGTGATATGATATGGCCATCATCATCTTGTGCTTGTGATCTCCATCTTCGAAGCACCGTCGTGATCACCATCGTCATGGGCGCGACACCTTGTGATAGAAGCAAAGGTGTCCCGTCTTTCGATGAGATGGTGGATTTCGCTTTGTGGAAGTCGACTTTGACGATCCGACTACGAACGTGCGAGGACGTCGCGCCTTAGCAATCGCTAAACCAACTCCGAGAGGTTATTGACCACGCCGAGCACGATCAACGACCACGAGGGTCATTTCCTGCGAGCAAACGAAGAACAAGCAAGAAACTGAGATTGCAATCTGGATATTGCGGATATAAGATGAAAGCTTTATTGATCAAGGTGGGGTTACGTGGACGCCTTTATGCGGTCGTTGAACACAAACGAAACGCGAAGTTGCAGCTATGGCGAACTTTTGATCTAAACAAAACCCAAGTCTAAGCGGTGCCCTAAGGGCTGTATATATGGAGGAAGAGGGGTGAATTTCGTGGCCCTTGGTGGAGGGTCCAAAACTAACCCTATCTCTTGTTTCCCCACACATACGGACTCTAAAATAGCCTATACTAATGTATTTCGAAATTACATGGGCCTGGCCCAATAATAAGGTGACGAAGCACCTAGAATAGCCTATGGACGAATATTATGAAGTGGCATCTTGTATATTTCGTCCAAGGCTTCATGCACTCCTTATGGTGGCTTCAAGGTCCTGAAATCATCACTTGTAACTCCGTTCTTGATCTCCTTGCGCATGCCATCAACTCCATGTGTGTTCTTGCTCCAATGTTCATCCTTCTCCAAGCTAGGCCCTTCATTTGTAAGCAAAACAAATGTATCCAATTTAGGCAACATCATATTCTCATGAACATTAGAATCATTACCAAGAAACGAAAGTACACGGTAATTTAGTTGGCGTCTTGTGAGCTCTAGTAATTGGTCCGGTATGTATAGCAGCAGGGCTGTGGGTGTAACAATGGTATTGATGTCCTCATCATCCTCCCTTCTTGAAATGAAGTCGTCCTCGACGGAAGTTCATCTTCCTCACCAAAATATGGCTTCAAATCTGCAATGTTAAAAGTGGGACTAACCCCAAAATCTGCGAGCAGCTCAAGTTTATATGCATTATCATTTACTTTCTCCAACACCTTAAAGGGACCAGCAGCACGTGGCATTAGCTTTGATTTGCGCAAATCAGAAATCTATCCTTACACGCAAATGTAACCAAACAAGATCTCGGTGCAAACACAACATGTTTTCTACCCTTATCTCCAGCCAGTTTATATTTAGCATTCATCGCTCAATGTTTTCCTTAGTTAACTCATGCATTTTAAAATCAACTCAGCACGTTCTTTAGCATCAAAATTAACCTTCTCCGAAGATGGAAGAGGCAACAAATCAATAGGTGCACGAGGTGAAAACCATACACAACTTCAAAAGGGCACATCTTAGTAGTAGAATGCAATGAGCGATTATAAGCAAATTCAATATGAGGCAAGCATTCCTCCCACATTTTCTTATTTTTCTTTAGAACAGCCCTAAGCATAGTAGACAATGTTCTATTGACTACTTCAGTTTGTCCATCGGTTTGGGGGTGACAAGTAGTACTAAAAGCAGTTTAGTCCCCAACTTAGCCCATAAACATCTCCAAAAGTGGCTAAGAAATTTAGTATCACGATCTGAAACAATAGTATTTGGCACACCATGCAAGCGAATAATTTCACGAAAGAACAAATCAGCAACATTGACAAACATCATCGCTTTTATGACATGGTATAAAGTGTGCCATTTTCGAGAATCTATCCACGACAACAAATATGCTATCCTCCCTTCTTTGTTCTAGGTAAACCTAAAACAAAGTCCATAGATATATCCTCCCAAGGAACACTAGGTACAGGCAAAGGCATATATAAACCATGAGGATTGAGTCGTGACTTAGCTTTTTGACATGTAGTGCAATGAGCAATAAAACGCTCAACATCCCGTCTCATCTTTGGCCAAAAGAAATGTGTAGCAAGTCGTCCTCCGTCTTCTTCACGCCAAAGTGTCCCATTAGTCCTCCTCCATGCGCCTCCTGCAACAACAAAAGACGAACGGAGCTAGCTGGAATGCATAGCTTGTTAGCACGAACACAAATCCATCATTAACGACAAACTTGTTCCATGTTCTTCCTTCTTTACAATTCTGCAATACATCTTTAAAATCAGCATCATGCACATATTGATCTTTGATGGTCTCCAAACCAAATATTTTGAAGTCAAGTTGTGAAAGCATAGTATAGCGACGAGACAATGCATCAGCAATAACATTTTCTTTACCCTTCTTGTGTTTAATGACATAAGGGAAAGTCTCAATGAATTCAACCCATTTAGCATGTCTACGATTCAGTTTAGCTTGACTTTTAATATGTTTCAAAGATTCATGATCAGAATGTATAACAAATTGTTTGGGCCATAAATAATGTTGCCATGTTTCTAAAGTCCGAACAAGAGCATATAATTCTTTATCATAAGTAGAGTAATTCAGACTAGGCCCACTCAGTTTTTCAGAAAAGTATGCAACAGGTTTGCCATCTTGTAATAACACACCTCCTAATCCAATTCCACTAGCATCACATTCAAGCTCAAAAGTCTTATGAAAATCAGGAAGTTGGAGTAAAGGAGCATGTGTCAACTTATCTTTCAATACCGTGAAGGCTTCTTCCTGTGCGGTACCCCAAACAAAAGGCACATCCTTCTTTGTAAGCTCATTGAGAGGTGTAGCAATTGTGCTAAAATCTCTCACAAAACGCCTATAGAAACCAGCGAGTCCAAGGAAACTCCTCACTTGTGTGACCGTTTTGGGCTGCGGCCAACTCTCAATAGCTTCAATCTTGGCTTTATCAACTTCAATTCCCTGTGGAGTAACAACATAGCCAAGAAAAGATACTCGGTCGGTGCAAAAGGTGCACTTCCCAAGATTACCAAACAAACGTGCATCACGTAGAGCATTAAAAACAGCACGTAAATGTTCCAAATGTTCTTCCAAAGATTTGCTATAAATCAGTATATCATCAAAATAGACTACCACAAATCGTCCAATGAAAACACGTAAAACTTCGTTCATTAATCTCATGAAAGTACTAGGTGCATTAGTTAACCCAAAAGGCATGACCAACCACTCATATAATCCAAACTTAGTTTTAAATGCTGTTTTCCATTCATCTCCCAATTTCATACGAATTTGATGGTATCCACTACGCAAATCAACTTTGGAGAATATTGTAGAGCCACTCAATTCATCAAGCATATCATCTAGCCTAGGAATAGGGTGACGATAACGAATAGTAATATTATTAATGCCTCTACAATCAACACACATACGTGACGTACCATCCTTTTTCGGCACTAGAATAATAGGAACAGCACAAGGACTAAGGGATTCGCGTATATAACCTTTGTCGAGCAGCTCCTGTACTTGACGATAATCTCCTTCGTCTCCTCTGGATTGGTGCGGTATGGTGCACGGTTGGGTAATGATGCACGGGAATTAAGTCAATTTGATGCTCAATCCCTCGAATAGGTGGTAATCCCGGTGGCACGTCTTGTGGAAAGACGTCAGCGAACTCCTGCAAAATGTTAGTGACAGCAGGGGGCAAAGAGGAAGGCACGTCCTCGAATGAAAATAATGCCTCTTTGCACAAAAAGCGTAGCAAACAGATTTGCTAAAATCTAGCTCATCAATATCAGATTTAGTGGCAAGTAAACATGCACTTTTCAATTTAATTTCAGAAACAACACTAGATGGTTTACTATTAGGCTTCATATGTTGCTCAAATTCTTTTGCCACAATCTGATTTTCACTCTTATTTTTCTCCTGTTTTGCTTTATTAGCTCTATTAATATCATCTTTCAAAATGGACTCAGGAGTCATAGGAAGCAAAGTAATATTTTTATCCTTATGAACAAGAGTATCTTGATTGTTTCTACCATGGTGTATGAATTTTATCAAATTGCCATGGTCGACCAAGTAATAAGGAACATGCTTGCATAGGTACCACATCACAATCAACATAATCAGCATATGTAGAGATACTAAAATGCACACGAACAGTACGTGTTACCTTAACCTTGCCGCTGTTGTTGAACCATTGGATGTAGTAAGGATGTGGATGTGGTCTTGTGTTGAGAGATAGCTTCTCCACCATCTCCATGCTAGCCAAGTTGTTGCAGCTCCCTCCATCTATGATGACGCGAATAGAACGTTCCTTCACAACTCCTTTGTATGGAACAAATTATGCCTCTGATTTTGCTCAGCTTGTGTAACTGCACACTCAAAACACGTTGAGCAACTAAACATTCATACTGTCGGCATCTTCAAAGCAGCCATGTATTGTGTCTCATGATCGTAATCATCTCCACCGTGTTCCTCATGTGTAATAAGAGCCAAAGTCTCCTCATCATAGTCACTAGCGGACTCATACCCACCATCCTCAAGTAGCAATCATCACACGCTGAGATTTGCATTCTCTCATAAAATGTCCTCTTCCCTTACAACGACGACAAATAATATCACTTGTGTGCCCTGTTGACGCCATGGAAGAAGAAGAACTCTGTGCAGGCCGGCGGTGTGCTCTTGGGCGAAAGTGGTGGTTGTGCCCTTTCTTGTATCACGGTTGGAGGTGGCACCTGAAGGAGGTGATGGTGCGGTGGAAGTAGATGATGCACGTGGTGTCCATGATGAAGGTCGACCTGCGAGAAAAGTTAGTGCGGCGCCAATGCCTGCCGATCCTGCACTTCACGTTCAGCTTTACAAGCAAGATGGAATAAACGAGTGATATTATTATAATCCTTATAGTCTAGAATGGTCGAATCTCTATTTAATCCACCCGTAAAACGTGCAAGCATAGCTTCATTCTCCTCAACAATACCACATCTAATCAAGCCGGTTTGTAATTCCCGATAATATTCTTCTACAGAAATTTTTCCTTGTCTTAAGCGCTGCAATTTTTGAAGTAATTCACGTTGATAATATGGTGGAACCCAACGAGCACGCATAGCAGTTTTCAAAGCAGCCCAAGTAGCTGGAACAGGATATAATCTACAATGTTCGAGACCACCAAACACATGCAAAGCTAGTGAAAGCACAAACAGCAGCAGAGAACATGTCTCTCCTCAAGATATTGTAAACATGTAAATCGTTGTTCAGTTTCTAACTCCCAAGTAAGATATATATCGAGGACATATCTACCCTCAAATGGTGGAATATTCAATTTCAGTTTAGGAGATGGTCATGATCGCGTACTGAGGGGGAGCCCTAACATTGCCATTATTTGCATGTGGACGACACGGTGGTTGTGGTGCGGTGGTTGCACGTAGTTCGATGTTGATCAACCTCATCCTCATAATCGCCCACATACTCATCAGCCTCCTCGGTACCAGCAGCAGCGATGGCAGGAGCCACGAAGCACCAACAGCGAGAGCAGCGGCACAGAATTTTGTCTGGCTCAATAGGAACACGCCGAGCTCGCCCATACTGATTCGGAAGGGGCGAGTTGTTGTCGTTGCAGAGGTGCGATAGGTGCAGCCGGCGGTGGTTGTGGAAAACGCGCGAGCAATTCATCAAACTTGCTATCAAGCTTTGTTTCAAACGTCTTCTCAATGCCATCTATCTTCTCCATGGCCTCGTCAAATCTGTTTAGCACATCTTGCACCTGTCCAATCATCATTTGCTGAAACTTATCATGTAGCTGTTTGTTCGTCAGGTTCTCCCAATCAGTCTCATCGGCTTGTGATCCTGCCATTGTTAGCAGCAAGAGAAACACACAAGAATATGATCCTACAGACTACTAGGAAGTGGTGGTGGTGGTGTGGTGGACAGTCACAAATTTTCCAGACTTTTTTTTTCCTCTTTTTTTTTTGAAACTGGAACTATTTTTCTTCTGCGGATGGCTCGGAAGTTGGGGAGTCCTCTGCTGTCACGACTCAGAGTATCGCGTGATCTGGAAATCGAGAACAATGCAACGATTACTGGACTCGGACTAGGACTGGTGGCGGAGATGAATCTGGTGGAACTCGGACTGGTGGCGAAGATGAATCTGGTGGAACTCGGACTGGTGGCGAAGATGAATCTGGTGGAACTCGGACTGGTGCGTGATGGCGGCGGATATGTGGTGGTGTATATGGATTCAGATTGGCGGTGAATATGTGGTGGTGGTATATGGCAGCGGCGACGTGACAACCTGTGAACAGAACTCGAAACTCTAAAAGACTAGACGCTAAGACCAGCAACTTGACACGACGATGCAACCGCAAATTCAACAAAGCAAATACAAAAAAGATTATGCAAAGGCTCAGATTGGTTCGGATAGGATGAACTAACCCTAATTTTTTTTGTGGCTTTTTCGTGGACTATAGGTATGAAGAACAGACTCGATCTAAACTACGAAAAACTGTAAAATCTCACCGAGCAACCTGGAAATCTGATACCACTTGATAGAGGCAAAGGTGTCCCGTCTTTCGATGAGATGGTGGATTTCGCTTTGGTGGAAGTCGACTTTGACGATCCGACTACGAACGTGCGAGGACGTCGTGCCTTAGCAATCGCTAAACCAACTCCGAGAGGTTATTGACCACGCCGGAGCACGATCAACGACCACGAAGGTCATTTCTGCGAGCAAACAAAGAACAAGCAAGAAACTGAGATTGCAATCTGGATATTGCGAATATAAGATGAAAGCTTTATTGATCAAGGTGGGGTTCTGTGGACGCCTTTGTGCAGTCGTTGAACACAAACGGCACGCGAAGTTGCATCTATGGCGAACTTTTGATCTAAACAAAACCCAAAGTCTAAACGGTGCCCTAAGGGCTGTATATATGGAGGAAGAGGGGGTGAATTTCGTGGCCCTTGGTGGAGGGGTCCGAAACTAACCCTATCTCTTGTTTCCCCACACATACGGACTCTAAAAATAGCCTATACTAATGTATTTCGAAATTACATGGGCCTGGCCCAATAATAAGGTGACGCAGCACCTAGAATAGCCTCTGGACGAAATTTATGAAGTGGCATCTTGTATATTTCGTCCAAGGCGTCATGTACTCATTATGGTGGCTTCAAAGTCCTGAAATCATCACTTGTAACTCCATTCTTGTCCCCCTTGCGCATGCCATCATCTCCATGCTTGTTCTTGCTCCAATGTTCATCCTTCTCCAAGCTGGGCCCTTCATTTGTAAGCAAAACAAATGTATCCAATTTAGGCAGCATCATATTCTCATGAACATTAGAATCATTACCAAGAAACGAAAGTACCTGGTAATTTAGTTGGCGTGCGCGAGCTCTAGTAATTGGTCCAGTATGTATAGCAGCAGGGGCTGTGGGTGTAACAATGGTATTGATGTCCTCATCACAACACATGTCTATGGTTAGGAAACATAACCATCTTTGATTAATGAGCTAGTCAAGTAGAGGCATACTAGTAACTATATGTTTGTCTATGTATTCACACATGTATTATGTTTCCGGTTAATACAATTCTAGCATGAATAATAAACATTTATCATGATATTAGGAAATAAATAATAACTTTATTATTGCCTCTAGGGCATATTTCCTTCAAGTGGTACCGGAATTGGCGGAGTTTTAATGCAAGAAAAATGAGTCATTGCTTATTTTAGTGAAAAACTCTCCGGTGCTCAACTTAACTATCCCGTGTATGACAAGGAATTGTATGCTTTAGTGCGTGTCCTCCATGTTTGGGAACATTATCTTAGACCTCATGAGTTTGTCATCCATACCGATCATGAAACGCTTAAGTACTTAAAAGGTCAAACTAAATTGAACAAGCGTCATGCCAAATGGAGTGAATTTATTGAATCTTTTCCATATGTGATCAAGTACATTAAGGGCAAGGAAAATGTAGTTGTCGATGCACTTTCACGCATATGCACGCTTGTCACCCAACTTGAGTTGAATGTTATTGGCTTTGAGCACATCAAAGATTTATATGCTAGTGATCCATCTTTTGCACCTCATTATGCTAAATGTTTGACGCATACATCTTGGGAACAATATTACCTCAAGGATGGTTATCTTATGAGAGCTAACAAACTTTGCATACCCGAGTCTTCTCTTCGTTTGCTACTTTTGCAAGAGGCTCATGGAGGTGGACTCATGGGACATTTTGGACGCGACAAGACCTTCGCCACGCTCTCCAAGAACTACATTTGGCCCAAGATGTTTCGCGACGTCTCACGCTTCACCACCCGATGCTCAACATGCCGCAAAGCTAAGTCAAAAGCTCAATCTCATGGTTTTTACATGCCTCTGCCTATTCCTTATCAACCTTGGGAAGACATTAGCATGGACTTTGTACTTGGTTTGCCTAGAACTCAAAATGGAAAGGATTCCGTGTTTGTTGTTGTGGATAGATTTTCTAAGATGGCACATTTTATTCCTTGCAACAAGGTAGACGATGCTTCACATATTGCAAATCTCTTTTGTAGGGAAATCTTGCGCCTCCATGGAGTCCCAAAGACAATCGTCTCCGACCGCGACGTCAAGTTCTTGAGTTACTTTTGGAAGACCTTATGTGCCAAGCTCGGCATCAAGCTCTTCTTCTCATCCGCATACCATCCTCAAACCGACGGCCAAACGGAGGTGACGAATCGGACGGTCTCCACTCTACTTCGTGTGTTGATCAAGAAGAACATCAAGGAGTGGGAGGCGTGTCTACCCATCGCCGAGTACGCCTACAACCGCGCAAGACATTCGACAACCGGCAAGTCCCCTTTCGAGGTCGTCTACAGCTTCAATCCATTGTCCCCATTGGACATTCTACCTCTACCTCTACAAGAGCGCACCAACCTCGACGCAAGTGCCCGTGCAAGCTACATCAAGAAGATGCATGAAGAGACAAGACACACCATCGAGCGCCACGTACAACGACTCACTACCAAGCTCAACATCAACAAGCAACCCATGATCTTCAACATAGGCGATCTCGTGTGGCTACACCTTCGCAAGGAACGCTTCCCCAACGAACGCAAGTCCAAACTTCTACCTTGAGCCGATGGACCCTTCAAGGTGTTAGCACGCTACAACAACAACGCCTACAAGCTCGACCTACCAAGCGACAAGTACAACGTGAGCGACACCTTCAACATCAAAGACCTCTCGCCTTTCCATGGTGATGAAGATCTAGATCCGAGGTCGGATCCTTTCGAAGGGAGGGGATATGATGCGGAGCATCCTTCCATCATCCCCATGGACTCTACATCAACACCTACAACACCACAAGGACCGATGACTCGAGCACGTGCAAGAGCTCTTGAAACCGAGGTGACATCACTCCTCTCACAACTCTCCTTCGATTCACATGAGACATGGCTACTACCTCAAACGGAAACTCTATGCATACTCAGGCACCAAGGAGTCAACCAAGAAGAGGCTAGGAAGCGAGGAGAACCGGAAGCGGAAGGCATGCATGAAGACGGAGAGAAGAAAGCAACAAGGACAAGAGAGGCCGGACGATCCGGACGGAGGCCCGGACGATCCGGACCCCGGTCCGGACGATCGGCTACAATGACCGAAGGCAACAGAAGCTCTCCCCCGAAGCCGGACCATCCGGGTCTCGTCCCGGATCATCCGGACCCCGCCCGGACGTCCGGACCACCAGCCGGACATCCGGCCCCTCGCGACCGTCAGCCGACCCTCCGGCTCATCCGGGTCCCCGCACGGATCATCCGGACCAGCCCGGATCATCCGGACCCCCGTCCGGATCATCCGCCAGCTTTTGTGCTTGGCGTGTTGGGCTGAGCCCATGTACCCCCTTCGCCCCAAACTCTATATATAGGACCCCCTCTCCTCACTTTGAGACTTAGCATTGGATTAGCTCATATTTGTGTGAGAGCCTTTGCTCATCCACTCGGTTACTTCTCCTCGGAGATCAGGACCTCCTCGGAGAAGATCCCCTTGCGGATTCAAGACCCCTACCTAGGGAAGAACATCAAGGCCTCCTCTTGGAGATGAACGGTTCCTTTGTATCCTTACCCTAGTTGACTATGTATCTTGTGGATCTCATGCGTGTATGTTGATCTAGCACTTGTGTGATCGACTCTTTGTTGGTTGAGTGAATCTCTCTCGTTTTCCCCGTGTTTCCCCTTGTGCTTCCACGTGTTCTTCGTGTTTCCTCCGTAGGATCCCCTCCAAACGTGAAAGATCGACGAATTAGGGTTCCACCCTACATCATACTCCGGGCCTCCTGGCGCAAGCGAGGAGTATTTTTTGGATTCACGCACTCGCCGCGAGCAGTTTGAGTACTTATCGGTCCGACACGGACTCCGAATGACAAAATTATGACCGTTTTGGTGAACATCTGTCCATTCTATGGCAGTCCTTGAAAGTACTTCATTTTCTCGTGCGCTTTTTGCCTGATTGCCCCAATATTTATTGTCATGTATAGAGGAGATATCGTTTCCACATATATATTGACCGATGCGAGGAATGCCCTTCTGTTCTTGGCTTTCATGTGCATGAGTTACAGCATGCCATCCGGTGAAAACAAGGAGAATAAGGCATATAGCCGCTGGATTTTCTACAATTTACGGCCAAATGAGATAGCCCGGATCATAGAGCATCTGCAGAAATGTACGTTTGTCCCTACCAGGGGGGCTAATGTCTATAAGCAACATAATCTCTCGAATTTCCTTCAAAAGGAAGTGCCAATGGGTTCAGAAACTTGTCTGAAAAACAGCGACGAATGATGTTCTTTGACTTTCAGGGCCAAAAAGTCCTTCTTAAGGCTGAATTTGAGGGTACTCCGGGATTCGCGCGCATGCCGCGAGCAGTTTGAGTACTTACGGGTCTGACACGGACTCCAAATGACAAAATTATGACTGTTTTGGTGAACATCTATCCATTCTATGTCAGTCCTTGAAAGTACTTCTTTTTCTCGTGCACTTTTTGCCTGATTGCCCCAAAATTTCTTGTCCTCTATAGAGGAGATATCGTTTCCACATATATATTGACCGATGCCAGGAATGCCCTTTTGTTCTTGGCTATCACGCGCATGAGTTACAGCATGCCATGCAGCGAAAACAAGGATAATAAGGCATATAGTCGCTGGATTTTCTTCAATTTACGGCCAAATGAGATTGCCCAGATCATAGAGAATCTGCAGAAAGGTACGTTTGTCCCTATCAGGGGGGCTAATGTCCATAAGCAACATAATCTCTCGAATTTCTTCAAAAGGAAGTGCCAATGGGTTCAGAAACTTGTCTGAAAAACAGCGACGAATAATTTCTTTGACTTTCAGGGCCAAAAAGTCCTTCTTAAGGCTAAATTTGAGGGTACTCCGGGCCTCCTGGCACAAGCGGGCAGTATTTTTTGGATTCACGTGCTCGCCGCGAGCAGTTTTAGTACTTATGGGTCCGACACGGACTCCGAATGACAAAATTATGACCATTTTAGTGAACATCTGTCCATTCTATGGCAGTCCTTGAAAGTACTTCATTTTCTCGTGCGCTTTTTGCCTGATTGCCCCAAAATTTCTTGTCCTCTATAGAGGAGATATCGTTTCCACATATATATTGACCGATGCGAGGAATGCCCTTTTGTTCTTGGCTTTCACGTGCATGAGTTACAGCATCCCATGCGGCGAAAACAAGGATAATAAGGCATATAGTCGCCGGATTTTCTTCAATTTACGGCCAAATGAGATTGCCCGGATCATAGAGAACCTGCAGAAAGGTACGTTTGTCCCTATCAGGGGGGCTAATGTCCATAAGCAACATAATCCATCGAATTTCTTCAAAAGGAAGTGCCAATGGGTTCAGAAACTTGTGTGAAAAACAGCGACGAATAATTTCTTTGACTTTCAGGGCCAAAAAGTCCCGCTTAAGGCTAAATTTGAGGGTACTCCGGGCCTCCTGGCACAAGCGGGCAGTATTTTTTGGATTCACGTGCTCGCCGCGAGCAGTTTTAGTACTTATGGGTCCGACACGGACTCCGAATGACAAAATTATGACCATTTTAGTGAACATCTGTCCATTCTATGGCAGTCCTTGAAAGTACTTCATTTTCTCGTGCGCTTTTTGCCTGATTGCCCCAAAATTTATTGTCCTCTATAGAGGAGATATCGTTTCCACATATATATTGACCGATGCGAGGAATGCCCTTTTGTTCTTGGCTTTCACGCGCATGAGTTACAGCAGGCCATCCCGCGAAAACAAGGAGAATAAGGCATATAGCCGCTGGATTTTCTTCAATTTACGGCCAAATGAGATAGCCCGGATCATAGAGCATCTGCAGAAAGGTACGTTTGTCCCTACCAGGGGGGCTAATGTCTATAAGCTACATATTCTCTCGAATTTCCTTCAAAAGGAAGTGCCAATGGGTTCAGAAACTTGTCTGAAAAACAGCGACGAATGATGTTCCTTGACTTTCAAGGCCAAAAAGTCCTGCTTAAGGCAGAATATGAGGGCACTCCGGGCCTCCTGGCGGAAGTGTGGAGTATTTTTTTGATTCGCACGCTCGCCGCAAGCAGTTTGAGTACTTATGGGTCCGGCACGGACTCCGAATGACAAAATTATGACCGTTTTAGTGAACATCTGTCCATTCTATGGCAGTCCTTGAAAGTACTTCATTTTCTCTTGCGTTTTCTGCCAGATTGGCCCAAAAATTCTTGTCCTCTATAGAGGAGATATCATTTCCACATATATATTGACCGATGCGAGGAATGCCCTTTTGCTCTTGGCTTTCACGCGCATGAGTTACAGCATGCCATCCGGCAAAAACAAGGAGAATTAGGCATATAGCCGCTGGATTTTCTTCAATTTACGACCAAATGAGATAGCCCGGATCATAGAGCATCTGCAAAAAGGTACGTTTGTCCCTACCAGGGGGGCTAATGTCTATAAGCAATATAATTTCTCGAATTTCCTTCAAAAGGAAGTGCCAATGGGTTCAGAAACTTTTCTGAAAAACAGCGACGAATGATGTTCTTTCACCTTCAGGACCAAAAAGTCCTGCTTAAGGCTGAATTTGAGGGTACTCCGGTCCTCCTGGCGGAAGCGTGGAGTATTTTTTGGATTCGCGCGCTCGCCGTGAGCAGTTTGAGTACTTATGGGTCCGACACGGACTCCGAATGACAAAATTACGACCGTTTGAGTGAACATCTGTCCATTCTATGGCAGTCCTTGAAAGTAGTTCATTTTCTCTTGCGTTTTTTGCCAGATTGGCCCAAAATTTCCACATATATATTGACCGATGCCAGGAATGCCCTTTTGTTCTTGGCTTTCACGCGCATGAGTTACAACATACCATCCGGCGAAAACAAGGAGAATAAGTGATGAGGACATGACTACCTTGGATATGACCAAAAATATTGCATACATGCATATTTGTCAGGTGAATTCCAGTGCAAACTATTCGATAATCTATTTATGTTATCCAGAACTAACGTACTTCACACACTTTTGTGTTTTGTCTAATTGCAGGTGTATGGGACATTTGTACAATCCCCATATGAAGATAAGGGAAAAGGAAAAGTTTAGGTGCTGTTCAAAAAGTCCTCTCACGTCACTTTTGGGTTCAGATTCCATGTCTCTGACGTTCTGGATTCAGATTCGGACTGCACAGACATACCTGAATCAAAACGCCAACAACTTTTTCATATGGACTCCGAATTGGCTGATTCTTTTTATGTTGGAAGGTAGATTTCATGCTCTTTCCAACCCTATTGGAATTACTTTAAAATCCCTTCGGAGCATTGAGTTATGGACGAAACAATCTGATGCTGCACCAGAATCCGAGTCAAACTACAAGTCCAAAGGTGTTACGTCACCCCAACTTGGGCCCATTGGCCTTGTACGACCTAGGGTTAGTTTTAGGCTGCCTTGGGACGTCCTCCCACCTCCTTGGCCGCCACACCTTGCTCCTATATAAGTAGATCCATCTATTAGCTTTTCCCTTCGGATTTGTTTAGTTAAAAGTTAGCCATTGCAACTTCGTGTACTTCGTTTGTGATAGAGGCAAAGGTGTCCCGTCTGTCGATGAGATGGTGGATTTCGCTTTGGTGGAAGTCGACTTTGACGATCCGACTACGAACGTGCGAGGACGTCGCGCCTTAGCAATCGCAAAACCAACTCCGAGAGGTTATTGACCACGCCGGAGCACGATCAACCTGACCACGAAGGTCTGTTTCCTGCGAGCAAGCGAAGAACAAGCAAGAAACTGAGATTGCAATCTGGATATTGCGAATATAAGTTGAAAGCTTTATTGATCAAGGTGGGGTTCTGTGACGCCTTTGTCTGGTCGTTGAACACAAACGAAGTACATGAAGTTGCAGCTATGGCGAACTTTTAATCTAAACAAAACCCAAAGTCTAAACGGTGCCCTAAGGGCTGTATATATGGAGGAAGAGGGGGTGAATTTCGTGGCCCTTGGTGGAGGGGTCCGAAACTAACCCATCTCTTGTTTCCCCACACATACGGACTCTAAAAATAGCCTATACTTATGTATTTCGAAATTACATGGGCTGGCCCAATAATAAGGTGATGCAGCACCTAGAATAGCCTCTGGACGAAATTTATGAAGTGGCATCTTGTATATTTCGTCCAAGGCTTTATGCACTTATTAGGGTGGCTTCAAAGTCCTGAAATCATCACTTGTAACTCCGTTCTTGTCCCCCTTGCGCATGCCATCATCTCCATGCTTGTTCTTGCTCCAATGTTCACCCTTCTCCAAGCTAGGCCCTTCATTTGTAAGCAAAACAAATGTATCCAATTTAGGCAGCATCATATTCTCATGAACATTAGAATCATTACCAAGAAACGAAAGTACCTGGTAATTTAGTTGGCGTGCGCGAGCTCTAGTAATTGGTCCAGTATGTATAGCAATAGGGGATGTGGGTGTAACAATGGTATTGATGTCCTCATCATCCTCCCCTTCTTGAAATGAAGTCGTCCTCGACGGAAGTTCATCTTCCTCACCCAAATATGGCTTCAAATCTGCAATGTTAAAAGTGGGACTAACCCCAAAATCTGCAGGCAGCTCAAGTTTATATGCATTATCATTTACTTTCTCCAACACCTTAAAGGGACCAGCAGCACGTGGCATTAGCTTTGATTTGCGCAAATCAGGAAATCTATCCTTACGCAAATGTAACCAAACAAGATCTCCAGGTGCAAACACAACATGTTTTCTACCCTTATCTCCAGCAAGTTTATATTTAGCATTCATACGCTCAGTGTTTTCCTTAGTTAACTCATGCATTTTTAAAATCAATTCAGCACGTTCTTTAGCATCAAAATTAACCTTCTCCGAAGATGGAAGAGGCAACAAATCAATAGGTGCACGAGGTAGGAAACCATACACAACTTCAAAAGGGCACATCTTAGTAGTAGAATGCAATGAACGATTATAAGCAAATTCAATATGAGGCAAGCATTCCTCCCACATTTTCTTATTATTCTTTAGAACAGCCCTAAGCATAGTAGACAATGTTCTATTGACTACTTCAGTTTGTCCATCAGTTTGGGGGTGACAAGTAGTACTAAAAAGCAGTTTAGTCCCCAACTTAGCCCATAAACATCTCCAAAAGTGGCTAAGAAATTTAGTATCACGATCTGAAACAATAGTATTTGGCACACCATGCAAGCGAATAATTTCACGAAAGAACAAATCAGCCACATTAACAGCATCATCGCTTTTATGACATTGTATAAAGTGTGCCATTTCGAGAATCTATCCACGACAACAAATATGATATCCCTCCCCTTCTTTGTTCTAGGTAAACCTAAGACAAAGTCCATAGATATATCCTCCCAAGGAACACTAGGTACAGGCAAAGGCATATATAAACCATGAGGATTGAGTCGTGACTTAGCTTTTTGACATCTAGTGCAGCGAGCAATAAAACGCTCAACATCCCGTCTCATCTTTGGCCAAAAGAAATGTGTAGCAAGTACGTCCTCCGTCTTCTTCACGCCAAAGTGTCCCATTAGTCCTCCTCCATGCGCCTCCTGCAACAACAAAAGACGGACGGAGCTAGCTGGAATGCATAGCTTGTTAGCACGGAACACAAATCCATCATTAACGACCAACTTGTTCCATGTTCTTCCTTCTTTACAATTCTGCAATACATCTTTAAAATCAGCATCATGCACATATGGATCTTTGATGGTCTCCAAACCAAATATTTTGAAGTCAAGTTGTGAAAGCATAGTATAGCGACAAGACAATGCATCAGGAATAACATTTTCTTTACCCTTCTTGTGTTTAATGACATAAGGGAAAGTCTCAATGAATTCAACCCATTTAGCATGTCTACGATTCAGTTTAGCTTGACTTTTAATATGTTTCAAAGATTCATGATCAGAATGTATAACAAATTCTTTGGGCCATAAATAATGTTGCTATGTTTCTAAAGTCCGAACAAGAGCATATAATTCTTTATCATAAGTAGAATAATTCAGACTAGGCCCACTCAATTTTTCAGAAAAGTATGCAACAGGTTTGCCATCTTGTAATAACACACCTCCTAATCCAATTCCACTAGCATCACATTCAAGCTCAAAAGTCTTATTAAAATCAGGAAGTTGGAGTAAAGGAGCATGTGTCAACTTATCTTTCAACACCGTGAAGGCTTCTTCCTGTGCGGTACCCCAAACAAAAGACACATCCTTCTTTCTAAGCTCACTGAGAGGTGCAGCAATGGTGCTGAAATCTCTCACAAAACGCCTATAGAATCCAGCGAGGCCAAGAAAACTCCTCACTTGTGTGACCGTTTTGGGCTGCGGCCAACTCTCAATAGCTTCAATCTTGGCTTTATCAACTTCAATTCCCTGTGGAGTAACAACATAGCCAAGAAAAGACACTCGGTCGGTGCAAAAGGTGCACTTCCCAAGGTTACCAAACAAACGTGCATCACGTAGAGCAATAAAAACAGCACGTAAATGTTCCAAATGTTCCTCCAAAGATCTGCTATAAATCAATATGTCATCAAAGTAAACTACCACAAATCGTCCAATGAAAGCACGTAAAACTTCGTTCATTAATCTCATGAAAGTACTAGGTGCATTAGTTAACCCAAAAGGCATGACTAACCACTCATATAATCCAAACTTAGTTTTAAATGCTGTTTTCCATTCATCCCCAATTTCATACGAATTTGATGGTATCCACTACATAAATCAACTTTGGAGAATATTGTAGAGCCACTCAATTCATCAAGCATATCATCTAGCCTAGGAATAGGATGACGATAACGAATAGTAATATTATTAATGCCTCTACAATCAACACACATACGCGATGTACCATCCTTTTTCGGCACTAGAATAATAGGAACAGCACAAGGACTAAGGGATTCGCGTATATAACCTTTGTCGAGAAGCTCTTGTACTTGACGGATAATCTCCTTCGTCTCCTCTGGATTGGTGCGGTATGGCGACGGTTTAAAGTGAAGCACCGGAATTAAGTCAATCGATGCTCAATCCCTCGAATAGGCGGTAATCCCGGTGGCACGTCTTGTGGAAAGACGTCAGCGAACTCCTGCAAAATGTTAGTGACAGCAGGAGGCAAAGAGGAAGGCACGTCCTCGAATGAAAATAATGCCTCTTTGCACACAAAAGCATAGCAAACAGATTTGCTAAAAATCTAGCTCATCAATATCAGATTTAGTGGCAAGTAAACATGCACTTTTCAATTTAATTTCAGAAACAACACTAGATGGTTTACTACTAGGCTTCATATGTTGCTCAAATTCTTTGGCCACAATCTGATTTTCACTCTTATTTTTCTCCTGTTTTGCTTTATTAGCTCTATTAATATCATCTTTCAAAATGGACTCAGGAGTCATAGGAAGCAAAGTAATATTTTTATCCTTATGAACAAGAGTATACTGATTGTTTCTACCATGGTGTACTGAATTTTTATCAAATTGCCATGGTCGACCAAGTAATAAGGAACATGCTTGCATAGGTACCACATCACAATCAACATAATCAGCATATGTAGAGATACTAAAATGCACACGAACAGTACGTGTTACCTTTACCTTGCCGCTGTTGTTGAACCATTGGATGTAGTAAGGATGTGCATGCGGTCTTGTGGTGAGAGCTAGCTTCTCCACCATCTCCATGCTAGCCAAATTGTTGCAGCTCCCTTCGTCTATGATGACGCGCACAGAACGCTCCTTCACAACTCCCTTGGTATGGAACAAATTGTGCCTCTGATTTTGCTCAGCTTGTGTGACCTGCACACTCAAAACACGTTGAGCAACTAAACATTCATACCTGTCAGCATCTTCAGGAGCCATGTATTGCGTCTCATGATCAGAATCATCTCCACCGTGTTCTTCACGTGTAATAAGAGCCATCGTCTCCTCATCATAGTCACTAGCGGACTCATACCCACCATCCTCAGTAGCAATCATCACACGCTGAGATTTGCATTCTCTTGCATAATGACCTCTTCCCTTACAACGACGACAAATAATATCACTGGTGTGCCCAGTTGATGCCATGGAAGAAGAAGAGCTCTGTGTAGGCACGGCAGGTGCGCTCTTGGCAGATAGTGGAGGTTGTGGCTGCTTTCTTGTATC
Source organism: Aegilops speltoides (assembly GCA_021437245.1). Taxonomy (NCBI): domain Eukaryota; kingdom Viridiplantae; phylum Streptophyta; class Magnoliopsida; order Poales; family Poaceae; genus Aegilops; species Aegilops speltoides. The sequence continues at coordinate 297,269,631 of CM038147.1, forward strand.
ACGGCTGGAGGTAGCAGCTGATGGAGGTGTTGGTGTAGTGGAAGTAGAGGATGCACGCGGTGTCCATGATGAAAGTCGATGATGCGGAGCATCCTACGGACATCACCACGTCAAGAGCCCATTTGGCAAGTGACACGTGCGACATCTACTTCACATACACAAAGGTGAATCATCTCCTTTACACGTGCTCACTTGACACTCTCAAGGATGGTATACTACTTGACACTCCTTACGTGTGCATGCATAGGTATTGTCAGAGCTTCACGGATGTCAAGAAGGAGTGCAAGCGCCAAGGAACGACTACACCATCCGCGAGGGAAGCGTGGAAGAGAAGACGGAAGAAAGGAACAAGAAGAATGGAGCAGGACTGGAGTTGCCCGGATCATCCGGACCCCAGCCGGACGATCCGGACCGAGCCCGGATGATCCGGACGACCTCCCGGACGATCCGCCACCGTGTTCAAGACAACAGAACCTGCTCGACGAAGCCGGATCATCCGGACGGTCGCCCGGATCATCCGGACCCCCGACACCCGGATCATCTGGGCCACCATCCGGATCATCTGGACCCCGCCTGCGTGCGTGACTTTGGCCGAAGCCCGTGTACCCCTTCGCCCCTTGGGCTATAAATAGACCTCCTCCACCTCCTTTCTAGGGTTAGCAAAGTGATAGCTCATTCTTAGGTGAGCTTTGCTCCTACCTATCTCTACTCTTGAGAGAGAGAGACCACTACTCCATTGGAGGCCAAGACCTCCATCTTGGAGAAGATCCTGCGGGATATCATCAAGACCCCCTTGTGGGAAGATCCATCTAGGATATCATCAAGACCTCCTCTTGGAGATGAACCTTACCTTGTATCTTTCCCTTTGTTGTTCATGTACCTTGTGATCTTGTGTGTTTGATTGTCTAGTGGATGTGTGATTTGGACTTGTTCTTGAGTGTTTCCCCTTGTGATTTCTCCCGTTCTTCCCGTGTTCATCGTGTTCTTGAGGATCCGCTCCAAGCGTGAAAGATCGCTATAGGGTTCCACCCTACATCATATGGTATCATGAGTGATGTAGGTGGAACCCAAATTCGTCGATCTTTCGTTAATGGGATCCTACCGAGGAAACACGAAGAACACTGTGAAGCACGAGGGGAAACACGAGGAAAACAAGGGAGGAACACTCAACCAACAAGGAATCGATCACACAAGTGCTAGATCAACATACACACATGAGATCCACAAGGTACATAGTCAACTAGGGTAAGGATACAAAGGAACCGTTCATCTCCCGGAGGAGGCCTTGAATCCACGAGGGGATCTTCCCAAAGAGGGGTCTTGTATCCGATGAGCACGAGGGGAAACACGAGGAAAACGAGGGAGGAACACTCAACCAACAAGGAATCGATCACACAAGTGCTAGATCAACATACACACATGAGATCCACAAGGTACATAGTCACCTAGGGTAAGGATACAAAGGAACCGTTCATCTCCCGGAGGAGGCCTTGAATCCACGAGGGAATCTTCCCAAAGAGGGGTCTTGTATCCGATGAGGGATCTTCTCCTAGACGGAGGTCCTGATCTCCGAGGAGAAGTAACCGGGTGGATGAGCAAAAGCTCTCACACAAATATGAGCTAATCCAATGCTAAGTCTCAAAGTGAGGAGAGGGGTTCCTATATATAGAGTCTGGGGCGAAGGGGTACATGGGCTCAGCCCAACACGCGCACACAGGCGCTGGCCGGATGATCCGGACGGGGGTCCGGATGATCCGGGCTGGTCCGGATGATCCGGGCGGGGACCCGGATGAGCTGGAGGGTCGGCTGATGGTCGCGAGGGGCCGGATGTCCGGCTGGTGGTCCGGACGTCTGGGCGGGGTCCGGATGATCCGGGACGAGACCCGGATGGTCCGGCTTCGGGGGAGGGCTTCTGTTGCCTTCAGTCGTTGTAGCCGGATCGTCCGGACCGGGGTCCAGATCATCCGGGCTCTGTCCGGATCGTCCGGGCCTCCATCCGGATCGTCCGGCCTCTCTGGTCCTTGTTGCTTTCTTCTCTCCGTCTTCATGCATGCCTTCCGCTTCCGGTTCTCCTTGCTTCCTAGCCTCTTCATGGTTGACTCCTTGGTACCTGAGTATGCATAGAGTTTCCGTTTGAGGTAGCAACCATGTCTCATGTGAATCGAAGGAGAGTTGTGATAGGAGTGATGTCACCTCGGTTTCGAGAGCTCTTGCACGTGCTCGAGTGATAGGTCCTTGTGGGGTTGGATGTGTCGATGTAGAGTCCATGGGGATGATGGAAGGATGCTCCGCATCATATCCCCTCCCTTCGAAAGGATCCGACCTCGGATCTAGTTCTTTATCACCATGGAAAGGCGAGAGGTCTTTGACGTTGAAGGTGTCGCTCACGTTGTACTTGTCGCTTGGTAGGTCGATCTTGTAGGCGTTGTTGTTGTAGCGTGCTAACACCTTGAAGGGTCCGTCGGCTCGGGGTAGTAGTTTGGACTTGCGTTCGTTGGGGAAGCATTCCTTGCGAAGGTGTAGCCACACGAGATCGCCTATGTTGAAGATCATGGGTTTCTTGTTGATGTTGAGCTTGGTCGCTAGTCGTTGTACTTGGCGCTCGATGGTTTTTCTTGTATCTTCATGCATCTTCTTGATGTAGCTTGCACGGGCACTTGCATCGATGTTGGTTCGCTCTTGTACGGGCACTTGCGTCGATGTTGGTTCGCTCTTGTAGAGGTAGAGGTAAAATGTCCAATGGGGACAATGGGTTGAAGCCGTAGACGACCTCGAAAGGGGACTTGCCGGTCGTCGAATGTCTTGCGCGGTTGTAGGCGTACTCGGCGATGGGTAGACACGCCTCCCACTCCTTGATGTTCTTCTTGATCAACACGCGAAGTAGAGTGGAGAGCGTCCAGTTCGTCACCTCCGTTTGGCCGTCGGTTTGAGGATGGTATGCGGATGAGAATAAGAGCTTGATTCCGAGCTTGGCGCATAGGGTCTTCCAAAAGTAACTCAAGAACTTGACGTCGCGGTCGGAGACGATTGTCTTTGGTATTCCATGGAGGCGCAAGATTTCCCTACAAAAGAGATTTGCAATATGTGAAGCACGACTACCTTGTTGCATGGAATGAAATGTGCCATTTTAGAACATCTATCCACAACAACAAACACGGAATCCTTTCCATTTTGAGTTCTAGGCAAACCAAGTACAAAGTCCATGCTAATGTCTTCCCAAGGTTGATAAGGAATAGGAAGAGGCATGTAAAGACCATGAGATTGAGCTTTTGACTTAGCTTTGCGGCATGTTGAGCATCGGGTGGTGAAGCGTGAGACGTCTCGAAACATCTTGGGCCAAAAGTAGTTCTTGGAGAGCGTGGCGAAGGTCTTGTCGCGTCCAAAATGTCCCATGAGTCCACCTCCATGAGCCTCTTGCAAAAGGAGCAAACGAAGAGAAGACTCGGGTATGCATAGTTTGTTAGCTCTCATAAGATAACCATCCTTGAGGTAATATTGTTCCCAAGATGTATGCGTCAAACATTTAGCATAATGAGGTGCAAACGATGGATCACTAGCATACAAATCTTTGATGTGCTCAAAGCCAATAACATTCAACTCAAGTTGGGTGACAAGCGTGCATATGCGTGAAAGTGCATTGGCAACTACATTTTCCTTGCCCTTAATGTACTTGATCACATATGGAAAAGATTCAATAAATTCACTCCATTTGGCATCACGCCTGTTCAATTTAGTTTGACCTTTCTAGTACTTAAGCGTTTCATGATCGGTATGGATGACAAACTCATGAGGTGATGAGGACATCAATACCATTGTTACACCCACAGCCCCTGCTGCTATACATACTGGACCAATTACTAGAGCTCGCGCAGGCCAACTAAATTACCAGGTACTTTCGTTTCTTGGTAATGATTCTAATGTTCATGAGAATATGATGCTTCCTAAATTGGATACATTTGTTTTGCTTACAAATGAAGGGCCTAGCTTGGAGAAGGATGAACATTGGAGCAAGAACAAGCATGGAGATGATGGCATGCGCAAGGGGGACAAGAATGGAGTTACAAGTGATGATTTCAGGACTTTGAAGCCACCATAATGAGTGCATGAAGCCTTGGACGAAATATACAAGATGCCACTTCATAAATTTCGTCCAGAGGCTATTCTAGGTGCTGCGTCACCTTATTATTGGGCCAGGCCCATGTAATTTCGAAATACATTAGTATAGGCTATTTTTAGAGTCCGTATGTGTGGGGAAACAAGAGATAGGGTTAGTTTCGGACCCCTCCACCAAGGGCCACGAAATTCACCCCCTCTTCCTCCATATATACAGCCCTTAGTTCACCGTTTAGACTTGGGTTTTGTTTAGATCAAAAGTTCGCCATAGCTGCAACTTCGCGTACTTCGTTTGTGTTCAACGACTGCACAAAGCGCCACGTAACCCCGCCTTGATCAATAAAGCTTTCATCTTATATTCGCAATATCCAGATTGCAATCTCAGTTTCTTGCTTGTTCTTCGTTTGCTCGCAGGAAATAGACCCTCGTGGTCGTTGATCGTGCTCGCCTGGTCAATAACCTCTCGGAGTTGGTTTAGCGATTGCTAAGCGCGACGTCCTCGTGACTTCGTAGTCGGATCGTCAAAGTCGACTTCCACCAAAGCGAAATCCACCATCTCATCGAAAGACGGGACACCTTTGCCTCTATCAAGTGGTATCAGATTTCCGTGTTGCTCGGTGAGATTTTACAATTTTTCGTAGTTTAGATCGAGTCTGTCTTCATACCTATAGTCCACGAAAAAGCCAAAAAAATAGGGTTAGTTCATCCTATCCGAACCACCGAGCCTTTGCATAATCTTTTACGATTTGCATTGTTGAATTTGCGGTTGCATCGTCGTGTCTAGTTGCTGGTCTTAGAGTCTAGTCTTTTAGAGTTTCGAGTTACGGTCATAAGTTGTCACGCCGCCGCACCATTATCATCGCATCGCCATCTACCACCACCGCTTATCCGCCACCGCTTCAATCCGTATCCATATACCACCACCGCTTCCATATATCACCACCGCCGCCATCGACCACCATATATCCACCACCAATCCGAGTCCCTTGCATATTAGGTTTGTTTTGGGATCCATCTAGTTTTCCGATTCGTGTTTCCTTGTCGAGTAGGTTTCGATTCCAGCAATCTTTTGCCGTCCGTAGAAGAGGTTGGTTTCAAAAAAAAATCCAAAACGCACGGGATAAAAAATTTTTCGCTATCCTATTTTTAGGTGTTTCTAAGCGTATTGAGCGATCGCCGTTGTAGAAAGTTTTTTGACCCGTTTCAGCTTTTTGGGTCGGCGATCGAAAAAAAAAATTGTCGAAAAATTTCGTGCCCATCCTGTCAGTTTGACCTAGGAAGAGTTTTGAGACACTCGCCATTATAGTGATTTTTCGCCAAAAAAAAAAAAAGAAAAAAAAAAAAAGAGGAGAAAAAAAAAATCCAGAGTGTGCTTTTCCCTTGTTTACGTGCAGCGCCGTGATCTTGTTAGTGTTCTAGGCTCGCGTCTCTAGCACGGTCTAGCCTAGGACCAAAGACAAGACTCGTCGTTGAGCGCTTATTCAACTTTGCATCTCGATTTGATTATTGTGACCCTTTTGCTACCATATTATAAGCCTTCCCAGCTCCACATACATCTACGTCGTGCGCTTGATTCTCCCCGTAATCGCTATAGCCAAGCTTTGAGAGTTTTGACTACAACGGTTGCCGATCACCGCCGCTGTTGGGTAAGAACTGGTAAGAATTTGAGATTTGCTTGACGGATTTGTGATTGTCCACCACACCACCACCACCACTTCCTAGTAGTCTCAGAGGCTCATATTCTTGTGTGTTTCTATTGCTGCTAACCATGGCAGGATCACAAGTCGATGAGACTGATTGGGAGAACTCGACGAACAAACAGCTACATGATAAGTTTCAGCAAATGATGATTGGACAGGTGCAAGATGTGCTAAACAGATTTGACGAGGCCATGGAGAAGATAGATGGCATTGAGAAGACGTTTGAAACAAAGCTTGATAGCAAGTTTGATGAATTGCTCGCGTTTTCCACAACCACCGCCGGCTGCACCTATCGCACCTCAGAACGACAACAACTACGCCCCTTCCGAATCGGTATGGACGAGCTCAGCGTGTTCCTATTGAGCCAGGACAAAATTCTGGTGCCGCTGCATCTGCTGTTGGTGCTTCTTTGGCTCCTCGCCATCTGCTGCTGCTTTGGTACCGACGAGGATGATTATGTGGGAGATTACAAGGATGAGGTTGATCAACATCAGAACTACGTGCAACCACCAGCACCACAACCACCAGGTCGTCCACATGCAAATAATGGCAATATTAGGGCTCCACCTCAGGTACGAGATCATGACCATCTCCCCGAACTGAAATTGAATATTCCACCATTTGAGGGTAGATATGTTCCTGATATATATCTTACTTGGGAGTTAGAAACTGAGCAACGATTTACATGTTTACAATATCCTAAGGAGAGACATGTTCTGTCATTGTTTGTGCTTTCACTAGCTTTGCATGTGTTTGGTGGTGCGAACATTGTAGATTATATCCTGTTCCAGCTACTTGGGCTGCTTTGAAAACTGCTATGCGTACTCGTTGGGTTCCACCATATTATCAACGTGAATTACTTCAAAAATTGCAGCGCTTAAGACAAGGAAAAACTCAGAGAAGAATATTATCGGGAATTACAAACTGGCTTGATTAGATGTGGTATTGTTGAGGAGAATGAAGCTATGCTTGCACGTTTTACGGGTGGATTAAATAGAGATTCAGACCATTCTAGACTATAAGGATTATAATAATATCACTCGCTTATTCCATCTTGCTTGTAAAGCTGAACGTGAAGTGCAGGATCGGCGGGCATTGGCGCGGACTAACTTTTCTCGCAGGTCGACCTTCATCATGGACACCACGTGCATCATCTACTTCCACACGTTCGCTACACCGCACCTCCGCGGGTGCCACCTCCAACCGTGATACAAGAAAGGGCACAACCACCACTATCGCCAAGAGCACACTGCTGGGCTGCACAGAGCTCTTCTTCTTCCATGGCGTCAGCAGGGCACACAAGTGATATTATTTGTCGTCGTTAAGGGAAGAGGACATTTTGCGAGAGAATGCAAATCTCGGCGTGTGATGATTGCTATTGAGGATCGTGGGTATGAGTCCGCTAGTGACTATGATGAGGAGACTTTGGCTCTTATTACACATGAGGAACACGGTGGAGATGATTCGATCATGAGACACAATACATGGCTGCTCAAGATGCCGACAGTATGAATGTTTAGTTGCTCAACGTGTTTTGAGTGTGCAGGTTACACAAGCTGAGCAAAATCAGAGGCATAATTTGTTCCATACAAAGGGAGTTGTGAAGGAACATTCTATTCACGTCATCATAGATGGAGGGAGCTGCAACAACTTGGCTAGGATGGAGATGGTGGAGAAGCTATCTCTCACCACAAGACCACATCCACATCCTTACTACATCCAATGGTTCAACAACAGCGGCAAGGTTAAGGTAACACGTACTGTTCGTGTGCATTTTAGTATCTCTACATACGCTGATTATGTTGATTGTGATGTGGTACCTATGCAAGCATGTTCCTTATTACTTGGTAGACCATGGCAATTTGATAAAAATTCTATACACCATGGTAGAAACAATCAGTATACTCTTGTTCATAAGGATAAAAATATTACTTTGCTTCCTATGACTCCTGAGTCCATTTTGAAAGATGATATTAATAGAGCTAATAAAGCAAAACAAGAGAAAAATAAGAGTGAAAATCAGATTGTGGCAAAAGAATTTGAGCAACATATGAAGCCTAATAGTAAACCATCTAGTGTTGCTTCTGAAATTAAATTGAAAAGTGCATGTTTACTTGCCACTAAATCTGATATTGATGAGCTAGATTTTAGCAAATCCGTTTGCTATGCTTTTGTGTGCAAAGAAGCATTATTTTCATTCGAGGACGTGCCTTCCTCTTTGCCTTCTGCTGTCACTAACATTTTGCAGAGTTCACGACGTCTTTCCACAAGACGTGCCACCGGGATTACCGCCTATTCGTGGGATTGAGCATCAGATTGACTTAATTCCCGGTGCTTCACGGCCAAACCGTGCGCCATACCGTACCAATCCAGAGGAGACGAAGGAGATTATGCGTCAAGTACAAGAGCTTCTCGACAAAGGTTATATACGCGAATCCCTTAGTCCTTGTGCTGTTCCTATTATTCTAGTGCCGAAAAAGGATGGTACATCACGTATGTGTGTTGATTGTAGAGGCATTAATAATATTACTATTCGTTATCGTCACCCTATTCCTAGGCTAGATGATATGCTTGATGAATTGAGTGGCTCTACAATATTCTCCAAAGTTGATTTGCGTAGTGGATACTATCAAATTCGTATGAAATTGGGAGATGAATGGAAAACAACATTTAAAACTAAGTTTGGTTTATATGAATGGTTAGTCATGCCTTTTGGGTTAACTAATGCACCTAGTACTTTCATGAGACTAATGAACGAAGTTTTACGTGCTTTCATTGGACGATTTGTGGTAGTCTATTTTGATGATATACTGATTTATAGCAAATCTTTGGAAGAACATTTGGAACATTTACGTGCTGTTTTTAATGATCTACGTGATGCACGTTTGTTTGGTAATCTTGGGAAGTGCACCTTTTGTACCGACCGAGTATCTTTTCTTGGCTATGTTGTTACTCCACAGGGAATTGAAGTTGATAAAGCCAAGATTGAAGCTATTGAGAGTTGGCCGCAGCCCAAAACGGTCACACAAGTGAGGAGTTTTCTTGGACTCGCTGGTTTCTATAGGCGTTTTGTGAGAGATTTTAGCACAATTGCTGCACCTCTCAATGAGCTTACAAAGAAGGATGTGCCTTTTGTTTGGGGTACCGCACAGGAAGAAGCCTTCACGATATTGAAAGATAAGTTGACACATGCTCCTTTACTCCAACTTCCTGATTTTAATAAGACTTTTGAGCTTGAATGTGATGCTAGTGGAATTGGATTAGGAGGTGTGTTATTACAAGATGGCAAACCTGTTGCATACTTTTCTGAAAAACTGAGTGGGCCTAGTCTGAACTATTCTACTTATGATAAAGAATTATATGCTCTTGTTCGGACTTTAGAGACATGGCAACATTATTTATGGCCAAAAGAATTTGTTATACATTCTGATCATGAATCTTTGAAACATATTAAAAGTCAAGCTAAACTGAATCGTAGACATGCTAAATGGGTTGAATTCATTGAGACTTTCCCTTATGTCGAAGGGTAAAGAAAATGTTATTGCTGATGCATTGTCTCGTCGTTATACTATGCTTTCACAACTTGACTTTAAAATATTTGGTTTGGAGACCATCAAAGATCAATATGTGCATGATGCTGAATTTAGCGATGTATTGCAGAATTGTAAAGAAGGTAGAACATGGAACTAGTTTGTCGTTAATGATGGATTTGTGTTCCGTGCTAACAAGCTATGCATTCCAGCTAGCTCCGTTCGTCTTTTGTTGTTGCAGGAGGCGCATGGAGGAGGACTAATGGGACACTTTGGCGTGAAGAATATGGAGGACGTACTTGCTACACATTTCTTTTGGCCAAAGATGAGACGGGATGTTGAGCGTTTTATTGCTCGCTGCACTACATGTCAAAAAGCTAAGTCACGACTCAATCCTCATGGTTTATATATGCCTTTGCCTGTACCTAGTGTTCCTTGGGAGGATATATCTATGGACTTTGTTTTAGGTTTACCTAGAACAAAGAAGGGGAGGGATAGCATATTTGTTGTCGTGGATAGATTCTCGAAAATGGCACACTTTATACCATGTCATAAAAGCGATGATGCTGTCAATGTTGCTGATTTGTTCTTTCGTGAAATTATTCGCTTGCATAGTGTGCCAAATACTATTGTTTCATATCGTGATACTAAATTTCTTAGCCACTTTTGGAGATGTTTATGGGCTAAGTTGGGGACTAAACTGCTTTTTAGTACTACTTGTCACCCCCAAACGGATGGACAAACTGAAGTAGTCAATAGAACATTGTCTACTATGCTTAGGGCTGTTCTAAAGAAAAATAAGAAAATGTGGGAGGAATGCTTGCCTCATATTGAATTTCCTTATAATCGTTCATTGCATTCTACTACTAAGATGTGCCCTTTTGAAGTTGTGTATGGTTTCCTACCTCGTGCACCTATTGATTTGTTGCCTCTTCCATCTTCGGAGAAGGTTAATTTTGATGCTAAAGAACGTGCTGAATTGATTTTAAAATGCATGAGTTAACTAAGGAAAACATTGAGCGTATGAATGCTAAATATAAACTTCTTTGGAGATAAGGGTAGAAAACATGTTGTGTTTGCACGGAGATCTTGTTTGGTTACATTTGCGTAAGGATAGATTTCCTGATTTGCGCAAATCAAAGCTAATGCCACGTGCTGCTGGTCCCTTTAAGGTGTTGGAGAAAGTAAATGATAATGCATATAAACTTGAGCTGCCTGCAGATTTTGGGGTTAGTCCCACTTTTAACATTGCAGATTTGAAGCCATATTTGGGTGAGGAAGATGAGCTGCCGTCGAGGACGACTTCATTTCAAGAAGAGGAGGATGATGAGGACATCAATACCATTGTTACACCCACAGCCCCTGCTGCTATACATACTGGACCAATTAGTAGAGCTCACAAGACGCCAACTAAATTACTGGTACTTTCGTTTCTTGGTAATGATTCTAATGTTCATGAGAATATGATGCTGCCTAAATTGGATACATTTGTTTTGCTTACAAATGAAGGGCCTAGCTTGGAGAAGAATGAACATTGGAGCAAGAACAAGCATGGAGATGATGGCATGCGCAAGGGGGACAAGAATGGAGTTACAAGTGATGATTTCAGGACTTTGAAGCCACCATAATGAGTGCATGAAGCCTTGGACGAAATATACAAGATGCCACTTCATAAATTTCGTCCAGAGGCTATTCTAGGTGCTGCGTCACCTTATTATTGGGCCAGGCCCATGTAATTTCGAAATACATTAGTATAGGCTATTTTTAGAGTCCGTATGTGTGGGGAAACAAGAGATAGGGTTAGTTTCGGACCCCTCCACCAAGGGCCACGAAATTCACCCCCTCTTCCTCCATATATACAACCCTTAGGGCACCGTTTAGACTTGGATTTTGTTTAGATCAAAAGTTTGCCATAGCTGCAACTTCGCGTACTTCGTTTGTGTTCAACGACCAGACAAAGGCGTCAGAGAACCCCGCCTTGATCAATAAAGCTTTCATCTTATATTCGCAATATCCAGATTGCAATCTCAGTTTCTTGCTTGTTCTTCGTTTGCTCGCAGGAAATAGACCCTCGTGGTCAGGTTGATCGTGCTCCGGCGTGGTCAATAACCTCTCGGAGTTGGTTTAGCGATTGCTAAGGCGCGACATCCTCGCACGCTCGTAGTCGGATCGTCAAAGTCTTCTTCCACCAAAGCGAAATCCACCATCTCATCGAAAGACGGGACACCTTTGCCTCTATCATGAGGTCTAAGATAATGTTCCCAAACATGTAGCACACGCACTAAAGCATATAATTCCTTGTCATACACGGGATAGTTGAGTTGAGCACCGGAGAGTTTTTCACTAAAATAAGCAATGACTCGTTTTTCTTGCATTAAAACTCCGCCTATTCCGGTACCACTTGCATCACAATGAACCTCAAAAGTTTTGTCAAAATTTGGTAAAGCAAGAATTGGAGCATGAGTAAGCAAAGACTTGAGCTCATCAAAAGCGGTGGATTGAAAAGGTCCCCAAACAAAAGGAGTATTCTTCTTACTCAAAGCATGCAAAGGAGCTGCAATAGTGCTAAAGTTTTTCACAAAGCGACGATAAAAACCTGCAAGACCAAGGAAACTTCGCACTTGTTGCAAATTGGTGGGTTGTGGCCAAGTTTTAATTGCTTTGATCTTAGTTTCATCAACATGGACACCCTTGGAAGAGACAACGAAACCCAAGAAAACCACTTTGTCAACTCCAAAAGTGCATTTTTTCAAATTGGCATAAAGACTTTCCTTTCGAAGTGTTTGCAAAACAAGCTTAACATTATCAAGATGCTCTTTCATGGTTTTGCTAAACACAAGAATATCATCGAAGTAAACCACAACAAAGATTCCAATGTATGGATGAAGTACATGATGCATAAGACGCACAAAAGTTCCGGGAGCTTCCGACAAACCCATAGGCATGACCAACCACTCATATAGACCAAATTTTGTTTTGAAAGCAGTTTTCCATTCATCACCCTCATGAATGCGGATTTGATAATAGCCACTTTTAAGATCAATTTTTGAGAAAAAGTTGGCTCCACTAAGTTCATCAAGCATATCATCTAAGCGAGGAATGGGATGCCTATAGCGCACGGTGATAGCATTTATAGGTCTACAATCGGAGCACAAGCGGAAACTTCCATCGGGTTTAGGCACAAGTATAACGGGCACGGCACAAGGGCTTAAGCTTTCACGTACATGACCGTTGTCGATTAGTTGTTGTACTTGCCGTTGAATCTCCTTGGTTTCTTCGGGATTGACACGGTAGGGAGCTTTGTTTGGAAGTGGCGCTCCGGGGATGAGGTCGATTCGATGCTCAATGCCTCGAAGAGGAGGTAGACACGGAGGTAGCTCATCGGGGAAAACATCTTGGAATTCCTGCAAAAGAGATTGAAACACCAAAGGTAGCTCATGAGTGGTGTTAGTTTTTGGTTCGCCATCCTTGCACACAAGGACAAAGTGCATCACACTCGATGTGTTCTCACACACTTCTCTCATCTCATGTTTGGTGGCGAATAGTATGATGTTTTTCTCTCTAGGCGAAGGGGCGCTCAAATTTGGCTTGTGGCTCTCACTCACTTTTTGGTGGCTCACTTTCTCACTCTTCTCTCTTTGGTTGGTGGCTTGTTTGTCGGCTATCACTTGACTAGGAGACATGGGTCGTAGGACATATTCTTCGCCTTTCATCTTGAAGCTATAGTGGTTTGTACGCCCATTGTGGTAGACACCAAGGTCGAATTGCCATGGCCGACCAAGGAGGAGGTGGCAAACGGTCATTGGGACCACATCACACTCTAAAGTGTCCTCATATGCACCGATTTTGAAGGATACTTGGACCGTATGCTCAACTCGTATAGTGCCAGAGTCACTTAGCCATTGAACCTTGTAGGGTTGCGGATGCTTCTTCTTGACCAATTGGAGCTTGGAGCATAGTTCTTCACTTGCTAAGTTGTGGCATCTACCTCCATCGATGATGACCTTGACGGATCTCCCATTGATGCCGGCCTATATGTGGAAGATGTGCCATCTTTGGTCTTCTTCTTGTTGATGTTGAAGTGTCAAGACCTTGGAGACAACAAGAGCGGGACTTGTATCTTCATCACAAAAGACTTGATCATCTTCATCCTCGTTGATGCGCCGGTGCATGGCCACTTGCTCAATAGCGTCCATTTCATCTTCACTCACTGAGTCGTAGGTGGCATCGTCGTTGAGTATCATGGTCCGCTTGTTGGTGCATTCATATGACTTGTGGCCTCGGCCGCCGCAAGTAAAACACTTGAAGGAGCTTGTCTTGACGGTCTCATCGTTTGGAGTAGATGATGAAGCACGCGGCTTGGAGTTGCTTGTAGTAGGAGGAGGACGACTTGAACTTGTAGAAGCTTTCTTGTAACTTGACTTGTCGTCGTTGGTTGGAGAAGGCTTGGTTGATGTAGAAGTTGGAGTAGTTGATGAAGCTTGGTTGTTGGAGAAGCCGTATGTCTTGGATGAGTACTTGGCGTACTTGAAGTCATCTTGCACTTGTCGTTCCGCCTTTGTAGCTTGATGCACGAGCTCAATGAGGTTGGAGTAGGGTTGGAAGTCGGCGATCTTCTTGATGGGATGGTTGAGTCCGTTCAAGAATCGTGCCATTGTTTGCTCATCATCCTCCGTGACGGCTAGAATCATGGCAATCTCCATTTCCTTGTAGTATTCTTCAACACTCTTTGTTCCTTGCTTGAGGAGTTGTAGCTTCTTGAAGAGATCACGGTTGTAGTAGGTGGGCACAAAGCGTGCTCTCATGACATCCTTCATTTGAGCCCAAGTGGTGATTGGAGGTTCACCTCTTGCTTGTCGGCGCTCAAGGACTTGTTCCCACCATATGAGCACATAGTCTTGGAACTCAAGTGATGCCATAGCGATCTTCTTCTCTTCCTCATAGTTGTGCAAGCGAAAGATTTTGTCGACCTTCAATGCCCATGAGAGGTACTCTTCGGGATCATTGGTTCCATTGAACTTGGGCATTGTGAACTTGAGCTTGCCATAGCGTTGCTCTTCATTGTGTTGAGGTCGATGTTGGTTATGACGTTCTTGACGTGGAGGGTAATCATCCTCATGTTGCTCTTGGCGAGGAGGAAGTCCATGATCAACTTGCTCTTGTTGACCTTGAGGTTGAGGTTGAGCTTGAGGAGCTTGTGGAGCTTGACGTTGCGCACACGGATGGTAGTTCCTCTCTTGTATTTCTTCTCGAAGGGCTTCCTCTTGATTGCGCCTTTCGCGATTGCGGTTGGTGATAGCTCGACTTGATGCTTGAAGGGCACGTTCCGCCTCAAGAGCTTGTGCTTCTCGTTGTTGTTGTTGAAGACGTTGAGCCTCGGCTTTTTGTTGCTCTTGATGTACGCGCGCTCGTTCTTGTTCTTGTTGGTGATGAAGACATTGTCGTTCTTGAGCTTGAGCAAACGCCACTTGGTTCGATTGAGGACGAGGTACTTGTTCATCAACTTGCTCTTGGGGATGCTTGTCATGTAGCGGGTTGCGAGATGCATGACGGTCTTGACGCGCGGCTCGTCGAAGAGTGTTCGATGACGGTGTACTTGTGTCGGAGAAGGAGTCGTCGGAGTGGCGACTTGAGTGGCTCCGTCTTGAGTGTGAAGAGGTAGAAGTACGCCGGTTCACCAACAAGGCGCGGATCTCGTCCATTCTTGCATCGTTCTCTTTCTTGTGCGCGTCGAGTTTGTTGTCGAAGTAATCTCGTGTACGTTGCTCGGAGAGTCGCAAGTCGGTGGAGAGGTTGTCGATGCGTTCGCTCATTGCTTGTTGCTCTTGATGGAGAGCTCACAGCGCCAAAGAGGTGGCTCTTGGTGACGTATGATGACATGTCGTCGTCTTGCTCGATGAAGAGTGGATTTGTAGAAGAACTTGGCCTATCCATCATTTCAAGCAAATTGTGAGTTGTGGAAGGAGAAGAACGAATACCAATGTACCTTTGACCGAAGTTGAAGATGAATCAAGTTCACTCAAATGCGGAAAATGAAATAGCACTATTGGTACCGATCCTTGTCGATTCTCACACCTACACAAATAAAAGCTTTTGGTGGAGCTTGGTTAGGATGGTGGCACAAAATTGATTGCAATTGTTAGCTTGACTCAAAAATGTTGAAGAAGATTCGCAAATTCGCATATGCAACAAGTAGACCAAGCAAGTAGTTGTACACGGAAACACACACGCAAATAGATAAATGGGATTGTGCAAACCAAAAGTGAGCCAAAATGTGGAATCCACGAAAATGCTCTTGTTGCACAATACTAGAGAGACGCTAGCACGATTGCACAATAGGCGGATACGGAGCTTGTGCACAACCTACTAGGCAAAAATGCAACGATCTCTATCCCAAGTATGCTATATGTATGGTATATCGGTGCAATGATCCAAGATGATCTTATATGACAATCTTAATGTTGTATGATGCTATGCTTGTTGCTTATAAGCTCTTTGCTTATCTTTCCTCTTTGCTTAAAAGCTTGAGTGGCTCTTTCTCTTTTGAGCTCTTTTCTTATGCAAACTTCACGAACTAAGATAGCAATTGTGTATGCGATGACAACTTTGTGACACACAAGTTGATTCCGAGATATGCACCTCGATGGTATGTATGATATGGTGTATGCAACTAATGTGCACAAGTCACGTTGCCGGCAATACGCAATGGCTAGTCTCGGTGGGAAAGCAACGCAAAAGATGGTCTATGATGGTAATCAATGCAATTGCAAGGTATGACAAAGATGTCGTCGATGTTACCGTCCGTAGAGAAGATGAGTAGTCGACCAAAATGAGCATTTGTTGTTGATGTCTCACCGCGCCTATATAGCCGAAACACAAGAGGACACGGAAATCTCACTCAAATTGTCGAACTCAAATTCGAATGGTAGTACGGAGGTGGAGTCTTGGGGTTTGGCAAGTGGAAATGGTGGTGGATGGGGTGGGGAGGATGTATGTATGTGTGGATGGTGGTGGAGGTGGATGGTGGACTGCAGAACTGCAGTTTCGGCAGAGGAAGCCGGATGATCCGGGCGAGTCCGGATGATCCGGGACTTGGTCCGGATGATCCGGGCAGGTCAACCACGCACGGGAACTGCTCGGGAAGAACACGAAAATGGGGTGGAATTTGACGATTTCGGGGATTTCGGGTGGATTTCGAGGGGGAGAAGGTGGGGAAACATAAGATCCACGAGTTACACACCGAATCCACGGATCAAAAACAACAAAACATCATCAAAACCAACAAATCACAAAAAATTTTGGGGGTATTTTTGTGGGGATTTTCGGATTTTAGGACGAAAATAACAAAATCAAGCTAGAAATCACGAGGTAGGGGCTCCAAAAACGTGATCAACGTGGCTCATGATACCATATGATGTAGGGTGGAACCCGAATTCATCGATCTTTCACGTTTGGAGGGGATCCTACGGAGGAAACACGAAGAACACGCGGAAGCACGAGGGGAAACACGAGGAAAACGAGGGAGGAACACTCAACCAACAAGGAATCGATCACACAAGTGCTAGATCAACATACACACATGACATCCACAAGGTACATAGTCAACTAGGGTAAGGATACAAAGGAACCGTTCATCTCCCGGAGGAGGCCTTGAATCCACGAGGGGATCTTCCCAAAGAGGGGTCTTGTATCCGATGAGGGATCTTCTCCTAGACGGAGGTCCTGATCTCCGAGGAGAAGTAACCGGGTGGATGAGCAAAGGCTCTCACACAAATATGAGCTAATCCAATGCTATGTCTCAAAGTGAGGAGAGGGGGTCCTATATATAGAGTCTGGGGCGAAGGGGTACATGGTCTCAGCCAACACACGCACACTGGCGCTGGCGGATGATCCGGACGGGGGTCCGGATGATCCGGGCTGGTCCGGATGATCTGGGCGGGGACCCGGATGAGCCGGAGGGTCGGCTGATGGTCGCGAGGGGCCGGATGTCCGGCTGGTGGTCCGGACGTCTGGGCGGGGTCCGGATGATCCGGGACGAGACCCGGATGGTCCGGCTTCGGGGGAGGGCTTCTGTTGCCTTCAGTCGTTGTAGCCGGATCGTCCGGACCTGGGTCCGGATCATCCGGGCTCTGTCCGGATCGTCCGGGCCTCCGTCCGGATCGTCCGGGCCTCCGTCCGGATCGTCCGGCCTCTCTGGTCCTTGTTGCTTTCTTCTCTCCGTCTTCATGCATGCCTTCCGCTTCCGGTTCTCCTTGCTTCCTAGCCTCTTCATGGTTGACTCCTTGGTACCTGAGTATGCATAGAGTTTCCGTTTGAGGTAGCAACCATGTCTCATGTGAATCGAAGGAGAGTTGTGATGGGAGTGATGTCACCTCGGTTT
Source organism: Aegilops speltoides (assembly GCA_021437245.1). NCBI lineage: Eukaryota > Viridiplantae > Streptophyta > Magnoliopsida > Poales > Poaceae > Aegilops > Aegilops speltoides. Next base: position 297,287,354 of record CM038147.1, read on the forward strand.
CGAGAGCTCTTGCACGTGCTCGAGTCATAAGTCCTTGTGCGGTTGGATGTGTCGATGTAGAGTCCCTGGGGATGATGGAAGGATGCTCCGCATCAATGAGCCACGTTGATCACGTTTTTGGAGCCCCTACCCCTCTTTTTCTAGCTTGATTTTGTTGTTTTTGTCCTAAATCCGAAAATCCCCACCAAAAATAGCCCCCAAAATTTTTGTGATTTGTTGGTTTGATGATGTTTTGTTGATTTTGATCCATGGATTTGCTTGGTTTCAAGTGGATCTAGCTTTCCCCAAGTTTCCCCACCTTTGATCCACGAAATCCCTCAAATTTTGCCCCGAAAATCATCCATTTCCGCCCAAAAATTCGTCTCCACGAGCAAATCCCGAGCAGTTTGACCTGCCCGGATCATCCGGAAGTGCTCCCGGATCATCCGGATCCACCCGGATCAGCTGGACCATCTCCCGGATGTCCGGACGCCCCACACTACAGAAATCCGGTTGACGAACCCGGATCATCCGGACCTACTCCCGGATGTCCGGGTAACCCTGACACTGACTCGGCTGAAATTTTTTTTGGTCATAACTAATTCATCCGGAGTCCGATTTTGACGTTCTTTAGCTCGTTTTGAAGCTATTGACATCCCCCATCCCACAAAATACCAACAACATCATTTGACTCCATCATAGTTTCTGAAATTTGGCAAGTTTGCCTAGGCCTTCCACCATATCATCCGCATTACCACCACCGACTTCCGCAACCTAACCCATTTTGTTCCCCATTGCATAAGTGGTTGCTTGAGTAGTGATTCATGTCTCCTAAGGTGTTTCGGCTACTTAGGGACGATTGCTTCTTCTTCAACCACCACCTCCACTTCCACAAAACCTTCCCACCATACACTTACGGCAACCCAACTTAACCCCATTGTTGTTTGAGCTTGTTTGATGAGGACATCAATACAATTGTTACACCCACAGCCCCTGCTGCTATACATACTGGACCAATTACTAGAGCTCGCGCACGCCAACTAAATTACCAGGTACTTTCGTTTCTTGGTAATGATTCTAATGTTCATGAGAATATGATGCTGCCTAAATTGGATACATTTGTTTTGCTTACAAATGAAGAGCCTAGCTTGGAGAAGGATGAACATTGGAGCAAGAACAAGCATGGAGATGATGGCATGCGCAAGGGGGACAAGAATGGAGTTACAAGTGATGATTTCAAGACTTTGAAGCCACCATAATGAGTGCATGAAGCCTTGGACGAAATATACAAGATGCCACTTCATAAATTTCGTCCAGAGGCTATTCTAGGTGCTGCGTCACCTTATTATTGGGCCAGGCCCATGTAATTTCGAAATACATTAGTATAGGCTATTTTTAGAGTTCGTATGTGTGGGGAAACAAGAGATAGGGTTAGTTTCGGACCCCTCCACCAAGGGCCACGAAATTCACCCCCTCTTCCTCCATATATACAGCCCTTAGGGCACCGTTTAGACTTTGGGTTTATTTTAGATCAAAAGTTCGCCATAGCTGCAACTTCGCGTACTTCGTTTGTCTTCAACGACCAGACAAAGGCGTCACAGAACCCCACCTTGATCAATAAAGCTTTCATCTTATATTCGCAATATCTAGATTGCAATCTCAGTTTCTTGCTTGTTCTTCGTTTGCTCGCAGGAAATAGACCCTCGTGGTCGTTGATCGTGCTCGGCGTGGTCAATAACCTCTCGGAGTTGGTTTAGGATTGCTATAGCGCGACGTCCTCGCACGCTTCGTAGTCGGATCGTCAAAGTCGACTTCCACCAAAGTGAAATCCACCATCTCATCGAAAGGCGGGACACCTTTGCCTCTATCAAGTGGTATCAGATTTCCGTGTTGCTCGGTGAGATTTTACGTTTTCGTAGATTAGATCGAGTCTGTTCTTCATACCTACAGTCCACGAAAAAGCCAAAAAAATTAGGGTTAGGTCATCATATCCGAACCAATCGAGCCTTTGCATAATCTTTTCTCGTATTTGCGTTGTTGAATTTGCGGTTGCATCGTCGTGTCTAGTTCTGGTCTTAGAGTCTAGTCTGTTAGAGTTTGAGTTACGGTCATAAGTTGTCACGCCGCCGCCGCCATCATCATCGCCCCTGCCATCTACCACCACCGCTTATCCGCCACCGCTTCGAATCCGTATCGATATACCACCACCGCTGCCATATACCACCACCGTTGCCATATACCACCACAGTTGCCATATACCACCACCATATATCCACCACCAATCCGAGTTCCTTGGATATTAGGTTTGTTTTCAGGATCCATCTAGTTTTCCGATTCGTGTTTCCTTGTCTGAGTAGGTTTCGGATTCCAGCAATCTTTTGCCGTCCGTAGAAGAGGTTGGTTTCCAAAAAAAAAAGAGTCCGGAAACCACCCCCCGTTTAGGCCCAAAATTTTCCAAAAACGCATGGGACAAAAAAAATTCTGGCTATCCTATTTTTAGGTGTTTCTAAGCGTATTGAGACAGTCCCCGTTATAGAAAGTTTTTTTGACCCGTTTCCAGTTTATGGGTCCGGGCAGTCGAAAAAAAAAATTTGGGCGAAAAAATTTCGTGCCCATCCTGTCAGTTTGACTTGGGAAGAGTTTTGAGACACTCGCCATTATAGTGATTTTTCGCAAAAAAAAAGAGCAGCGCAAAAAAAAAAGCAAAAAAAAAGAGGAGCGAATTTTTTTTTCCAGAGTGTGCTTTTCCCTTGTTTACGTGCAGCGCCGTGATTTTGTTAGTGTACTAGGCTCGCTCTCTAGCAGGGTCTAGCCTAGGACCAGATTACAATCTCGGTTTCTTGCTTGTTCTTCGTTTGCTCGCGGAAATAGACCCTCGTGGTCGGGTTGATCGATGCTCGGCGTGGTGATAACCTCTCGGAGTTGGTTTAGCGATTGCTAAAGCGTCTCGCATGCGCTAAATAGTCGGATCGTCAAAATCGACTTCCACCAAGCGAATCCACCATCTCATCGAAAGGCAGGACACCTCGCCTCTATCAAGTGGTATCAGATTTCGAGGTTGCTCGGAAAGATTTCTGATTTTTAATGAGTTTAGATCGGTTTGTTCTTCATACCTGACAGATACGAAAAAGCCAAAAAAAATTTAGGGTTAGGTCATCATATCCGAACCAATCTGAGCCTTTGCATAATCTTTTACGTATTTGCGTTTTTGAATTTGCGGTTGCATCGTCGTGTCTAGTTCTGGTCTTAGAGTCTAGTCTTGTAGAGATTTGAGTTACGGTCATAAGTTGTCGCGCCGCGCCGCTTTCATCATCATCGCCCTGCCATCTACCACCACCGCTTATCCGCCACCGCTTGAATCCGTATCCATATACCACCACCAGCTGCCATATACCACCACCGTTGCCATATAACACCACCATATATCCACCACCAATCCGAGTTCCTTGCATATTAGATTTGTTTTGGGATCCATCTAATTTCCGATTCGTGTTTCCTTATGCGAGTAGGTTTGATTCGGCAATCTTTTGTCGTCAGTAGAAGAGGTTGGTTTAAAAAAAAAGTCAGGAAACCACCCTCGTTTAGGCCCAAAATTTTCCAAAAGCATGCGGGATAAAAAAAATTCTGGCTATCCTATTTTTAGGTGTTTCTAAGCGTATTGAGCGATCGCCGTTATAGAAAGTTTTTTGACCCGTTTCAGTTTTGGGTCGGCGATCGAAAAAAAAAATTGGTCGAAAAAATTTCGTGCCCATCTGTCGATTTGACACAGGAAGAGTTTTGAGACACTCGCCATTATAGTGATTTTTAGCAAAAAAAAAGCAGCATAAAAAAAAAGCAAGCGTAAAAAAAAAAGCGAAAAAAAATTCAGTGTGCTTTTCCTTTGTTTACGTGCGCGTCGTGATTTTGTTAGTGTTCTAGGCTCGCGTCTCTGTACGGTCTAGCCTAGGACCAACCTGATACCCGTTGTTGGCGTTTATTCAACTTTGCATCTCGATTTGATTATTCTTGACCCTTTTGCTACCATATTATAAGCCTTCCCAGCTCCACATACATCTCGTCGTGCGTTTGATTCTCCACTGTGTCGCTATAGCCAAGCTTTGAGAGTTTTGACTACAGCGGTTGCGATCACCACCTGCTTTCTTTGGTAGGCTGGTAAGAATTTGAGATTTGCTTCACGGTTTGTATTTGTCCACCACCACCACCACCACTTCCTAGTAGTCATGGGATCATATCTTGTGTGTTTCTATTGCTGCTAACCATGGCGGGAACACAGGCCGATGAGGCGATTGGGAGAACGACAAACAAGCGGCTACATGATAAGTTTGACAAATGATGATTGGACGGGTGCAAGATGTGGTAAGCAGATTTGCGAGGCCATGGAAGATAGATGGCATTGAGAGGCGTTTGAAACAAAGCTTGATAGCAAGTTTGATGAATTGCTCGCGCGTTTTCCACAACCACCACCGGCTGCACCTATCGCACCTCTGCAGCGACAACAACTACACCCCCTTCGAATCGGTATGGGCCGAGCTCAGCGTGTTCCTATTGAGCGGGACAAAATTCAGTGTGCGCTGCTCTCTGCTGTTGGTGCTTCTTTGGCTCTGCTACTGCTGCTGCTTTGAGTACCGGCGAGGATGATTATGTGGAAGATTACGAGGATGAGGTTGATCAACATCGAGAACTCGTGCAACCACCAGCACCACAACCACCGGGTCGTCCACATGCAAATAATGGCAATGTTAGGGCTCCCCTCAGTGCGAGATCATGACCATCTCCTAAACTGAAATTGAATATTCCACCATTTGAGGGTAGATATGTTCACGATATATATCTTACTTGGGAGTTAGAAACTGAACAACGATTTACATGTTTACAATATCACGAGGAGAGCGTGTTCTGCTGCTTGTTTGTGCTTTCACTAGCTTTGCATGTGTTTGGTGGTCGAACATTATATCTGTTCAGCTACTTGGGCTGCTTTGAAAACTGCTATGCGTACTCGTTGGGTTCCACCATATTATCAACGTGAATTACTTCAAAAATTGCAGCGTTTAAGACAAGGAAAAAATTCTGTAGAAGAATATTATCGGGAATTACAAAGCTGGCTTGATTAGATGTGGTATTGTTGAGGAGAATGAAGCTATGCTTTTGCGTTTTACGGGTGGATTAAATAGAGATTGAGACCATTCTAGACTATAAGGATTATAATAATATCACTCGTTTATTCCATCTTGCTTGTAAAGCTGAGCGTGAAGTCTTGAGGATCGGCAGGCATTGGCGGCGCACTAACTTTTACTGCGGTCGACCTTCATCATGGACACCCGTGCATCATCTACTTCCTTTGCACCATCACCTCCTTGGTGCCACCTCCAACGTGATACAAGAAAGCGAGGCACAACCACCACTATCGCCAAGAGCACACTGCTGGGCCTGCCAGAGCTCTTCTTCCATGGCGTCAGCAGGGCACACAAGTGATATTATTTGTAAATCGTTGTAAGGAAGAGGACATTTTGCGAGAGAATGCAAATCTCAGCGTGTGATGATTACTCTTGAGGATGGTGGGTATGAGTCCGCTAGTGACTATGATGAGAGACTTTGGCTCTTATTACACATGAGGAACACGGTGGAGATGATTACGATCATGAGACACAATACATGGCTCTTGAAGATCTTTGTGGTATGAATGTTTAGTTGCTCAGCGTGTTTTGAGTGTCTGAGTTACACAAGCTGAGCAAAATCGGAGGCATAATTTGTTCCATACAAAGGGAGTTGTGAAGGAGCGTTCTATTTGCGTCATCATAGATGGAGGGAGCTGCGACAACTTGGCTAGCATGGAGATGGTGGAAGCTATCTCTCACCACAAGACCACATCCACATCCTTACTACATCCAATGGTTCAACAACAGTGGCAAGGTGAAGGTAACACGTCTGTTAGTGTGCATTTTAGTATCTCTACATATGCTGATTATGTTGATTGTGATGTGGTACCTATGCAAACATGTTCCTTGTTACTTGGTAGACCATGGCAATTTGATAAAATTCTGTACACCATGGTAGAAACAATCAGTATACTCTTGTTCATAAGGATAAAAATATTACTTTGCTTCCTATGACTCTGAGTCCATTTTGAAGATGATATTAATAGAGCTAATAAAGCAAAACAGGAGAAAAATAAGAGTGAAAATCAGATTGTGGCAAAAGAATTTGAAGCGACACATGAAGCCTAATAATAAACCATCTATTATTTGTACGAAATTAAATTGAAAAGTGCATGTTTACTTGCCAAATCTGATATTGATGAGCTAGATTTTGGCAAATCTATTTGCTATGCTTTTGTGTGCAAAGAGGCATTATTTTCATTAGAGGGCGTGCCTTCCTCTTTGCCCCTGCTGTCACTAACATTTTGTGGAGTTAGTGGCGTCTTTCCACAAGGCGTGCCACGGGATTACCACCTATTCGAGGATTGAGCATCAAATTGACTTAATTCCGGTGCATCATTACCAACCGTGCACCATCTGCCGTACCAATCGGAGGAGGCGAAGGAGATTATCGTCAAGTCACAGGAGCTGCTCGACAAAGGTTATATCTGTGAATCCCTTAGTCCTTGTGCTGTTCCTATTATTCTAGTGCGAAAAAGGATGGTGCGTCACGTATGTGTGTTGATTGTAGAGGCATCAATAATATTACTATTAGTTATCGTCACCCTATTCCTAGGCTAGATGATATGCTTGATGAATTAGTGGCTCTACAATATTCTCCAAAGTTGATTTGCGTAGTGGATACCATCAAATTCGTATGAAATTGGAGATGAATGGAAAACAGCATTTAAAACTAAGTTTGGATTATATGAGTGGTTAGTCATGCCTTTTGGGTTAACTAATGCACCTAGTACTTTCATGAGATTAATGAGCGAAGTTTCGTGCTTTCATTGGACGATTTGTGGTAGTTTATTTTGATGATATACTGATTTATAGCAAATCTTTGGAAGAACATTTGGAACATTCGTGCTGTTTTAATGCTCTCGTGATGCGTTTGTTTGGTAACCTTGGGAAGTGCACCTTTTGCACCGACCGAGTATCTTTTCTTGGCTATGTTGTTACTCACGAGGAATTGAAGTTGATAAAGCCAAGATTGAAGCTATTGAGAGTTGGCACGCAGCCAAAGCAGTCACACAAGTGAGAGTTTCCTTGGCCTCGCTGGTTTCTATAGGCGTTTTGTGAGAGATTTCAGCACCATTGCTGCACCTCTCAACGAGCTTACAAAGAAGGATGTGCCTTTTGTTTGGGGTACCGCATGGGGAAGAAGCCTTCACGGTATTGAAAGCTAAGTTGACACATGCTCCTTTACTCCAACTTCCTGATTTTAATAAGACTTTTGAGCTTGAATGTGATGCTAGTGGAATTGGATTAGGAGGTGTGTTATTACAAGATGGCAAACCTGTTGCATACTTTTACGAAAAATTGAATGGGCCTAGTCTGAATTATTCTACTTATGATAAAAATTATATGCTCTTGTTAGGACTTTAGAAACATGGCAACATTATTTATGGCCCAAGAATTTGTTATACATTCGATCATGAATCTTTGAAACATATTAAAGTCAAGCTAAACTGAATCGTAGACATGCTAAATGGGTTGAATTCATTGAGACCTTCCTTATGTCATTAAACACAAGAAGGGTAAAGAAAATGTTATTCTTGATGCATTGTCTAATATTAGCTATACTATGCTTTCACAACTTGACTTCAAAATATTTGGTTTGGAGACCATCAAAGATCAATATGTGCATGATGCTGATTTTAAAGATGTATTGCAGAATTGTAAAGAAGGTAGAACATGGAACAAGTTAGTCATTAATGATGGATTTGTTTCGTTCTAACAAGCTATGCATTCCAGCTAGCTCCGTTAGTCTTTTGTTGTTGCGGGAGGCGCATGGAGGAGGACTAATGGGACACTTTGGCGTGAAGAAGGCGAGGATATACTAGCTACATTTCTTTTGGCCAAAGATGAGGCGGGATGTTGGCGTTTTGTTGCTCGCTGCACTACATGTCAAAAAGCTAAGTCACGACTCAATCCTCATGGTTTATATATGCCTTTACTGTACCAAGTGTTCCTTGGGAGGATATATCTATGGACTTTGTTTTAGGTTTACCTCGAACAAAGAAGGGAGGATAGCATATTTGTTGTCGTGGATAGATTCTTGAAAATGGCACACTTTATACCATGTCATAAAAGCGATGATCTTGTTAATGTTGCTGATTTGTTCTTTAAATGAAATTATTAAACTTGCATGGTGTGCCAAATACTATTGTTTCAGATCGTGATACTAAATTTCTTAGCCACTTTTGGAGATGTTTATGGGCTAAGTTGGGGACTAAACTACTTTTAGTACTACTTGTCACCCCAAACTGATGGACAAACTGAAGTAGTCAATAGAACATTGTCTACTATGCTTAGGGCTGTTTTGAAGAATAATAAGAAAATGTGGGAAGAATGCTTGCCTCATATTGAATTTGCTTATAATCGTTCATTGCATTCTACTACTAAGATGTGCCCTTTTGAAATTGTGTATGGTTTCCTACCTCGTGCACCTATTGATTTATTGCCTCTTCCATCTTCAGAGAAGGTTAATTTTGATGCTAAAGAACATGCTGAATTGATTTTAGAAATGCATGAGTTAACTAAGGAAAACATTGGCGTATGAATGCTAAATATAAACTTCTTTGGAGATAAGGGTAGAAAACATGTTGTGTTTGCACTGGAAATCTTGTTTGGTTACATTTGCGTGGGATAGATTTCTGATTTGCATAAATCAAAGCTAATGCCACGTCTGCTGGTCCCTTTAAAGTGTTGGAGAAAGTAAATGATAATGCATATGAACTTGAGCTGCCTGCAGATTTTGGGGTTAGTCCACTTTTAACATTGCAGATTTGAAGCCATATTTGGGTGAGGAAGATGAACTGCCGTCGAGGGCGACTTCATTTCAAGAAGGGAGGATGATGAGGACATCAATACCATTGTTACACCCAGCCCTTTTGCTATACATCTTGGACCAATTACTAGAGCTCGCATGCCATCAACTAAATTACGGTACTTTGTTTCTTGGTAATGATTCTAATGTTCATGAGAATATGATGCTGCCTAAAATGGATACATTTGTTTTGCTTACAAATGAAGGGCCTAGCTTGGAGAAGGATGAACATTGGAGCAAGAACACACATGGAGTTGATGGCATGCATAAAGGGATCAAACGGAGTTACAAGTGATGATTTCGGGACTTTGAAGCCACCATAAGGAGTGCATGAAGCCTTGGACGAAATATACAAGATGCCACTTCATAATATTAGTCCATAGGCTATTCTAGGTCTGCGTCACCTTATTATTGGGCCAGGCCCATGTAATTTCGAAATACATTAGTATAGGCTATTCTTAGAGTCGTATGTGTGGGAAACAAGAGATAGGGTTAGTTTGGACCCCTCCACCAAAGGCCACGAAATTCACCCCTCTTCCTCCATATATACAGCCCTTAGGGCACCGTTTAGACTTAGGTTTTGTTTAGATCAAAAGTTACGCCATAGCTGCAACTTAGCGTGCCGTTTGTGTTCAGCGACCGGACAAAGCGTCCAGAACCCCACCTTGATCAATAAAGCTTTCATCTTATATTACGCAATATCAGATTGCAATCTCGGTTTCTTGCTTGTTCTTCGTTTGCTGCGGAAATAGACCCTCGTGGTCGGGTTGATCAATAACCTCTCGGAGTTGGTTTAGCGATTGCTAAAGCGCGGCGTCCTCGCCTTCGTAGTCGGATCGTCAAAATCGACTTCCACCAAGCGAAATCCACCATCTCCTCGAAAGGCAGGACACCTCTGCCTCTATCACAAAAGGTATTCTTCTTACTCAAAGCATGCAAAGGAGCTGCGATAGTGCTAAAGTTTTCTAAGCGGCGATAAAAACACTGCAAGACCAAGAAACTTAGCACTTGTTGCAAATTGGTGGGTTGGGGCCAAGTTTTAATTGCTTTGATCTTAGTTTCATCAACATGGACACCCTTGGAAGAGACCATGAAACCCAAGAAAACCACTTTGTCAACTCCAAAGTGCATTTTTCAAGTTGGCATAAAGACTTTCCTTCGAAGTGTTTGCAAAACAAGCAACATGATCAAGATGCTCTTTCATGGTTTTGCTAAACACAAGAATATCATCAGTAAACCACAACAAAGATTCCAATGTATGGATGAAGTACATGATGCATGAAAGCGCACAAAAGTTCAGGGAGCTTCAGACAAACCCATAGGCATAACCAACCATTCATATAAGCCAAATTTGGTTTTGAAAGCAGTTTTCCATTCATCACCCACATGAATGTGTATTTGATAATAGCCACTTTTAAGATCAATTTTTGAGAAAAAGTTGGCTCCACTAAGTTCATCAAGCATATCATCTAAGTGAGGAATGGGATGCCTATAAGCGCAGTGATAGCATTTATGGGTCTACAATCGGAACACTGGCGGAAACTTCCATCGGGCTTAGGCACAAGAATAGCAGAGGAGCGGCACAAGGGCTTAAGCTTTCACGTACATGACCGTTGTTGATTAGTTGTTGTACTTGCCGTTGAATCTCCTTGGTTTCTTGGGTTGACACGGTATGGAGCTTTGTTTGGAAGTGGTGCTCCGGGAATGAGGTCAATTCGATGCTCAATGCCTCGTAGAGGAGGTAGACCCGGAGGTAGCTCATCGGGGAAAACATCTTGAAATTCCTGCAAAAGAGATTGAAACACCAAAGTTAGCGCATGAGTGGTGTTAGTTTTTGGGTCGCTATCCTTGCACACAAGGACAAAGTGCATCACACTCGATGGGTTCTCACACACTTCTCTTATCTCATGTTTGGTGGCGAATAGTATGAGGTTTTTCTCTCTAGGCGAAGAGGCGCTCAAATTTGGCTTGTGGCTCTCACTCACTTTTTGGTGGCTCACTTTCTCACTCTTCTCTCTTTGGTTGGTGGCTTGTTTGTCGGCTATCCTTGACTAGGAGACATGGGTGCGTGCGACATATTCTTTGCCTTTCATCTTGAAGCTATAGTGGTTTGTCGCCCATTGTGGTAGACACCACGGTCAGTGCCATGGCCGACCAAGGAGGAGGTGGCAAGCGGTCATTGGGACTACATCACATTCCAAAGTGTCCTCATATGCTCCGATTTTGAAGGATACTTGGACCGTATGCTCAACTTTCGTATAGTCTTAGATCCTTAGCCATTGAACCTTGTAGGGTTGCGGATGCTTCTTCTTGACCAATTGGAGCTTGGAGCATAGTTCTTGGCTTGCCAAGTTGTGGCAACTACCTCCATCGATGATGATTAACGGATCTCCCATTGATGCGGCCTTTGTGTGGAAGATGTGGCATCTTTGGTGTTCTTCTTGTTGATGTTGAAGTGTCAAGACCTTGGAGACAACAAAGCGGGACTTGTATCTTCATCACAAAAGACTTGATCATCTTCATCCTCGTTGATGCGCGGTGCATGGCCACTTGCTCAATAAGCGTCCATTTCATCTTCACTCATTGAGTCATAGGTGCCATCGTCGTTGAGTATCATGGTCGCTTGTTGGTGCATTCATATGACTTGTGGCCTCGGCGCGCCAATAAAACACTTGAGGAGCTTGTCTTGACGGTCTCATCGTTTGGAGTAGATGATGAAACCGCAGCGGCTTGGAGTTGCTTGTAGTAGGAGAGACGACTTGAACTTGTAGAAGCTTTCTTGTAACTTGACTTGTCGTCGTTGTTTGGAGAAGGCTTGGTTGATGTCAAAGTTGGAGTAGTTGTTGAAGCTTGGTTGTTGGAGAAGCCGTATGTCTTGGATGAGTACTTGGCGTACTTGAAAAGTCATCTTGCACTTGTCGTTCCGCCTTTGTTGCTTGATGCACGAGCTCAATGAGGTTGGAGTAGGGTTGGAAGTCGGCGATCTCTTGATGGGATGGTTGAGTCCGTTCAAGAATCGTGCCATTGTTTGCTCATCATCCTCCGTGACATTGGCTCGAATCATGGTAATCTCCATTTCCTTGTAGTATTCTTCAACACTCTTTGTTCCTTGCTTGAGGAGTTGTAGCTTCTTGAAGAGATCACGGTTGTAGTAGGTGGGCACAAAGCGTGCTCTCATGACATCCTTCATTTGAGCCCAAGTGGTGATTGGAGGTTCACCTCTTGCTTGTCGGCGCTCAGGACTTATTCCCACCATATGAGTACATAGTGCAGGAGCATAAGTGATGCCATAGCGATCTTCTTCTCTTCCTCATAGTTGTGCAAACGAAAGATTTTGTCGACTTTCAATGCCCATGAGAGGTACTCTTCGAGATCATTGGTTCCATTGAACTTGGGCATTGTGAACTTGAGCTTGCCATAGCGTTGTTCTTCATTGTGTTGAGGTCGATGTTGATGATGACGTTCTTGACGTGGAGGGTAATCATTCTCATGTTGCTCTTGGTGATGAGGAAGTCCATGATCAACTTGCTCTTGTTGACCTTGAGGTTGAGGTTGAGCTTGAGGAGCTTGTTGGGCTTGATGGTGCGCACGTGGATGGTAGTTCCTCTCTTGTATTTCTTCTCGAAGGGCTTCCTCTTCATTGCGCCTTTCGCGATTGCGGTTGGCGAGAGCTCGACTTGATGCTTGAAGGGCACGTTCGCCTCAAGAGCTTGTCTTTTCGTTGTTGTTGTTGAAGGCGTTGAGCCTCGCATGGTACCTACACAAAAGAGACACAAACGAAAGAAATTGTGTGTGTGGTAAATGTACACATCATCCATCATGATGTGTATGTGCACGTGTGAGTTAGCACAAGATAGGCATCGCTCAAAGAAATTTGATGCATGGTATAGGAACATGTCATCCATCATGAAAGAATAGTTGTTATGTATGACACGATGGGGACACAAATTGAGCAAACAAGTATAAGGCACATCAAAAGCATGTTTATTCATGGGGACCATATGGTGCACACACGTATTGGGATCATGCAATGGATGAGATGGATCAAAATCTCCTAAAATGTTGAGGAAACTATGGGGGTCTCCTCATGAGCAATATCGGAAACATCATATGGAGAAAATGGACAACATCCAAGACAATGCATATCCGAAGCTAGGTGGTCATGGCATGGCATATGATAGAGGCAAAGGTGTCCCGTCTTTCGATGAGATGGTGGATTTCGCTTTGGTGGAAGTCGACTTTGACGATCCGACTACGAGCGTGCGATGACGTCGCGCCTTAGCAATCGCTAAACCAACTCCGAGAGGTTATTGACCACGCGAACACGATCAACGACCACGAGGTCTATTTCCTGCGAGCAAAGGAAGAACAAGCAAGCTGAGATTGCAATCTGGATATTGCGAATATAAGATGAAAGCTTTATTGATCAAGGTGGGGTTACGTGGCGCCTTTATGCAGTCGTTGAACACAAGCGAAATGCAGCGAAGTTGCAGCTATGGCGAACTTTTGATCTAAACAAAACCCAAGTCTAAGCGGTGCCCTAAGGGCTGTATATATGGAGGAAGAGGGGTGAATTTCGTGGCCCTTGGTGGAGGGTCGAAACTAACCCTATCTCTTGTTCCCCACACATCGGACTCTAAAAATAGCCTATACTAATGTATTTCGAAATTACATGGGCTGGCCCAATAATAAGGTGGCAGCACCTAGAATAGCCTATGGACGAATATTATGAAGTGGCATCTTGTATATTTCGTCCAAGGCTTCATGCACTCCTTATGGTGGCTTCAAAGTCTGAAATCATCACTTGTAACTCCGTTCTTGTCCCCTTAGCATGCCATCATCTCCATGCTTGTTCTTGCTCCAATGTTCATCCTTCTCCAAGCTAGGCCCTTCATTTGTAAGCAAAACAAATGTATCCAATTTAAGCGATATCATATTCTCATGAACATTAGAATCATTACCAAGAAAGCGAAAGTACACAGTAATTTAGTTGGCGTCTTGTGAGCTCTAGTAATTGGTCCGGTATGTATAGCAGCAGGGGCTGTGGGTGTAACAATGGTATTGATGTCCTCATCATCCTCCCTTCTTGAAATGAAAGTCGTCCTCGGCGGCAGCTCATCTTCCTCACCCAAATATGGCTTCAAATCTGCAATGTTAAAAGTGGGACTAACCCCAAAATCTGCGAGGCAGCTCAAGTTTATATGCATTATCATTTACTTTCTCCAACACCTTAAAGGGACCAGCACACGTGGCATTAGCTTTGATTTGCGCAGATCGGAAATCTATCCTTACATAAATGTAACCAAACAAGATCTCCAAGTGCAAACACAACATGTTTTCTACCCTTATCTCCGACAAGTTTATATTTAGCATTCATCGCTCAATGTTTTCCTTAGTTAACTCATGCATTTTAAAATCAATTCAACACGTTCTTTAGCATCAAAATTAACCTTCTCCAAAGATGGAAGAAGCGACAAATCAATAGGTGCCGAGGTAGGAAACCATACACAACTTCAAAAGGGCACATCTTAGTAGTAGAATTCAATGAGCGATTATAAGCAAATTCAATATGAGGCAAGCATTCCTCCCACATTTTCTTATTATTCTTTAGAACAGCCCTATGCATAGTAGACAATGTTCTATTGACTACTTGGTTTGTCCATCGGTTTGGGGGTGACAAGTAGTACTAAAAAGCAATTTAGTCCCCAACAGCCCATAAACATCTCCAAAAGTGGCGAAGAAATTTAGTATCACGATCGACACAATAGTATTTGGCACACCATGCAAGCGAATAATTTCACGAAAGAACAAATCAGCAACATTAATGACATCATCGCTTTTATGACATGGTATAAAGTGTGCCATTTTAGAGAATCTATCCACGACTACAAATATGCTATCCTCCCTTCTTTGTTCTAGGTAAACCTAAGACAAAGTCCATGATATATCCTCCCAAGGAACAGTAGAAGTGCAGGCAAAGGCATATATAAACCATGAGGATTGAGTCGTGACTTAGCTTTTTGACATGTAGTGCAGTGAGCAATAAAGCGCTCAACATCCGTCTCATCTTTGGCCAAAAGAAATGTGTAGCAAATCGTCCTCCGTCTTCTTCACGCCAAAGTGTCCCATTAGTCCTCCTCCATCGCCTCCTGCAACAACAAAAGGCGAGCGGAGCTAGCTGGAATGCATAGCTTGTTTACGGAACACAAATCCATCATTAACGACAAACTTGTTCCATGTTCTTCCTTCTTTACAATTCTGCAATACATCTTTAAAATCAGCATCATGCACATATTGATCTTTGATGGTCTCCAAACCAAATATTTTGAAGTCAAGTTGTGAAAGCATAGTATAGCGACGAGACAATGCATCGGCAATAACATTTTCTTTACCCTTCTTGTGTTTAATGACATAAGGGAAGTCTCAATGAATTCAACCCATTTAGCATGTCTCGATTCAGTTTAGCTTGACTTTTAATATGTTTCAAAGATTCATGATCAGAATGTATAACAAATTCTTTGGGCCATAAATAATGTTGCCATGTTTCTAAAGTCGAACAAGAGCACATAATTCTTTATCATAAGTAGAATAATTCAGACTAGGCCCTCAATTTTTTGAGAAAAGTATGCAACAGGTTTGCCATCTTGTAATAACACACCTCTAATCCAATTCCACTAGCATCACATTCAAGCTCAAAAGTCTTATTAAAATCAGGAAGTTGGAGTAAAGGAGCATGTGTCAACTTAGCTTTCAACACCGTGAAGGCTTCTTCTGTCTGCGGTACCCCAAACAAAAGGCACATCCTTCTTTGTAAGCTCGTTGAGAGGTGCAGCAATGGTGCTGAAATCTCTCACAAAGCGCCTATAGAATCCAGCGAGGCCAAGAAAACTCCTCACTTGTGTGACCGTTTTGGGCTGCGGCCAACTCTCACAATGGAGTAACAACATAGCCAAGAAAAGACACTCGAAATTCGGTGCAAAGGTGCACTTCCCAAGGTTACCAAACAAGCGTGCATCACGTAGAGCAATAAAAACAGCACGTAAATGTTCCAAATGTTCCTCCAAAGATCTGCTATAAATCAATATGTCATCAAAGTAAACTACCACAAATCGTCCAATGAAAGCACGTAAAACTTCGTTCATTAATCTCATGAATGTACTAGGTGCATTAGTTAACCCAAAAGGCATGACTAACCACTCATATAAGCCAAACTTAGTTTTAAATGCTGTTTTCCATTCATCTCCCAATTTCATACGAATTTGATGGTATCCACTCATAAATCAACTTTGGAGAATATTGTAGAGCCACTCAATTCATCAAGCATATCATCTAGCCTAGGAATAGGGTGGCGATAATGAATAGTAATATTATTAATGCCTCTACAATCAACACACATCGTGGCGTACCATCCTTTTTCGGCACTAGAATAATAGGAACAGCACAAGGACTAAGGGATTGGCGTATATACCCTTTGTCGAGCAGCTCACATACTTGACGCATAATCTCCTTCGTCTCCTCTAGATTGAGTGCGGTATGGTGCACGGTTGGGTAATGATGCACGGGAATTAAGTCAATTTGATGCTCAATCCCTCGAATAGGTGGTAATCCGGTGGCTTGCGTCTTGTGGAAAGGCGTCGTGAACTCTGCAAAATGTTAGTGATGGCGGGGGGCAAAGAGGAAAACACGTCCTCGAATGAAAATAATGCCTCTTTGCACACAAAAGCATAGCAAATAGATTTGCTAAAATCTAGCTCTTCAATATCAGATTTGGTGGCAAGTAAACATGCACTTTTCAATTTAATTTGAAACAACGGTAGATGGTTTATTATTAGGCTTCATGTGTTGCTCAAATTCTTTTGCCACAATCTGATTTTCACTCTTATTTTTCTCTGTTTTGCTTTATTAGCTCTATTAATATCATCTTTCAAAATGGACTCAGGAGTCATAGGAAGCAAAGTAATATTTTATCCTTATGAACAAGAGTATCTTGATTGTTTCTACCATGGTGTCTGAAATTTTTATCAAATTGCCATGGTATACCAAGTAATAAGGAACATGCTTGCATAGGTACCACATCACAATCAACATAATCAGCATATGTAGAGATACTAAAATGCACACGAGCGATGCGTGTTACCTTAACCTTGCATTGTTGTTGAACCATTGGATGTAGTAAGGATGTGGATGTGGTCTTGTGGTGAGAGATAGCTTCTCCACCATATCCATGCTAGCCAAGTTGTTGTAGCTCCCTCCATCTATGATGGCCTTGAATAGAACGTTCCTTCACAACTCCTTTGTATGGAACAAATTATGCCTCTGATTTTGCTCAAACTTGTAACCTGCACACTCAAAACACGTTGAGCAACTAAACATTCATACTGTCGGCATCTTGACAGCCATGTATTGTGTCTCATGATCAGAATCATCTCCACCGTGTTCCTCATGTGTAATAAGAGCCAAAGTCTCCTCATCATAGTCACTAAGCGGACTCATACCCACCATCCTCGTAGCAATCATCACTGCGCTGAGATTTGCATTCTCTCATAAAATGTCCTCTTCCCTTACAGCGATGACAAATAATATCACTTGTGTGCCTGTTGGCGCCATGGAAGAAGAAGAGCTCTGTTGATAGAGGCAAAGGTGTCCGTCTTTCGATGAGATGGTGGATTTCGCTTTGGTGGAAGTCGACTTTGGCGATCCGACTCTGAGCGTGCGAGGGCGTCGGCATATATGTCGCTAAACCAACTCAGAGAGGTTATTGACCCGCAGGAACACGATCAACGACCACGAAGGTCATTTCCTGCGAGCAAGCGAAGAACAAGCAAAAGCTGAGATTGCAATCTGGATATTGCGAATATAAGATGAAAGCTTTATTGATCATGGTGGGGTTACGTGGCGCCTTTATGCAGTCGTTGAACACAAGCGAAATCTGCGAAGTTGCAGCTATGGCGAACTTTTGATCTAAACAAAACCCAAAGTCTAAGCGGTGCCCTAAGGGCTGTATATATGGAGGAAGAGGGGTGAATTTCGTGGCCCTTGGTGGAGGGTCGAAACTAACCCTATCTCTTGTTTCCCCACATCGGACTCTAAAATAGCCTATACTAATGTATTTCGAAATTACATGGGCCTGCCCAATAATAAGGTGTGTAGACACCTAGAATAGCCTCTGGACGAAATTTATAAAGTGGCATCTTGTATATTTCGTCCAAGGCTTCATGCACTCATTATGGTGGCTTCAAAGTCCTGAAATCATCACTTGTAACTCCATTCTTGTCCCCTTAGCATGCCATCATCTCCATGCTTGTTCTTGCTCCAATATTCATCCTTCTCCAAGCTAGGCCCTTCATTTGTAAGCAAAACAAATGTATCCAATTTAAGCAGCATCATATTCTCATGAACATTAGAATCATTACCAAAAGCGAAAGTACACAGTAATTTAGTTGGCGTCTTGTGAGCTCTAGTAATTGGTCCGGTATGTATAGCGGCGGGGGCTGTGGGTGTAACAATGGTATTGATGTCCTCATCATCCTCCCTTCTTGAAATGAAGTCGTCCTCGACGGAAGTTCATCTTCCTCACCCAAATATGGCTTCAAATCTGCAATGTTAAAAGTGGGACTAACCCCAAAATCTGCGAGGCAGCTCAAGTTTATATGCATTATCATTTACTTTCTCCAACACCTTAAAGGGACCATCAGCACGTGGCATTAGCTTTGATTTGCGCAAATCGGAAATCTATCCTTACATAAATGTAACCAAACAAGATCTCGGTGCAAACACAACATGTTTTCTACCCTTATCTCCGACAAGTTTATATTTAGCATTCATCGCATAATGTTTTCCTTAGTTAACTCATGCATTTTAAAATCAATTCAGCACGTTCTTTAGCATCAAAATTAACCTTCTCCGAAGATGGAAGAAGCAACAAATCAATAGGTGCGGTAGGAAACCATACACAACTTCAAAAGGGCACATCTTAGTAGTAGAATGCAATGAGCGATTATAAGCAAATTCAATATGAGGCAAGCATTCCTCCCACATTTCTTATTTTTCTTTAGAACAGCCCTAAGCATAGTAGACAATGTTCTATTGACTACTTGGTTTGTCCATCGGTTTGGGGTGACAAGTAGTACTAAAAAGCAGTTTAGTCCCCAACAGCCCATAAACATCTCCAAAAGTGGCTAAGAAATTTAGTATCACGATCTGAAACAATAGTATTTGGCACACCATGCAAGCGAATAATTTCACGAAAGAACAAATCAGCAACATTAGCAGCATCATCGCTTTTATGACATGGTATAAAGTGTGCCATTTCCGAGAATCTATCCACGACAACAAATATGCTATCCCTCCCCTTCTTTGTTCTAGGTAAACCTAAAACAAAGTCCATAGATATATCCTCCCAAGGAACACTAGGTACATGCAAAGGCATATATAAACCATGAGGATTGAGTCGTGACTTAGCTTTTTGACATGTAGTGCAGCGAGCAATAAAGCGCTCAACATCCGTCTCATCTTTGGCCAAAAGAAATGTGTAGCAAATCGTCCTCCGTCTTCTTCACGCCAAAGTGTCCCATTAGTCCTCCTCCATCGCCTCTGCAACAACAAAAGGCGAGCGGAGCTAGCGAGGAATGCATAGCTTGTTAGCACGGAACACAAATCCATCATTAACGACAAACTTGTTCCATGTTCTTCCTTCTTTACAATTCTGCAATACATCTTTAAAATCAGCATCATGCACATATTGATCTTTGATGGTCTCCAAACCAAATATTTTGAAGTCAAGTTGTGAAAGCATAGTATAGCGACGAGACAATGCATCGACAATAACATTTTCTTTACCCTTCTTGTGTTTAATGACATAAGGAAAGTCTCAATGAATTCAACCCATTTAGCATGTCTACGATTCAGTTTAGCTTGACTTTTAATATGTTTCAAAGATTCATGATCAGAATGTATAACAAATTCTTTGGGCCATAAATAATGTTGCCATGTTTCTAAAGTCGAACAAGAGCATATAATTCTTTATCATAAGTAGAGTAATTCAGACTAGGCCCTCAATTTTTAGAAAAGTATGCAACAGGTTTGCCATCTTGTAATAACACACCTCTAATCCAATTCCACTAGCATCACATTCAAGCTCAAAAGTCTTATTAAAATCAGGAAGTTGGAGTAAAGGGCATGTGTCAACTTAGCTTTCAATACCGTGAAGGCCTCTTCACATGCGGTACCCCAAACAAAAGGCACATCCTTCTTTGTAAGCTCGTTGAGAGGTGCAGCAATGGTGCTGAAATCTCTCACAAAGCCTATAGAAACCAGCGAGGCCAAGAAACTCCTCACTTGTGTGACCGTTTTGGGCTGCGGCCAACTCTCAATAGCTTCAATCTTGGCTTTATCAACTTCAATTCCTGTGGAGTAACAACATAGCCAAGAAAAGATACTCGATCGGTGCAAAAGGTGCACTTCCCAAGGTTACCAAACAAGCGTGCATCACGTAGAGCATTAAAAACAACACGTAAATGTTCCAAATGTTCTTCCAAAGTTTTGCTATAAATCAGTATATCATCAAAATAGACTACCACAAATCGTCCAATGAAAGCACGTAAAACTTCGTTCATTAATCTCATGAAAGTACTAGGTGCATTAGTTAACCCAAAGGCATGACTAACCACTCATATAATCCAAACTTAGTTTTAAATGCTGTTTTCCATTCATCTCCCAATTTCATACGAATTTGATGGTATCCACTCATAAATCAACTTTGGAGAATATTGTAGAGCCACTCAATTCATCAAGCATATCATCTAGCCTAGGAATAGGGTGGCGATAACGAATAGTAATATTATTGATGCCTCTACAATCAACACACATCGTGACGTACCATCCTTTTCGGCACTAGAATAATAGGAACAGCACAAGGACTAAGGGATTGGCGTATATAACCTTTGTCGAGCAGCTCTGTACTTGACGCATAATCTCCTTCGTCTCCTCTGGATTGAGTGCGGTATGGTGCGGTTGGGTAATGATGCACGGGAATTAAGTCAATTTGATGCTCAATCCCTCGAATAGGTGGTAATCCGGTGGCACGTCTTGTGGAAAGGCGTCGTGAACTCTGCAAAATGTTAGTGACAGCGGGGGCAAAGAAGGAAACACGTCCTCGAATGAAAATAATGCCACACAAAAGCATAGCAAATAGATTTGCTAAAATCTAGCTCATCAATATCAGATTTGGTGGCAAGTAAACATGCACTTTTCAATTTAATTTCAGAAGCAACGGTAGATGGTTTATTATTAGGCTTCATGTGTTGCTCAAATTCTTTTGCCACAATCTGATTTTCACTCTTATTTTTCTCTGTTTTGCTTTATTAGCTCTATTAATATCATCTTTCAAAATGGACTCGAGTCATAGGAAGCAAAGTAATATTTTATCCTTATGAACAAGAGTATCTTGATTGTTTCTACCATGGTGTCAAATTTTTATCAAATTGCCATGGTCTACCAAGTAACAAGGAACATGCTTGCATAGGTACCACATCACAATCAACATAATCAGCATATGTAGAGATACTAAAATGCACACGAGCGATCGTGTTACCTTAACCTTGCCGCTGTTGTTGAACCATTGGATGTAGTAAGGATGTGGATGTGGTCTTGTGGTGAGAGATAACTTCTCCACCATCTCCATGCTAGCCAAGTTGTTGCAGCTCCCTCCATCTATGATGGCCTTGAATAGAGCGTTCCTTCACAACTCCTTTGTATGGAACAAATGATGCCTCTGATTTTGCTCAGCTTGTGTAACCTGCACACTCAAAACACGTTGAGCAACTAAACATTCATACTGTCGGCATCTTGGCAGCCATGTATTGTGTCTCATGATGAGAATCATCTCCTCCGTGTTCCTCATGTGTAATAAGAGCCAAAGTCTCCTCATCATAGTCACTAGCGGACTCATACCCACCATCCTCGGTAGCAATCATCACTGCGCTGAGATTTGCATTCTCTCATAAAATGTCCTCTTCCCTTACAACGACGACAAATAATATCACTTGTGTGCCTGTTGGCGCCATGGAAGAAGAAGAGCTCTGCAGAGCCCGGCGGTGTGCTCTTGGCGGATAGTGGTGGTTGTGCACCTTTCTTGTATCACGGTTGGAGGTGGCTTTGAAGGAGGTGATGGTGCGGTGGAAGTAGATGATGCGTGGTGTCCATGATGAAGGTCGACTGCGAGAAAAGTTAGTGCGGCGCCAATGCATCGATCCTGCACTTCACGTTCACTTTACAAGCAAGATGGAATAAGCAGTGATATTATTATAATCCTTATAGTCTAGAATGGTGCGAATCTCTCTATTTAATCCACCCGAAAGCGTGCAAGCATAGCTTCATTCTCCTCAACAATACCACATCTAATCAAGCCGGTTTGTAATTCGATAATATTCTTCTCTGAAATTTTTCCTTGTCTTAAGCGCTGCAATTTTGAAGTAATTCACGTTGATAATATGGTGGAACCAGCGATACGCATACCAGTTTTCAAAGCAGCCCAAGTAGGCTGGAGCAGGATATAATCTACAATGTTGGACCACCAAACACATGCAAAGCTAGTGAAAGAACAAGCAGCAGCGAGGAACACGTCTCTCCTCGGGATATTGTAAACATGTAAATCGTTGTTGGTTTCTAACTCCCAAGTAAGATATATATCGGGAACATATCTACCCTCAAATGGTGGAATATTCAATTTCAGTTTAGGGAGATGGTCATGATCTCGTACTGAGGAGCCCTAACATTGCCATTATTTGCATGTGGGCGACCTGGTGGTTGTGGTCTTTGGTGGTTGCGTGGTTACGATGTTGATCAACCTCATCCTCGTAATCTCCACAAAATCATCCTCCTCTGTTCCAGCAGCAGCGATGGCGAGGAGCCAAAAAGCACCAACAATGATGGTGGCGGCACGAGAATTTTGTCTGGCTCAATAGGAACACGCTGAGCTCGTCCATCTTGATTCGGAAGGGCGTAGTTGTTGTCGTCGTTGAGAGTGCGATAGGTGCAGCCGGCGGTGGTTGTGGAAAGCAGCGAGCAATTCATCAAACTTGCTATCAAGCTTTGTTTCAAGCGTCTTCTCAATGGCATCTATCTTCTCCATGGCCTCGTCAAATCTGTTTACCACATCTTGCACTGTCCACTCATCATTTCTTTGAAACTTATCATGTAGCTGTTTGTTAATCGAGGTTCTCCCAATCAGTCTCATCGACTTGTGATCCTGCCATGGTTAGCGACAAATAGAAACACACAAGAATATGATCCTCTGAGGCTACTAGGAAGTGGTGGTGGTGTATCACAAACCCATCAAGCAAATCTCAAATTCTTACGAGTTCTTACCCAGCGCGGCGGTGATCGGCAACCGTTGTAGTCAAAACTCTCAAAGCTTGGATAGGCGATTACGGGGAGAGTCAACGCATGCAGCGTAGATGTATGTGGAGCTGGGAAGGCTTATAATATGGTAGCAAAAAAAGGTCGACAATAATCAATTCGAGAGATGCAAAGTTGAATAAGCGCTCAGCAGCAGTCTTGTCTTTGGTCCTAGGCTGGGCTGTGCTAGAGGCGAGCCTAGAACACCAACAAAATCACGGCGGCGACACGTAAACAATGGAGGAGCACACTCTGAATTTTTTTTGCTCCATAACAATTTTTTTTGAAAAAAAGTCTACAAATGGTCTAAAACTGCCTAGCGAGAATTTTCGGACTTAGTTTTTTTTTTAAAAGCTGGAACTATTTTTCTTCTGCGGATGGCTCGGAAGTTTGGGAGTCCTCATTTATCACGACTTCGAATGTCGCGTGATCTGGAAATCGAAAACAATGCAACAATTACTGGACTCGGACTAGGAGTGGTGGCGGATATATGTTGCAGGTGGACTCGGATGGGCGTGATGGCGGCGGATATGTGGTGGTGTATATGGATTCGGATTGGCGGTGAATATGTGGTGGTGGTATATGGCGGCGGCGTGACAACTTTGTGAGCAGAACTCGAAACTCTAAAGACTAGGCGCTAAGACCAGCAACTTGACACGATGATGCAACGCAAATTCAACAAAGCAAATCTGAAAAGATTATGCAAAGGCTCAGATTGGTTGGATGGGATGAACTAACCTAATTTTTTTTGGCTTTTTAAGTGGATTATAGGTATGAAAAACAGACTCGATCTAAACTACGAAAAAGCGTAAAATCTCACGAGCAACACGGAAATCTGATACCACTTGATAGAGCGGAGGTGTCCGTCTTTCGATGAGATGGTGGATTTCGCTTTGGTGGAAGTCGACTTTGCGATCCGACTACTGACGTGCGAGGGCGTCGCGCATATATGTCGCTAAACCAACTCGAGAGGTTATTGACCGCGCGAACACGATCAACGACCACGAGTGCATTTCCTGCGAGCAAGCGAAGAACAAGCAAGCTGAGATTGCAATCTGGATATTGCGAATATAAGATGAAAGCTTTATTGATCAAGGTGGGGTTACGTGGCGCTTTTATGCAGTCGTTGAACACAAGCGAAATCTGCGAAGTTGCAGCTATGGCGAACTTTTAATCTAAACAAAACCCAGTCTAAGCGGTGCCCTAAGGGCTGTATATATGGAGGAAGAGGGGTGAATTTCGTGGCCCTTGGTGGAGGGTCGAAACTAACCCTATCTCTTGTTTCCCCCACATCGGACTCTAAAATAGCCAATACTAATGTATTTCGAAATTACATGGGCTGGCCCAATAATAAGGTGTGCAGCACCTAGAATAGCCTCTAGGCGAAATTTATGAAGTGCATCTTGTATATTTCGTCCAAGGCTTCATGCACTCATTATGGTGGCTTCAAAGTCCTGAAATCATCACTTGTAACTCCATTCTTGTCCCCTTAGCATGCCATCATCTCCATGCTTGTTCTTGCTCCAATGTTCATCCTTCTCCAAGCTAGGCCCTTCATTTGTAAGCAAAACAAATGTATCCAATTTAAGCGATATCATATTCTCATGAACATTAGAATCATTACCAAGAAAGCGAAAGTACAGTAATTTAGTTGGCGTCTTGTGAGCTCTAGTAATTGGTCCGATATGTATAGCGGCAGGGGCTGTGGGTGTAACAATGGTATTGATGTCCTCATCACCTACTTTGAGGAGTGGTGAACCACCACATAGAGAGTGAGATAGTTGATAGGTCTCGTGAGGCCATTTGCATTTCTAACAACTTGACCTCTACCTCTATTGTGCCTTCTCGTTTGGTGCTAGGTCCCATTTATGATGATCGTAGATCCTCGACAACTTAGTCCTCCGTTTGGACAAGGCGATGGCCATGGTGGATTATGATGCACCGCCCACATGGTTCCATCAAGATGATGATGATGACCACCATTTGGTCTTTCCCACCTCACCTACACAACTTGGTGGGTGACAAAGGTAACATAGGTGAAAGCGATGCTCTAGTCCCACTAGTGGACATTCTTGACATTGATTGCTTGCATGATGTTGATCCACCTATTGCCATGCTTCATGCTAGTATGATTTCCCCATGCGATGATTTGCCCATTTATGATGAATATGATGATTCTCATGTGGAGTCTATTAGTTGTGATGACATGTTACATAGGATTTCTTGTGACAATTCCTTGGTCACATCATGTTTGATAATCCGCTTGACTTGTCATATGATATGCATGAGATCAACCATATGTCTTATTTTCAATCTCTTCATAGTGACTATGCATATGCCATTAAAATAAACCCAATTTGCACATATGGCATAGATGACAAGCCCATGGTTATTGGCATTTGTTTCTCTTGTGATGATATTGATATGCTCCTTTGCATCATTTATCTCATATGCCATGCCTTGACCACCTAACCCGGATATGCATTGTTTTGGATGTTGTCCATTTTCTCCATATGATGTTTCGATATTGCTCATGAGGAGACCCCATAGTTTCTGATACATTTTAGGAGATTTTGATCCATCAATCCATTGCATGATCCCAATACTTGTGTGCACCATATGCTCCCCATAAACAAACATGCTTTTGATGTGCCATATACTTGTTTGCTCAATTTGTGTCCCCATCGTGTCATACATAACAACTATTCTTTCATGATGGATGACATGTTCATATACCATGCCTCAAATTTCTTTGAGCATTGCTTGTCTTATGCTAACTCACGTGCACATACACATCATGATGGATGATGTGTACATTTACCACACACACAATTTCTTTCGTTTGTGTCTCCTTTGTGTAGGTACCGGGAATACTTGTCAACCTCGCAATCCACGAGTTGACAAAATGAGCTCTTGAGAGCAATGACGATTTGGGATCCGTGGACTATCCTTACCACCGTTCCCTTCGTGCAAGGACTACAGCAACTCCTCTACTTGGCTCTCCACGGCTATGGGCCATTTACCACTTGTCACCTTATGCTCATTTACCGTGTTCACTTTGCATGCTATGCTTGCTCCTATGACTTTGCCATGCAATTGTGACCCTTGCTTGCATCTACCCATGTTTCATCATTATGCTACTTCTATGTGTATTTGCATGCTTGGTAGAGATCCTTGTTGCTATTGCCATGTTTATCATGTGCCCCATGCTATTGTCCTCATATCTTGCTTTCATGCTTGTGCTATGACATGTGAATTATTCATGCCCACTATTTGCACCAATGACATGCTTGCCATGATCCCTCCTAGTATGTTGCATCTTTGCACTACTAGCATACTTGCCTTGATTGCTATGATTGCTCGCTATGTTGCATCACCCATGTTCCACTACTTGCTTTCTTGGGTTGATGACACATATGCTCATGCCTCTCACATGCTTAACAGTTGCCTCACATGATGACCAATTGCTCTTTCTATTGTGTTGAGTGCCACGATATCTTCACTACACCCTATGCACGTTATGCTTGGATTGTCTTGCACTTGCCCCATGCGTTTAGACATTTCACTATATTTGGTGTTGTGAATGACTCTTATGCCTACCATAGACCGTTCATTGAGCTCTTTATGCATGCTTGCTATGACCTTGAGGTAGATGCTTGTTCACTTATCACATATATTTGCATCTTGACCTCCCATTTGCATGCTTGTTCCCATGATATACTTGATTGTGCTCAATTTATATGCTCAAATGCCATGCCACACTTCTTTGTCAAACCATATGCTATGCTTGATGACAACACTTGTTGGGTGAATCACCTCTTGAATGCTTGGTTTTGCTCTTACGACAACCACATTTGTTTTTCCAAGTGCTTGTTATCTTTGCTACTTTGGAAGGAATTACAAGACGGTGCGACATTGGAGAGTGCCCATTTGGAACTATAAGATGACGAATGCTTGGTGATCGTCCACTTCTACACGACGATATCATCTCTTTCTGATGAGGACATCAATACCATTGTTACACCCACAGCCCCTGCTGCTATACATACTGGACCAATTACTAGAGCTCGCGCACGCCAACTAAATTACCAGGTACTTTCGTTTCTTGGTAATGATTCTAATGTTCATGAGAATATGATCTGCCTAAATTGGATACATTTGTTTTGCTTACAAATGAAGGGCCTAGCTTGGAGAAGGATGAACATTGGAGCAAGAACAAGCATGGAGATGATGGCATGCGCAAAGGGGACAGAATGGAGTTACAAGTGATGATTTCAGGACTTTGAAGCCACCATAAGGAGTGCATGAAGCCTTGGACGAAATATACAAGATGCCACTTCATAATATTAGTCCATAGGCTATTCTAGGTGCTGCGTCACCTTATTATTGGGCCAGGCCCATGTAATTTCGAAATACATTAGTATAGGCTATTTTTAGAGTCCGTATGTGTGGGGAAACAAGAGATAGGGTTAGTTTGGACCCCTCCACCAAGGGCCACGAAATTCACCCCTCTTCCTCCATATATACAGCCCTTAGGGCACCGTTTAGACTTGGGTTTTGTTTAGATCAAAAGTTAGCCATAGCTGCAACCGCGTGCCGTTTGTGTTCAGCGACCGGACAAAGCGTCCACAGAACCCCACCTTGATCAATAAAGCTTTCATCTTATATTCGCAATATCCAGTTGCAATCTCAGTTTCTTGCTTGTTCTTCGTTTGCCGCGAAATAGACCCTCGTGGTCGAGGTTGATCGTGCTCGGCGTGGTCAATAACCTCTCGGAGTTGGTTTAGCGATTGCTAAAGCGCGGCGTCCTCGCTGCGTTCGTAGTCGGATCGTCAAAGTCGACTTCCACCAAGCGAAATCCACCATCTCATCGAAAGGCGGGACACCTTTGCCTCTATCAAGTGGTATCAGATTTCCGGGTTGCTCGGTGAGATTTTCTGAGTTTCGTAGTTTAGATCGAGTCATTCTTCATACCTACAGTCCACGAAAAAGCCAAAAAAAATTAGGGTTAGGTCATCATATCCGAACCAATCGAGCCTTTGCATAATCTTTTACGTATTTGCGTTGTTGAATTTGCGGTTGCATCGTCGTGTCGAGTTCTTTGGTCTTAGAGTCTAGTCTTTTAGAGTTTGAGTTACGGTCATAAGTTGTCACGCCGCCGCGCTTTCATCATCATCGCCCTGCCATCTACCACCACCGCTTATCATACACGCTTGAATCCGTATCCATATACCACCACGCTGCCATATACCACCACATTGCCATATACCACCACCATATATCCACCACCAATCCGAGTTCCTTGCATATTAGATTTGTTTTGGGATCCATCTAATTTCGATTCGTGTTTCCTTATGCGAGTAGGTTTGATTCAGCAATCTTTTGCCGTCCAGTAGAAGAGGTTGGTTTCAAAAAAAAAAAAAAACCAAAATTTTCGGAAACCACCCTCCGTTTAGGCCCAAAATTTTCCAAAAGCATACGGGATAAAAATTTTACGGCTATCCTATTTTAAGTGTTTCTAAGCGTATTGAGCGATCGCCGTTATAGAAAGTTTTTTGACCCGTTTCAGTTTTGGGTCAAAGGCGGTAAAAAAAAAAAAAAATTTTGGTCGAAAAAATTTCGTGCCCATCTGTCGATTTGACACAGGAAGAGTTTTGAGACACTTCGCCATTATAGTGATTTTTCGCAAAAAAAAAAAAAAAAAAAAAAAAAAAAAAAAAAAGCGGCAAAAAAAAAAAAAAAAAAAAAAAAAAAAAAGCGAAAAAAAAAATTCAGTGTGCTTTTCCTTTGTTTACGTGCGGTGCCGTGATTTTGTTAGTGTTCTAGGCTCGCGTCTCTATACGGTCTAGCCTAGGACCCGACCTGATACCGTCGTTGGCGTTTATTCAACTTTGCATCTCGATTTGATTATTCTTGACCCTTTTGCTACCATATTATAAGCCTTCCAGCTCCACATACATCTCGTCGTGCGTTTGATTCTCCAGTAATGTCGCTATAGCCAAGCTTTGAGAGTTTTGACTACTAGCGGTTGCGATCACCACCTCTTCTTTGGGTAGGCTGGTAGAATTTGAGATTTGCTTCACGGTTGTGGTATCCACCACCACCACCACCACTTCCTAGTAGTCTGTAGGATCATATTCTTGTGTGTTTCTATTCTGCTAACCATGGCGGGAACACAGGCCGATGAGGCTGATTGGGAGAACGACAAACAAACAGCTACATGATAAGTTTGACAAATGATGATTGGACGGTGCAAGATGTGGTAAACAGATTTGTGAGGCCATGGAGAAGATAGATGGCATTGAGAAGGCGTTTGAAACAAAGCGATAGCAAGTTTGATGAATTGCTCGTGGCGTTTTCCACAACCACCGCCCGGCTGCACCTATCGCACCTCTGCAGCGACAACAACTCGCCCCTTCGAATCGGTATGGGCCGAGCTCGGCGTGTTCCTATTGAGCGAGGACAAAATTCTGGTGCGGCTGCTCTGCTGTTGGTGCTTCTTTGGCTCACCTCTCTGCTGCTTTGGTGCAAGCGAGGATGATTATGTGGAAGATTACGAGGATGAGGTTGATCAACATCGAACTACGTGCAACCACCAGCACCACAACCACCGGTCGTCCACATGCAAATAATGGCAATGTTAGGGCTCCCCCTCAGTGCTGAGATCATGACCATCTCCCTAAACTGAAATTGAATATTCCACCATTTGAGGGTAGATATGTTCTGATATATATCTTACTTGGGAGTTAGAAAGCTGAACAACGATTTACATGTTTACAATATCACGAGGGAGGCGTGTTCTGCTTGCTGTTTGTGCTTTCACTAGCTTTGCATGTGTTTGGTGGTGCGAACATTGTAGATTATATCTGTTCGACTACTTGGGCTGCTTTGAAAACTGCTATGCGTACTCGTTGGGTTCCACCATATTATCAACGTGAATTACTTCAAAAATTGCAGCGTTTAAGACAAGGAAAAATTCTGTAGAAGAATATTATCGGGAATTACAAAGCTGGCTTGATTAGATGTGGTATTGTTGAGGAGAATGAAGCTATGCTTGCGTTTTACGGGTGGATTAAATAGAGATTCAGACCATTCTAGACTATAAGGATTATAATAATATCACTCGTTTATTCCATCTTGCTTGTAAAGCTGAGCGTGAAGTCTTGAGGATCGGCGGGCATTGGCGCGCACTAACTTTTCTGCGGTCGACCTTCATCATGGACACCCGTGCATCATCTACTTCCTTTGCACCATCACCTCCTTGGTGCCACCTCCAACCGTGATACAAGCGGGCACAACCACCACTATCGCCAAGAGCACACTGCTTTGGGCCTGCCTGAGCTCTTCTTCCATGGCGTCAGCAGGGCACACAAGTGATATTATTTGTCGTCGTTGTAAGGGAAGAGGACATTTTGCGAGAGAATGCAAATCTCAGCGTGTGATGATTGCTCTTGAGGATGGTGGGTATGAGTCCGCTAGTGACTATGATGAGGAGACTTTGGCTCTTATTACACATGAGGAACACGGTGGAGATGATTACGATCATGAGACACAATACATGGCTCTGAAGATCTTGTGGTATGAATGTTTAGTTGCTCAGCGTGTTTTGAGTGTGCGAGGTTACACAAGTGAGCAAAATCGGAGGCATAATTTGTTCCATACAAAGGGAGTTGTGAAGGAGCGTTCTATTAGCGTCATCATAGATGGAGGGAGCTGCAACAATTTGGCTAGCATGGAGATGGTGGAAGCTATCTCTCACCACAAGACCACATCCACATCCTTACTACATCCAATGGTTCAACAACAGCGGCAAGGTGAAGGTAACACGTCTTTGTTAGTGTGCATTTTAGTATCTCTACATATCTGATTATGTTGATTGTGATGTGGTACCTATGCAAGCATGTTCCTTGTTACTTGGTAGACCATGGCAATTTGATAAAAATTCTGTACACCATGGTAGAAACAATCGGTATACTCTTGTTCATAAGGATAAAAATATTACTTTGCTTCCTATGACTCCTGAGTCCATTTTGAAAGATGATATTAATAGAGCTAATAAAGCAAAACAGGAGAAAATAAGAGTGAAAATCAGATTGTGGCAAAAGAATTTGAGCGACACATGAAGCCTAATAATAAACCATCTCTTGCTTGTACGAAATTAAATTGAAAAGTGCATGTTTACTTGCCACCAAATCTGATATTGATGAGCTAGATTTTGGCAAATCTATTTGCTATGCTTTTGTGTGCAAAGAGGCATTATTTTCATTAGGGCGTGCCTTCCTCTTTGCCCCTCTTTGTCACTAACATTTTGCGGGGAGTTGGCGTCTTTCCACAAGGCGTGCCACAGGATTACCACCTATTAGAGGATTGAGCATCAAATTGACTTAATTCGGTGCATCATTACCAACCGTGCACCATACCATACCAATCCGGAGGAGGCGAAGGAGATTATCGTCAAGTACGAGGAGCTGCTCGACAAAGGTTATATCTGCGAATCCCTTAGTCCTTGTCTTTGTTCCTATTATTCTAGTGCGAAAAAGGATGGTACGTCGCGTATGTGTGTTGATTGTAGAGGCATCAATAATATTACTATTAGTTATCGTCACCCTATTCCTAGGCTAGATGATATGCTTGATGAATTGAGTGGCTCTACAATATTCTCCAAAGTTGATTTGCGTAGTGGATACCATCAAATTCGTATGAAATTGGGAGATGAATGGAAAACAGCATTTAAAACTAAGTTTGGATTATATGAGTGGTTAGTCATGCCTTTTGGGTTAACTAATGCACCTAGTACTTTCATGAGATTAATGAGCGAAGTTTCGTGCTTTCATTGGACGATTTGTGGTAGTTTATTTTGATGATATCTGATTTATAGCAAATCTTTGGAAGAACATTTGGAACATTCGTGCTGTTTTTAATGCTCTCGTGATGCGTTTGTTTGGTAACCTTGGGAAGTGCACCTTTTGCACCGACCGAGTATCTTTTCTTGGCTATGTTGTTACTCCACGAGGGAATTGAAGTTGATAAAGCCAAGATTGAAGCTATTGAGAGTTGGCATGAGCCAAAGCGGTCACACAAGTGAGGAGTTTCCTTGGCCTCGCTGGTTTCTATAGGCGTTTTGTGAGAGATTTCAGCACCATTCTGCACCTCTCAATGAGCTTACAAAGAAGGATGTGCCTTTTGTTTGGGGTACATACGGGAAGAAGCCTTCACGGTATTGAAAGCTAAGTTGACACATGCTCCTTTACTCCAACTTCTGATTTTAATAAGACTTTTGAGCTTGAATGTGATGCTAGTGGAATTGGATTAGGAGGTGTGTTATTACAAGATGGCAAACCTGTTGCATACTTTTACGAAAAATTGAGTGGGCCTAGTCTGAATTATTCTACTTATGATAAAGAATTATATGCTCTTGTTAGGACTTTAGAAACATGGCAACATTATTTATGGCCCAAAGAATTTGTTATACATTACGATCATGAATCTTTGAAACATATTAAAAGTCAAGCTAAACTGAATCGTAGACATGCTAAATGGGTTGAATTCATTGAGACTTTCCCTTATGTCATTAAACACAAGAAGGGTAAAGAAAATGTTATTCTTGATGCATTGTCTAAATCGCTATACTATGCTTTCACAACTTGACTTCAAAATATTTGGTTTGGAGACCATCAAAGATCAATATGTGCATGATGCTGATTTTAAAGATGTATTGCAGAATTGTAAGAAGGTAGAACATGGAACAAGTTAGTCATTAATGATGGATTTGTGTTCGTTCTAACAAGCTATGCATTCAGCTAGCTCCGTTAGTCTTTTGTTGTTGCGGGAGGCGCATGGAGGAGGACTAATGGGACACTTTGGCGTGAAGAAGGCGAGGATATACTAGCTACACATTTCTTTTGGCCAAAGATGAGGCGGGATGTTGGCGTTTTGTTGCTCATTGCACTACATGTCAAAAAGCTAAGTCACGACTCAATCCTCATGGTTTATATATGCCTTTGCACTGTACCTAGTGTTCCTTGGGAGGATATATCTATGGACTTTGTTTTAGGTTTACCTCGAACAAAGAAGGGAGGATAGCATATTTGTTGTCGTGGATAGATTCTCGAAAATGGCACACTTTATACCATGTCATAAAAGCGATGATCTTTGTTAATGTTGCTGATTTGTTCTTTCGTGAAATTATTAAGCTTGCATGGTGTGCCAAATACTATTGTTTCAGATCGTGATACTAAATTTCTTAGCCACTTTTGGAGATGTTTATGGGCTAAGTTGGGGACTAAACTGCTTTTAGTACTACTTGTCACCCCAAGCGATGGACAAGCAGTAGTCAATAGAACATTGTCTACTATGCTTAGGGCTGTTCTAAGAATAATAAGAAAATGTGGGAGGAATGCTTGCCTCATATTGAATTTGCTTATAATCGTTCATTGCATTCTACTACTAAGATGTGCCCTTTTGAAGTTGTGTATGGTTTCCTACCTCGTGCACCAATTGATTTGTTGCCTCTTCCATCTTGGAGAAGGTTAATTTTGATGCTAAGAAGCGTGCTGAATTGATTTTAAAAATGCATGAGTTAACTAAGGAAAACATTGGCGTATGAATGCTAAATATAAACTTCTTTGGAGATAAGGGTAGAAAACATGTTGTGTTTGCACGGAGATCTTGTTTGGTTACATTTGCGTGAGATAGATTTCTGATTTGCATAAATCAAAGCTAATGCCACGTCTTTGCTGGTCCCTTTAAGGTGTTGGAGAAAGTAAATGATAATGCATATAAACTTGAGCTGCTGCAGATTTTGGGGTTAGTCCACTTTTAACATTGCAGATTTGAAGCCATATTTGGGTGAGGAAGATGAGCTGCCGTCGAGGGCGACTTCATTTCAAGAAGGGAGGATGATGAGGACATCAATACCATTGTTACACCCACAGCCCTGCTGCTATACATCTTGGACCAATTACTAGAGCTCGCATGCGCCAACTAAATTACGGTACTTTCGTTTCTTGGTAATGATTCTAATGTTCATGAGAATATGATCTGCCTAAATTGGATACATTTGTTTTGCTTACAAATGAAGGGCCTAGCTTGGAGAAGGATGAACATTGGAGCAAGAACACACATGGAGTTGATGGCATGCATAAGGAGATCAAGCGGAGTTACAAGTGATGATTCGGGACTTTGAAGCCACCATAAGGAGTGCATGAAGCCTTGGACGAAATATACAAGATGCCACTTCATAATATTAGTCCATAGGCTATTCTAGGTCTTCGTCACCTTATTATTGGGCCAGGCCCATGTAATTTCGAAATACATTAGTATAGGCTATTTTTAGAGTCCGTATGTGTGGGAAACAAGAGATAGGGTTAGTTTGGACCCCTCCACCAAGGGCCACGAAATTCACCCCTCTTCCTCCATATATACAGCCCTTAGGGCACCGTTTAGACTTGGGTTTTGTTTAGATCAAAAGTTAGCCATAGCTGCAACCGGCGTGCCGTTTGTGTTCAGCGACCGGACAAAGCGTCACAGAACCCCACCTTGATCAATAAAGCTTTCATCTTATATTCGCAATATCCAGTTGCAATCTCGGTTTCTTGCTTGTTCTTCGTTTGCCGCAGAAATAGACCCTCGTGGTCGGGTTGATCGTGCTCGGCGTGGTCAATAACCTCTCGGAGTTGGTTTAGCGATTGCTAAAGCGCGGCGTCCTCGCCGTTCGTAGTCGGATCGTCAAAGTCGACTTCCACAAAGCGAAATCCACCATCTCATCGAAGGCGGGACACCTTTGCCTCTATCACTTTCCCATGGTGATTTGGATTTGATTGAGTCGGATCTTTCCCAAGGGGAGGGATGATGTGGAGCATCCTACGGACATCACCACGTCAAGAGCCCATTTGGCAAGTGACACGTCGACATCTACTTCACATACACAAGGTGAATCATCTCCTTTACGTGCTCACTTGACACTCTCGAGGATGGTATACTACTTGACACTCCTTACGTGTGCATGCATAGGTATTGTCGAGCTTCACGGATGTCAGGAGGAGTGCAAGCGCCAAGAGCGACTACACCATCCGCGAGAAGCGTGGAAGAAGATGGAAGAAAGGAAGAAGAAGAATGGAGAAAGATTTGGAGTTGCCGGATCATCCGGACCCCGCCGGATGATCCGGACCGAGCCGGATGATCCGGACGACCTCGAACGATCCGGCTACCGTGCACGAAACAAGAGAACACTGCTTTCGTGAAGCGGATCATCCGGACGATCGCCGGATCATCCGGACCCCGACACCGGATCATCTGGGCCACCATCCGGATCATCCGGACCCGCTGCGTGCATGACTTGGGCGAAGCCCGTGTACCCCTCGCCCCTTGGGCTATAAATGAACCTCCTCCACCTCCTTTACGGGGTTAGCAAAGTGATAGCTCATTCTTAGGTGAGCTTTGCTCCTACCTATCTCTACTCTTGAGAGAGAGAGACCACTACTCCATTGGAGGCCAAGACCTCCATCTAGGAGAAGATCCTGCGGGATATCATCAAGACCCCCTTGTGGGAAGATCCATCTAGGATATCATCAAGACCTCCTCTTGGAGATGAACCTTACCTTGTATCTTTCCTTTGTTGTTCATGTACCTTGTGATCTTGTGTGTTTGATTGTCTAGTGGATGTGTGATTTGGACTTGTTCTTGAGTGTTTCCCTTGTGATTTCTCCCGTTCTTCCCGTGTTCATCGTGTTCTTGAGGATCCGCTCCAAGCGTGAAAGATCGGGCTATAGGGTTCCACCTACATCGATCGACCTGCGAGAAAAAGTTAGTTCGCGCCAATGCTTGTCGATCCTGCACTTCACGTTCAGCTTTACAAGCAAGATGGAATAAGCAGTGATATTAGTATACTCCTTATACTCTAGAATGGTCGAATATCTCTATTTAATCCACCTATAAAGCGTGCAAGCATAGCTTCATTCTCCTCAACAATACCACATCTAATCATGCGGTTTGTAATTCGGATAATATTCTTCTACAGAATTTTCCCTTGTCTTAAACACTGCAATTTTTGAAGCAATTCACGTTGATAATATGGTGGAACCATGATGCGCATAGCAGTTTTCAAAGCAGCCCAAGTGGCGGAAATAGGATATAATCTACAATGTTGAGACCACCATACACATGCAAAACTAGTGAAAGCACAAACAGCACTGACAACCGTCTCTCCTCGGGATATTGTAAACATGTAAAAGCGTTGTTCGGTTTCTAACTCCCAAGTAAGATATATATCAGGAACATATCTACCCTCAAATGGTGGAATATTCAATTTCAGTTTAGGAATATGGACATCATCTCGTACCTGAGGTGGTGGTGCAGGCCTACCATTACGAATATATACCTGATGCGGAGCATCCTTCCATCATCCCCATGGACTCTACATCAACACATTCAACCCCACAAGGACCTATGACTCGAGCACGTGCAAGAGCTCTCGAAACCGAGGTGACATCACTCCTCTCACAATTCCCTTTCGATTCACATGAGACATGGTTTCTGCCTCAAAAAATGCTATGCATACTCGGTACCAAGAGTCAACCATGAAGAGGCTAGGGAGCAAGGAGGCAGGAAGCGGAAGACACGCATGAAGGCGGAGAGAGAAAGCAACAAGGACGAAGAGGCGGACGATCCGGACGGAGGCCAGACGATCGGACGAGCCGGATGATCCGGACCCGGTCGGACGATCCGGCTTCGCGACCGAAAGCAGCAAGCTCTCCCGGCGGACCATCCGGCCCGACCGGATCATCCGGACCCCGCCGGACGTCCGGACCACCAGCCGGACATCCGGCCTGCTGCGACCACCGGCCGACCCTCCGGCTCATCAGGCCTCCACCGGATCATCCGGACCAACCGGATCATCGGGACCCCGTCCGGATCATCCGGCCGGCTTTGTGTCTGCGGCGTGTTGGGCTGAGCCCATGTACCCCTTCGCCCCAAACTCTATATATAGGACCCCCTCTCCTCACTTTGATACTTAGCATTGGATTAGCTCATATTTGTGTGAGAGCCTTTGCTCATCCACTCGGTTACTTCTCCTCGGAGATCAGGACCTTCGTTTAGGAGAAGATCCCCCTGCGGATTCAAGACCCCTATCTAGGGAAGAACATCAAGGCCTCATCTTGGAGATGAACGGTTCCTTTGTATCCTTACCCTAGTTGACTATGTATCTTGTAGATCTCATGTGTGTATGTTGATCTAGCACTTGTGTGATCGATTCCTTGTTGGTTGAGTGATTCTCTCTCGTTTTCCCCATGATTCCCCTTGTGCTTCCGCGTGTTCTTCGTGTTTCCCCCGTAGGATCCCCTCCAAACGTGAAAGATCGACGAATTAGGGTTCCACCCTACATCATATGGTATCATGAGCCACGTTGATCACGTTTTTGGAGCCCCTACCCGTGATTTCTAACTTGATTTTGTTGTTTTAGTCCTAAAATCTGAAAATCCCACAAAAATACCCCAAAGTTTTTGTGATTTGTTGGTTTTGATGATGTTTTGTTGTTTTTGATCCGTGGATTGATTGTGTAACTTCGTGGATCTTGCTTTTCCCCACCTTCTCCCCTCGAAATCCACCCAAAATTCTGAAATCGTCAAATTCCACCCGTCTTCGTGTTCTTCGAGCAGTTCCGTGCGTGGTTGACCTGCCGGATCATCGGACCAAGTCCGGATCATCCGGACGTGCCGGATCATCCGGCTCTGGCGGATCATCCGGCTTCCTCTCTGAAAGCTGCGATTCTGCAGTCCACCTTCCACCACCACCACCACCATCCACACCTACATCGCCCTACCCACCCCACCTACCACCACTTCCACTCGCCAAATCCGACGACACAACCTCCGTACTACCATTCGAATTTGGGTTCGACAATTTGAGTTGAGATTTCCGTGTCCTATTGTGTTTCGGCTATTTAGGTGCGCTGCGACATCAACAACAAACGCTCATTTTGGCCGACTACTCATCTTCGCTCTGAGACGATGTCGATGACATCTTTGTCATACCTTGCAATTGCATTGATAACCATCATAGACCATCCTTTGCGTTGCTTACCCGCCGAGACTAGCCATTGAGTATTGCCGCAGCGTGACTTGTGCACATTAGTTGCATACACCATATCATACATACCATCGTGGTGCATATCTGGAATCAACTTGTGTGTCACAAAGTTGTCATCGCATACACAATTGCTATCTTGGTTAAGTCAAGTTTGCATAAGAAAAGAGCTCAAAAGAGAAAGAGCCACTCAAGCTTTTAAGCAAAGAGGAAACATAAGCAAAGAGCTTATAAGCAACAAGCATAGCATCATACAACATTAAAATTGTCATATAAGATCATCTTGGATCATTGCACCGAAATACCATACATATAGCATACTTGGAATAGAGATCGTTGCAATTTTGCCTAGTAGGTTGTGCACAAGCTCCGTATCCGCCTATTGTGCAATCGTGCTAGCGTCTCTCTAGTATTGTGCAACAAGAGCATTTTCGTGGATTCCACATTTTGGCTCACTTTTGGTTTGCACAATCCCATTTATCTATTTGCGTGTGTGTTTCCGTGTATCAATACTTGCTTGGTCTACTTGTTGCATATGCGAATTTGCGAATCTTCTTCAACATTTTTGAGTCAAGCTAACAATTGCAATCAATTTTGTGCCACCATCCTAACCAAGCTCCACCAAAAGCTTTTACTTGTGTAGGTGTGAGAATCGACAAGGATCGGTACCAATAGTGCTATTTCATTGTCCACATTTGAGTGAACTTGATTCATCTTCAACTTTGGTCAAAGGTACATTGGTATTCGTTCTTCTCCTTCTACCACTCACAATTTGCTTGAAATGATGGATAGGCCAAGTTCTTCTACAAATCCACTCTTCATCGAGCAAGGCGGCGACATGTCATCATCGTCACCAAGAGCCACCTCTTTGGCACTAGCGAGCTCTCCATCAAAAGCAACAAGCAATGGCGACGCATCGACAACCTCTCCACCGACTTGCGACTCTCCGAGCAGCGTACAAGAGACTACTTGACAACAAACTCGATCGCACAAGAAAGAAACGATGCAAGAATG
This sequence comes from Aegilops speltoides, assembly GCA_021437245.1. NCBI lineage: Eukaryota > Viridiplantae > Streptophyta > Magnoliopsida > Poales > Poaceae > Aegilops > Aegilops speltoides. The sequence continues at coordinate 297,326,795 of CM038147.1, forward strand.
GGCGAGATCCGCGCATTGTTGGTGAACGGCGTACTTCTACTTCCTCACACTCAAGGCGGAGCCACTCAAGTCGCCACTCAAGCGACTCCTTCTCCGACACAAGTACACCGTCATCGAACACTCTTGACGAGCAGCAGCGTCAAGACCGTCATGCATCTCGCAACCCGCTACGACAAGAATCTCCAAGAGCAAGTTGATGAACAAGTTCCTCGTCCTCAATCGAACCAAGTGGCGTTTGCCCAAGCTCAAAACGACAACGTCTTAAATGCCAACAAGAACAAACGGCGGCGCCTACATCAAGAGCAACAAGGCGCGAGGCTCAGCGTCTTCAACAACAACAACGAAGCACAAGCTCTTGAGGCGGAGCGTGCCCTTCAAGCATCAAGTCGAGCTATCACCAACCGCAATCGCGAAAGCGCAATCAAGAGGAAGCCCTTGAGAAGAAATACAAGAGAGGAACTACCAACCAGCGGGCACAGCGTCAAGCCCCAAGCTCCTCCACAAGCTCCTCAAGCTCATCCCCAACCTCAAAGGTCGACAAGAGCAAGTTGATCATGGACTTCCTCCTCGCCAAGAGCAACATGAGGATGATTACCCTCCACGTCAAGAACGTCATCATCAACATCGACCTCAACACAATGAAGAACAACGCTATGGCAAGCTCAAGTTTACAATGCCCAAGTTCAATGGAACCAATGATCCCGAAGAGTACCTCTCATGGGCATTGAAGGTCGACAAAATCTTTCATTTGCACAACTATGAGGAAGAGAAGAAGATCGCTATGGCATCACTTGAGTTCCAAGACTATGTGCTCATATGGTGGGAACAAGTCCTTGGCGATGACAAGCAAGAGGTGAACCTCAATCACCACTTGGGCTCAAATGAAGGATGTCATGAGAACACGCTTTGTGCCCACCTACTACAACCGTGATCTCTTCAAGAAGCTACAACTCCTCAAGCAAGGAACAAAGAGTGTTGAAGAATACTACAAGGAAATGGAGATTGCCATGATTCGAGCCAATGTCACGGAGGATGATTGATGAGGACATCAATACCATTGTTACACCCACAGCCCCTGCTGCTATACATACTGGACCAATTACGAGAGCTCGCGCACGCCAACTAAATTACCAGGTACTTTTGTTTCTTGGTAATGTGATGTAAGGTGGAACCCTAATTAAATCGATCTTTCACGTTTGGAGGGATCCTACGGAGGAACACGAAGAGCAGCGGAAGAAACGAGAGGAAATCACGAGGGAAGAGCGAGAGAGACACTCAATCGACAAGAGATCAATCACACAAGGTCTAGATCATGAAGCACAGAGTGATACATGGTCCAAAATCAACAAAGGAAAGATACAAAGGTAGCGTTCTTCTCCGGAGGAGGTCTTGAATCCACGAGGATCTTCCGTAGAGGGTCTTGAATCCGATGGATCTTCTCCTAGGCGGAGGTCTGATCTCCGTGGAGAAGAACGGTGGATGAGCAAAGGCTCTCACACACAAATATGAGCTAATCAATCTGAGTCTCAAAGTGAGGAGAGGGGTCCTATATATAGAGTGCAGGGCGAAGGGTACATGGGCTCAGCCCAACCTTGTATGATATTGGCAGACGATCAGGCGATGGTCAGATGATCCGAGCAGGTCCGGATGATCCGGGTGGGGGCGGATGGTCGGGTGCTTTCTGCTGTGTGGCCTTGAGGGCGGATGTCGGTGGGTCCGGACGTCCAGGCGGGGTCCGGATGATCCGGCTTCAGCGTGGAGGTTCTGTTGCCTTCGATGGAGTTAGTTGGACCGTCCGGACCGGGGTCCGGATCATCTGGGCTCTGTCCGGATCGTCCGGGCCTCTGTCCGGATCGTCCGGCCTCCCTGGTACTTGTTGCTTTCTCCTCTCCGTCTTCCGTATGTCTTCGCTTCGATTCTCCTTGCTTCCTAGCCTCTTCATGGTCGACTCCTTGGTGCTGAGTATGCATAGAGTTTCCGTTTGAGGTAGTAACCATGTCTCATGTGAATCGAAGGAGAGTTGTGAGAGAGGTGATGTCACCTCGGTTTCAAGAGCTCTTGCGTGCTCGAGTCATCGGTCCTTGTGGTGTTGTAGGTGTTGATGTAGAGTCCATGGGGATGATGGAAGGATGCTCGCATCATATCCCTCCTTGAAAGGATCCGACCTCGGATCTAGTTCTTCATCACCATGGAAAGGCGAGAGGTCTTTGGCGTTGAATGTGTCGCTCACGTTGTACTTGTCGCTTGGTAGGTCGAGCTTGTAGGCGTTGTTGTTGTGGCGTGCTAACACCTTGAAGGTCCATCGGCTCGAGGTAGAAGTTTGGACTTGTGTTAGTTGGGAGCGTTCCTTGCGAAGGTGTAGCCACGAGATCGCCAATGTTGAAGATCATGGGTTGCTTGTTGATGTTGAGATTGGTCGCTAGTCGTTGTACTTGGCGCTCGGTGGTGTTTCTTGTATCTTCATGCACCTTCTTGATGTAGCTTGCACGGGCACTTGCGTCGAGGTTGTTGCGCTCTTGTAGAGGTAGAGGTAGGATGTCAATGGGGACAATGGGATGAAGCCGTGAAGCGACCTCGAAGGGGACTTGCGGTCGTCGAATGTCTTCTTGCGGTTGTAGGCGTGGTCGGCGATGGGTGAACCGTCTCCCACTCCTTGATGTTCTTCTTGATCAACAGCGGAGTAGAGTGGAAGCGTCCGGTTCGTCACCTCCGTTTGGCCGTCGGTTTGAGGATGGTATGCGGATGAGAACAAGAGCTTGATGCGAGTTTGGCGCAAAGAGTCTTCAAAAGTAACTCAAGAACTTGGCGTCGCGATCGAGAGCGATTTTCATTAGTACTCCATGGGCGCAAGATTTCCCTACAAAAGAGATTTGCAATATGTGAAGCATCGTCTACCTTGTTGCAAGGAATAAAATGTGCCATCTTAGAAAATCGATCTACAATCACAAACACGGAATCCTTTCCATTTTGAGTTCTAGGTAAACCAAGTACAAAGTCCATGCTAATGTCTTCCCAAGGTTGATATGGAATTGGAAGAGGCATGTAAAGACCATGAGATTGAGCTTTTGACTTAGCTTTGCGGCATGTAGAGCATCGGGTGGTGAAGCGTGAAACATCTCGAAACATCTTTGGCCAAAAGTAGTTCTTGGAGAGCGTGGCGAAAGTCTTGTCGCGTCCAAAGTGTCCCATGAGTCCACCTCCATGAGCCTCTTGCAAAAGTAGCAAGCGAAGAAGACTTCGGGTATGCAAAGTTTGTTAGCTCTCATAAGATAACCATCCTTGAGGTAATATTGTTCCCAAGATGTATGTGTCAAACATTTAGCATAATGAGGTGCAAAAGATGGATCACTAGCATACAAATCTTTGATATGCTCAAAAACTATAATATTCAACTCAAGTTGGGTGACAAGCGTGCATATGCGTGAAAGTGCATCGGCAACTACATTTTCCTTGCCCTTAATGTACTTGATCACATATGGAAAAGATTCAATAAATTCACTCCATTTAGCATGTAAACTTGTTCAATTTAGTTTGACCTTTTAAGTACTTAAGCGTTTCATGATCGGTGTGGATGACAAACTCATGAGGTCTAAGATAATGTTCCTAAACATGGAGGACACGCACTAAAGCATACAATTCCTTGTCATACACGGGATAGTTAAGTTGAGCACGGAGAGTTTTCACTAAAATAAGCAATGACTCGTTTTCTTGCATTAAAACTCCGCCAATTCGGTACCACTTGCATCACAATGGACCTCAAAAGTTTTGTCAAAATTGGGCAAAGCAAGAATTGGGCGTGAGTAAGCAAAGACTTGAGCTCATCAAAAGCGTTTGATTGCAAGGTCCCAAACAAAAGGTATTCTTCTTACTCAAAGCATGCAAAGGAGCTGCAATAGTGCTAAAGTTTTTCTAAGCGGCGATAAAAACACTGCAAGACCAAGGAAACTTAGCACTTGTTGCAAGTTTGTGGGTTGAGGCCAAGTTTTAATTGCTTTGATCTTAGTTTCATCAACATGGACACCCTTGGAAGAGACAACGAAACCCAAGAAAACCACTTTGTCAACTCCAAAGTGCATTTTTCAAGTTGGCATAAAGACTTTCTTTTGAAGTGTTTGCAAAACAAGCAACATGATCAACATGTTCTTTCATCGTTTTGCTAAACACAAGAATATCATCAGTAAACCACAACAAAGATCCCAATGTATGGACGAAGTACATGATGCATGAGGCAGCACAAAAGTTAGGAGCTTCAGAGCAAACCCATAGGCATAACCAACCATTCATATAAGCCAAATTTTGTTTTGAAAGTAGTTTTCCATTCATCACCCTCATGAATGCGGTTTGGTAATAGCCACTTTTAAGATCAATTTTTGAGAAAAAGTTGGCTCCACTAAGTTCATCAAGCATATCATCTAAGCGAGGAATGGGATGCCTATAGCGCACGGTGATAGCATTTATGGTTCGACAATCGGAACACAAGCGGAAAGTTCCATCGGGCTTAGGAACAAGTATAACGGGAACGACACAAGGGCTTAAGCTTTCACGTACATGACCGTTGTCGATAAGTTGTTGTACTTGCCGTTGAATCTCCTTGGTTTCTTCGGGATTGACACGGTATGGGGCTTTGTTTGGTAGTGGCGCTCCGGGTATGAGGTCGATTCGATGCTCAATGCCTCGTAGAGGAGGTAGACCCGGAGGTAGCTCATCGGGGAACACATCTTGAAATTCCTGCAAAAGAGATTGAAACACCAAAGGTAGCTCATGAGTGGTGTTAGTTTTTGGTTCGCCATCCTTGCACACAAGGATAAAGTGCATCACACTCGATGGGTTCTCACACTTCTCTCATCTCATGTTTCTTTGGCCGAATAGTATGAGGTTTTTCTCTCTAGCGAAAGGCGCTCAAATTTGGCTTGTGGCTCTCACTCACTTTTTAGTGGCTCATTTCTCACTCTTCTCTCTTTGGTTGGTGGCTTGTTTGTGGCTATCACTTGACTAGGAGACATGGGTGCGTAGGACATATTCGTTGCCTTTCATCTTGAAGCTATAGTGGTTTGTACGCCCATTGTGGTAGACACCACGGTCGAATTGCCATGTGATGTAGGGTGGAACCCTAATTCGTCGATCTTTCACGTTTGGAGGGGATCCTACGGAGGGAACACGTAGAACACGCGGAAGCACGAGGGAAATCACGGGGAAAACGAGAGGAAATCACTCAACCAACAAGGAATCGATCACACAAGTGCTAGATCAACATACACACATGAGATCCACAAGATACATGGTCAACAAGGGTAAGGATACAAAGGAACCGTTCATCTCCAAGAGGAGGCCTTGATGTTCTTCCCTAGATAGGGGCCTTGATATCCACGAGGGGGATCTTCCCTAGATAGGGGTCTTGTATCCGATAGGGATCTTCTCCTAGACGGAGGTCTTGGTCTCCGTGGAGAAATGCGGTGGATGAGCAAAGCTCTCACACACAAATATGAGCTAATCAATGCTAAGTCTCAAAGTGAGGAGAGGGGTCCTATATATAGAGTGCAGGCGAAGGGTACATGGGCTCAGCCCAACCTTGTATGACTGGCAGAGACGATCCGGCGGCAGTCCGGATGATCCGGGTTGGTCCGGATGATCCGGGTGGGGGCCTGATAGAGGCGAGGGTGTCCCGTCTTTCGATGAGATGGTGGCTATCGTTTTGGATGAAGTCGACTTTGACCATCCGACTCTGAGCGTGCGAGGGCGTCGCGCCTTAGCAATCGCTAAACCAACTCCAAGAGGTTATTGACCCGCGGAACACGATCAACGACCACGAAGGTCATTTCCTGCGAGCAAGCGAAGAACAAGCAAGAAACTAAGATTGCAATCTGGATATTGCGAATATAAGAGAAAGCTTTATTGATCAAGGTGGGGTTACTGTGGCGCCTTTATGCAGTCGTGGAACACAAGCGAAAATGTGAAGTTGCAGCTATGGCGAACTTTTAATCTAAACAAAACCCAAGTCTAAGCGGTGCCCTAAGGGCTGTATATATAGAGGAAGAGGGGTGAATTTCGTGGCCCTTGGTGGAGGGTCGAAACTAACCCTATCTCTTGTTTCCCCACACATCGGACTCTAAAATAGCCTATACTAATGTATTTCGAAATTACATGGGCTGACCCAATAATAAGGTGTGTGCACCTAGAATAGCCTATGGACGAATATTATGAAGTGGCATCTTGTATATTTCATCCAAGGCTTCATGCACTCCTTATGGTGGCTTCAAAGTCCTGAAATCATCACTTGTAACTCCGTTCTTGATCCCCTTAGCATGCCATCAACTCCATGCGTGTTCTTGCTCCAATGTTCACCCTTCTCCAAGCTAGGCCCTTCATTTGTAAGCAAAACAAATGTATCCAATTTAAGCGACATCATATTCTCATGAACATTAGAATCATTACCAAGAAAGCGAAAGTACTGGTAATTTAATTGGCGTCTTGTGAGCTCTAGTAATTGGTCCGTATATGTATGATGGGGGCTGTGGATGTAACAATGGTATTGATGTCCTCATCATCCTCCCTTCTTGAAATGAAGTCGTCCTCGTGAGCTCATCTTCCTCACCCAAATAAGGCTTCAAATCTGCAATGTTAAAAGTGGGACTAACCCCAAAATCTGCGAGGCAGCTCAAGTTTATATGCATTATCATTTATTTTCTCCAACACCTTAAAGGGACCAGCACACGTGGCATTAGTTTTGATTTGCGCAAATCGGAAATCTATCCTTACATAAATGTAACCAAACAAGATCTCGAGGTTCAAACACAACATGTTTTCTACCCTTATCTCCAGCATGTTTATATTTAGCATTCATCGCTCAATGTTTTCCTTAGTTAACTCATGCATTTTAAAATCAATTCACACGTTCTTTAGCATCAAAATTAACCTTCTCCGAAGATGGAAGAAGCGACAATCAATAGGTGCGAGGTAGGAAACCATACACAACTTCAAAGGGCACATCTTAGTAGTAGAATGCAATGAGCGATTATAAGCAAATTCAATATGAGGCAAGCATTCCTCCCACATTTTCTTATTATTCTTTAGAACAGCCCTAAGCATAGTAGACAATGTTCTATTGACTACTTCAGTTTGTCCATCGGTTTGGGGGTGACAAGTAGTACTAAAAAGCAGTTTAGTCCCCAACTTAGCCCATAAACATCTCCAAAAGTGGCTAAGAAATTTAGTATCACGATCTGAAACAATAGTATTTGGCACACCATGCAAGCGAATAATTTCACGAAAGAACAAATCAGCAACATTGCGACATCATCGCTTTTATGACATGGTATAAAGTGTGCCATTTTGAGAATCTATCCACGACAACAAATATGCTATCCCTCCCTTCTTTGTTCTAGGTAAACCTAAAACAAAGTCCATAGATATATCCTCCCAAGGAACACTAGAGTGCAGGCAAAGGCATATATAAACCATGAGGATTGAGTCGTGACTTAGCTTTTTGACATGTAGTGCAGTGAGCAATAAAGCGCTCAACATCCGTCTCATCTTTGGCCAAAAGAAATGTGTAGCAAGTCGTCCTCCGTCTTCTTCACGCCAAAGTGTCCCATTAGTCCTCCTCCATCGCCTCTGCAACAACAAAAGGCGAGCGGAGCTAGCTGGAATGCATAGCTTGTTAGTACGGAACACAAATCCATCATTAACGACAAACTTGTTCCATGTTCTTCCTTCTTTACAATTCTGCAATACATCTTTAAAATCAGCATCATGCACATATTGATCTTTGATGGTCTCCAAACCAAATATTTTGAAGTCAAGTTGTGAAAGCATAGTATAGCGACGAGACAATGCATCAGCAATAACATTTTCTTTACCCTTCTTGTGTTTAATGACATAAGGAAAGTCTCAATGAATTCAACCCATTTAGCATGTCTACGATTCAGTTTAGCTTGACTTTTAATATGTTTCAAAGATTCATGATCAGAATGTATAACAAATTCTTTGGGCCATAAATAATGTTGCCATGTTTCTAAAGTCGAACAAGAGCATATAATTCTTTATCATAAGTAGAGTAATTCAGACTAGGCCCTCAATTTTTGAGAAAAGTATGCAACAGGTTTGCCATCTTGTAATAACACACCTCTAATCCAATTCCACTAGCATCACATTCAAGCTCAAAAGTCTTATTAAAATCAGGAAGTTGGAGTAAAGGGCATGTGTCAACTTATCTTTCAATACCGTGAAGGCTTCTTCTGTCGGTACCCCAAACAAAAGGCACATCCTTCTTTGTAAGCTCATTGAGAGGTGCAGCAATGGTGCTGAAATCTCTCAAAGCGCCTATAGAAACCAGCGAGGCCAAGAAACTCCTCACTTGTGTGACCGTTTTGGGTTGCGGCCAACTCTCAATAGCTTCAATCTTGGCTTTATCAACTTCAATTCCTGTGGAGTAACAACATAGCCAAGAAAAGATACTAAATCGGTGCAAAGGTGCACTTCCCAAGGTTACCAAACAAGCGTGCATCACGTAGAGCATTAAAAATAACACGTAAATGTTCCAAATGTTGTTCCAAAGATTTGCTATAAATCAGTATATCATCAAAATAGACTACCACAAATCGTCCAATGAAAGCACGTAAAACTTAGTTCATTAATCTCATGAAAGTACTAGGTGCATTAGTTAACCCAAAAGGCATGACTAACCACTCATATAATCCAAACTTAGTTTTAAATGCTGTTTTCCATTCATCTCCCAATTTCATACGAATTTGATGGTATCCACTCATAAATCAACTTTGGAGAATATTGTAGAACCACTCAATTCATCAAGCATATCATCTAGCCTAGGAATAGGGTGGCGATAACGAATAGTAATATTATTAATGCCTCTACAATCAACACACATCGTGATGTACCATCCTTTTTCGGCACTAGAATAATAGGAACAGCACAAGGACTAAGGGATTGGCGTATATAACCTTTGTCGAGCAGCTCTGTACTTGGCGCATAATCTCCTTCGTCTCCTCTGGATTGAGTGCGGTATGGTGCGGTTGGGTAATGATGCACGGGAATTAAGTCAATTTGATGCTCAATCCCTCGAATAGGTGGTAATCCGGTGCACGTCTTGTGGAAAGAGCGTCGTGAACTCTGCAAAATGTTAGTGACAGCGAGGGGGCAAAGAGGAAAACCGTCCTCGAATGAAAATAATGCCTCTTTGCACACAAAAGCATAGCAAACAGATTTGCTAAAATCTAGCTCATCAATATCAGATTTAGTGGCAAGTAAACATGCACTTTTCAATTTAATTTCAGAAACAACACTAGATGGTTTACTATTAGGCTTCATATGTTGCTCAAATTCTTTTGCCACAATCTGATTTTCACTCTTATTTTTCTCTGTTTTGCTTTATTAGCTCTATTAATATCATCTTTCAAAATGGACTCGAGAGTCATAGGAAGCAAAGTAATATTTTATCCTTATGAACAAGAGTATCTTGATTGTTTCTACCATGGTGTCAAATTTTATCAAATTGCCATGGTCGACCAAGTAATAAGGAACATGCTTGCATAGGTACCACATCACAATCAACATAATCAGCATATGTAGAGATACTAAAATGCACACGAGCGATGCGTGTTACCTTAACCTTGCCCTTGTTGTTGAACCATTGGATGTAGTAAGGATGTGGATGTGGTCTTGTGGTGAGAGATAGCTTCTCCACCATCTCCATGCTAGCCAAGTTGTTGCAGCTCCCTCCATCTATGATGGCCTTGAATAGAGCGTTCCTTCACAACTCCTTTGTATGGAACAAATTATGCCTCTGATTTTGCTCAGCTTGTGTAACCTGCACACTCAAAACACGTTGAGCAACTAAACATTCATACTGTCGGCATCTTGACAGCCATGTATTGTGTCTCATGATCAGAATCATCTCCACCGTGTTCCTCATGTGTAATAAGAGCCAAAGTCTCCTCATCATAGTCACTAGCGGACTCATACCCACCATCCTCGGTAGCAATCATCACTGCGCTGAGATTTGCATTCTCTCATAAAATGTCCTCTTCCCTTACAACAACGACAAATAATATCACTTGTGTGCCTGTTGGCGCCATGGAAGAAGAAGAACTCTGTGCAGGCCGGCGGTGTGCTCTTGGCGGATAGTGGTGGTTGTGCACTGCTTTCTTGTATCACGGTTGGAGGTGGCTTTGAAAGAGGTGATGGTGCGGTGGAAGTAGATGATGCGCGTGGTGTCCATGATGAAGGTCGACTGCGAGAAAAGTTAGTGCGGCGCCAATGCATCGATCCTGCACTTCACGTTCAGCTTTACAAGCAAGATGGAATAAGCAGTGATATTATTATAATCCTTATAGTCTAGAATGGTGCGAATCTCTCTATTTAATCCACCCGAAAGCGTGCAAGCATAGCTTCATTCTCCTCAACAATACCACATCTAATCAAGCCGGTTTGTAATTCACGATAATATTCTTCTCTGAATTTTTTCCTTGTCTTAAGCGCTGCAATTTTGAAGTAATTCACGTTGATAGTATGGTGGAACCTTGATGCGCATAGCAGTTTTCAAAGCAGCCCAAGTAGCTGGAACAGGATATAATCTACAATGTTTAGACCACCAAACACATGCAAAGCTAGTGAAAGCACAAGCAATGCGCGGAACACGTCTCTCCTCGGGATATTGTAAACATGTAAATCGTTGTTCAGTTTCTAACTCCCAAGTAAGATATATATCGGGAACATATCTACCCTCAAATGGTGGAATATTCAATTTCAGTTTAGGGAGATGGTCATGATCTCGTACTGAGGAGCCTAACATTGCCATTATTTGCATGTGGGCGACACGGTGGTTGTGGTCTTTGGTGGTTGCGTGGTTACGATGTTGATCAACCTCATCCTCATAATCGTCCACATACTCATCATCCTCCTCGGTACCACCGCAGCGATGATGCGAGAGCCAAAAAAACACCAACAGCGATGGCGGCGGCACGAAATTTTGCCACGGCTCAATAGGAACCTGTTGAGCTCGTCCATCTTGATTCGGAAGGGCGTAGTTGTTGTCGTTCTTGAGAGGTGCGATAGGTGCAGCCGGCGGTGGTTGTGGAAAAGCAGCGAGCAATTCATCAAACTTGCTATCAAGCTTTGTTTCAAGCGTCTTTGTTTCAAACTTGCTATGTATTTGCTGCATGTTTGTTCGTCGAGTTCTCCCAATCAGTCTCATCGACTTGTGATCCTGCCATGGTTAGTAGCAATAGAAACACACAAGAATATGATCCTCTGAGACTACTAGGAAGTGGTGGTGGTGGTGTGGTGGGCAGTCACAAATCCGTCAAGCAAATCTCAAATTCTTACAGTTCTTACCCATGCGGTGGTGATCGGCAACCGTTGTAGTCAAAACTCTCAAAGCTTGGCTATAGCGATTACGGGGAGAATCAAGCATACGCAGCGTAGATGTATGTGGAGCTGGGAAGGCTTATAATATGGTAGCAAAAAAAGGTCGACAATAATCAATTGAGAGATGCAAAGTTGAATAAGCGCTCAGCTTGGCAGTCTTGTCTTTGGTCTAGGCTGAACCGTGCTAGAGGCGAGCCTAGAACACTAACAAAATCACGGCTGCTGCGTAAACAAGGGAGGAGCACAATCTGATTTTTTCTCTTTTTTTCCTTTTTTTTTACCCTTTTTTTCCTCGTTTTTTTGCTCCATAACAAATTTTTTTGGAAAAGTCTACAAATGGTCTAAAACTGCCTAGCGAATTTTCCGGACTTAGTTTTTTTTTGAAATTGGAACTATTTTTCTTCTGCGGATGGCTTGAAGTTGGGAGTCCTCTGCTATCACGACTTCGGATGTCGCGTGATCTGGAAATCAAGAACAATGCAACAATTCTTGGACTCGGACTAGGACTGGTGGCGGAGATGAATCTGGTGGAACTTCGGATTTGGTGGCGGAGATGAATCTGGTGGAACTTCGGACTAGTGGCGGATATATGTTGCGGTGGACTCGGATGGGCGTGATGGCGGCGGATATGTGGTGGCGTATATGGATTCGGATTGGCGGTGAATATGTGGCGGTGGTAGATGGCAGCGGCGACTTGACAACTTTGTGAGCAGAACTCGAAACTCTAAAAGACTAGGCGCTAAGACCAGCAACTTGACACGGCGATGCAACGCAAATTCAACAAAGCAAATCTGAAAAAGATTATGCAAAGGCTCAGATTGGTTGGACGGGATGAACTAACCTAATTTTTTTGGACTATAGGTATGAAGAACAGACTCGATCTAAACTACGAAAAGCTGTAAAATCTCACGAGCAACACGGAAATCGATACCACTTGATAGGCGAGGTGTCCGTCTTCGATGAGATGGTGGCTATCGTTTTGGATGAAATCGACTTTCACGATCCGACTCTGAGCGTGCGAGGGCGTCGGCGCCTTAGCAATCGCTAAACCAACTCCGAGAGGTTATTGACCACGCGAACACGATCAACGACCACGAAGGTGCATTTCCTCTGAGCAAGCGAAGAACAAGCAAGAAACTAAGATTGCAATCTGGATATTGCGAATATAAGAGAAAGCTTTATTGATCAAGGTGGGGTTACGTGGCGCCTTTATGCAGTCGTGGAACACAAGCGAAATCTGTGAAGTTGCAGCTATGGCGAACTTTTAATCTAAACAAAACCCAAGTCTAAGCGGTGCCCTAAGGGCTGTATATATAGAGGAAGAGGGGTGAATTTCGTGGCCCTTGGTGGAGGGTTCGAAACTAACCGTATCTCTTGTTTCCCCACACATACGGACTCTAAAATAGCCTATACTAATGTATTTCGAAATTACATGGGCTGGCCCAATAATAAGGTGTGCAGCACCTAGAATAGCCTATGGGCGAATATTATGAAGTGGCATCTTGTATATTTCGTCCAAGGCTTCATGCACTCCTTATGGTGGCTTCAAAGTCTGAAATCATCACTTGTAACTCCGTTCTTGATCCCCTGCGCATGCCATCAACTCCATCGTGTTCTTGCTCCAATGTTCACCCTTCTCCAAGCTAGGCCCTTCATTTGTAAGCAAAACAAATGTATCCAATTTAAGCGACATCATATTCTCATGAACATTAGAATCATTACCAAAAAGCGAAAGTACACAGTAATTTAATTGGCGTCTTGTGAGCTCTAGTAATTGGTCCGTATATATATGATGGGGCTGTGGATGTAACAATGGTATTGATGTCCTCATCGGGGCCGGATGGTCGGGTGCTCTCTTTGGTAATGGCGAGGGCGGATGTCATTTGGGGGTCCGGACGTCCGGCGAGTCGGATGATCCGAACTGGGTCGGATGATCCGGCTTCAGCGTGGAGGTTCTGTTGCCTTGGTGGAGTTAGCGGATCGTCCGGACGAGTCCGGATCATCGGAGCTGTGTCGAATCGTCCGGGCCTCTGTCCGGATCGTCAAACTTCCACAGTACTTGTTGCTTTCTCCTCTCCGTCTTCCGTATGTCTTCGCTTCGATTCTCCTTGCTTCCTAGCCTCTTCATGAGTCGACTCCTTGGTGCTGAGTATGCATAGAGTTTCCGTTTGAGGTAGTAACCATGTCTCATGTGAATCGAAGGAGAGTTGTGAGAGGATTGATGTCACCTCGGTTTCAAGAGCTCTTGCACGTGCTCGAGTCATCGGTCCTTGTGGTGTTGTAGGTGTTGATGTAGAGTCCATGGGGATGATGGAAGTGATAGAGGCAAAGGTGTCCCGTCTTTCGATGAGATGGTGGATTTCGCTTTGGTGGAAGTCGACTTTGACGATCCGACTCTGAGCGTGCGAGGGCGTCGGCGCATATATGTCGCTAAACCAACTCCGAGAGGTTATTGACCACGCGAACACGATCAACGACCACGAGGTCTATTTCCTGCGAGCAAGCGAAGAACAAGCAAGCTGAGATTGCAATCTGGATATTGCGAATATAAGATGAAAGCTTTATTGATCAAGGTGGGGTTACGTGGCGCCTTTATGCAGTCGTTGAACACAAGCGAAATGCTGTGAAGTTGCAGCTATGGCGAACTTTTGATCTAAACAAAACCCAAAGTCTAAGCGGTGCCCTAAGGGCTGTATATATGGAGGAAGAGGGGTGAATTTCGTGGCCCTTGGTGGAGGGTCGAAACTAACCCTATCTCTTGTTTCCCACACATACGGACTCTAAAATAGCCTATACTAATGTATTTCGAAATTACATGGGCTGGCCCAATAATAAGGTGATGTGCACACCTAGAATAGCCTATGGACGAATATTATGAAGTGGCATCTTGTATATTTCGTCCAAGGCTTCATGCACTCCTTATGGTGGCTTCAAAGTCTGAAATCATCACTTGTAACTCCGTTCTTGATCCCCTTGCATGCCATCAACTCCATGTGTGTTCTTGCTCCAATGTTCATCCTTCTCCAAGCTAGGCCCTTCATTTGTAAGCAAAACAAATGTATCCAATTTAAGCGCATCATATTCTCATGAACATTAGAATCATTACCAAGAAAGCGAAAGTACACAGTAATTTAGTTGGCGTCTTGTGAGCTCTAGTAATTGGTCCGGTATGTATAGCAGCGGGGCTGTGGGTGTAACAATGGTATTGATGTCCTCATCATCCTCCCTTCTTGAAATGAAGTCGTCCTCGACGGGAGTTCATCTTCCTCACCCAAATATGGCTTCAAATCTGCAATGTTAAAAGTGGGACTAACCCCAAAATCTGCGAGGCAGCTCAAGTTTATATGCATTATCATTTACTTTCTCCAACACCTTAAAGGGACCAGCTGACACGTGGCATTAGCTTTGATTTGCGCAAATCGGAAATCTATCCTTACATAAATGTAACCAAACAAGATCTCCGGTGCAAACACAACATGTTTTCTACCCTTATCTCCAGCAAGTTTATATTTAGCATTCATCGCTCAATGTTTTCCTTAGTTAACTCATGCATTTTAAAATCAATTCAGCACGTTCTTTAGCATCAAAATTAACCTTCTCCGAAGATGGAAGAAGCAACAAATCAATAGGTGCGGTAGGAAACCATACACAATTTCAAAGGGCACATCTTAGTAGTAGAATGCAATGAGCGATTATAAGCAAATTCAATATGAGGCAAGCATTCCTCCCACATTTCTTATTATTCTTTAGAACAGCCCTAAGCATAGTAGACAATGTTCTATTGACTACTTGAGTTTATCCATCGGTTTGGGGGTGACAAGTAGTACTAAAAAGCAGTTTAGTCCCCAACTTAGCCCATAAACATCTCCAAAAGTGGCTAAGAAATTTAGTATCACGATCTGAAACAATAGTATTTGGCACACCATGCAAGCGAATAATTTCACGAAAGAACAAATCAGCAACATTAATGACATCATCGCTTTTATGACATGGTATAAAGTGTGCCATTTAGAGAATCTATCACGACAACAAATATGCTATCCCTCCCTTCTTTGTTCTAGGTAAACCTAAAACAAAGTCCATAGATATATCCTCCCAAGGAACACTAGAGTGCGAGGCAAGGCATATATAAACCATGAGGATTGAGTCGTGACTTAGCTTTTTGACATGTAGTGCAGTTGAGCAACAAAAGCGCTCAACATCCGTCTCATCTTTGGCCAAAAGAAATGTGTAGCAAGTCGTCCTCCGTCTTCTTCACGCCAAAGTGTCCCATTAGTCCTCCTCCATCGCCTCCTGCAACAACAAAAGGCGAGCGGAGCTAGCTGGAATGCATAGCTTGTTAGACGAACACAAATCCATCATTAACGACAAACTTGTTCCATGTTCTTCCTTCTTTACAATTCTGCAATACATCTTTAAAATCAGCATCATGCACATATTGATCTTTGATGGTCTCCAAACCAAATATTTTGAAGTCAAGTTGTGAAAGCATAGTATAGCGACGAGACAATGCATCGGCAATAACATTTTCTTTACCCTTCTTGTGTTTAATGACATAAGGAAAGTCTCAATGAATTCAACCCATTTAGCATGTCTACGATTCAGTTTAGCTTGACTTTTAATATGTTTCAAAGATTCATGATCAGAATGTATAACAAATTCTTTGGGCCATAAATAATGTTGCCATGTTTCTAAAGTCGAACAAGAGCATATAATTCTTTATCATAAGTAGAATAATTCAGACTAGGCCCTCAATTTTTTAGAAAAGTATGCAACAGGTTTGCCATCTTGTAATAACACACCTCTAATCCAATTCCACTAGCATCACATTCAAGCTCAAAAGTCTTATTAAAATCAGGAAGTTGGAGTAAAGGGCATGTGTCAACTTAGCTTTCAATACCGTGAAGGCTTCTTCTGTGCGGTACCCCAAACAAAAGGCACATCCTTCTTTGTAAGCTCGTTGAGAGGTGCAGCAATGGTGCTGAAATCTCTCACAAAGCGCCTATAGAAACCAGCGAGGCCAAGAAACTCCTCACTTGTGTGACCGTTTTGGGCTGCGGCCAACTCTCAATAGCTTCAATCTTGGCTTTATCAACTTCAATTCCTGTGGAGTAACAACATAGCCAAGAAAAGATACTCGATCGGTGCAAAGGTGCACTTCCCAAGGTTACCAAACAAGCGTGCATCACGTAGAGCATTAAAAACAACACGTAAATGTTCCAAATGTTCTTCCAAAGATTTGCTATAAATCAGTATATCATCAAAATAGACTACCACAAATCGTCCAATGAAAGCACGTAAAACTTAGTTCATTAATCTCATGAAAGTACTAGGTGCATTAGTTAACCCAAAGGCATGACTAACCACTCATATAATCCAAACTTAGTTTTAAATGCTGTTTTCCATTCATCTCCCAATTTCATACGAATTTGATGGTATCCACTCATAAATCAACTTTGGAGAATATTGTAGAACCACTCAATTCATCAAGCATATCATCTAGCCTAGGAATAGGGTGGCGATAACGAATAGTAATATTATTGATGCCTCTACAATCAACACACATCGTGGCGTACCATCCTTTTTCGGCACTAGAATAATAGGAACAGCACAAGGACTAAGGGATTCGCGTATATAACCTTTGTCGAGCAGCTCTGTACTTGCGCATAATCTCCTTCGTCTCCTCTGGATTGAGTGCGGTATGGTGCGGTTGGGTAATGATGCAGGAATTAAGTCAATTTGATGCTCAATCCCTCGAATAGGTGGTAATCCGGTGCACGTCTTGTGGAAAGAGCGTCGTGAACTCTGCAAAATGTTAGTGACAGCGCGGGGGCAAAAAGGAAAACACGTCCTCGAATGAAAATAATGCCTCTTTGCACACAAAAGCATAGCAAATAGATTTGCTAAAATCTAGCTCATCAATATCAGATTTGGTGGCAAGTAAACATGCACTTTTCAATTTAATTTGAAGCAACGATAGATGGTTTATTATTAGGCTTCATGTGTTGCTCAAATTCTTTTGCCACAATCTGATTTTCACTCTTATTTTTCTCTGTTTTGCTTTATTAGCTCTATTAATATCATCTTTCAAAATGGACTCAGGAGTCATAGGAAGCAAAGTAATATTTTTATCCTTATGAACAAGAGTATCTTGATTGTTTCTACCATGGTGTCTGAATTTTTATCAAATTGCCATGGTCTACCAAGTAACAAGGAACATGCTTGCATAGGTACCACATCACAATCAACATAATCAGCATATGTAGAGATACTAAAATGCACACGAGCGATGCGTGTTACCTTCACCTTGCAGCTGTTGTTGAACCATTGGATGTAGTAAGGATGTGGATGTGGTCTTGTGGTGAGAGATAGCTTCTCCACCATCTCCATGCTAGCCAAGTTGTTGCAGCTCCCTCCATCTATGATGGCCTTGAATAGAGCGTTCCTTCACAACTCCTTTGTATGGAACAAATTATGCCTCTGATTTTGCTCAGCTTGTGTAACCTGCACACTCAAAACACGTTGAGCAACTAAACATTCATACTGTCGGCATCTTGACAGCCATGTATTGTGTCTCATGATCAGAATCATCTCCACCGTGTTCCTCATGTGTAATAAGAGCCAAAGTCTCCTCATCATAGTCACTAGCGGACTCATACCCACCATCCTCGGTAGCAATCATCTGCGCTGAGATTTGCATTCTCTCATAAAATGTCCTCTTCCCTTACAATGACGACAAATAATATCACTTGTGTGCCTGTTGGCGCCATGGAAGAAGAAGAGCTCTGTGCAGGCCAGCGGTGTGCTCTTGGCGAGATAGTGGTGGTTGTGCACCTTTCTTGTATCACGGTTGGAGGTGGCACTGAAGGAGGTGATGGTGCGGTGGAAGTAGATGATGCGCGTGGTGTCCATGATGAAGGTCGACCTGCGAGAAAAGTTAGTGCGGCGCCAATGCTGTCGATCCTGCACTTCACGTTCAGCTTTACAAGCAAGATGGAATAAGCAGTGATATTATTATAATCCTTATAGTCTAGAATGGTGCGAATCTCTCTATTTAATCCACCCGAAAGCGTGCAAGCATAGCTTCATTCTCCTCAACAATACCACATCTAATCAAGCGGTTTGTAATTCACGATAATATTCTTCTCAGAATTTTTCCTTGTCTTAAGCGCTGCAATTTTGAAGTAATTCACGTTGATAATATGGTGGAACCCTTGATGCGCATAGCAGTTTTCAAAGCAGCCCAAGTAGCTGGAGCAGGATATAATCTACAATGTTAGGACCACCAAACACATGCAAAGCTAGTGAAAGCACAAACAGCGGCGGAACACGTCTCTCCTCGGGATATTGTAAACATGTAAATCGTTGTTCAGTTTCTAACTCCCAAGTAAGATATATATCGGGAACATATCTACCCTCAAATGGTGGAATATTCAATTTCAGTTTAGGGAGATGGTCATGATCTCGTACTGAGGAGCCCTAACATTGCCATTATTTGCATGTGGGCGACCTGGTGGTTGTGGTGCTGGTGGTTGCGCGTAGTTACGATGTTGATCAACCTCATCCTCGTAATCTTCCACATAATCATCCTCCTCGGTACCAGCAGCGGCGATGCGAGGAGCCAAAAAGCACCAACAGCGATGGCGGCGGCACGAGAATTTTGTCTGGCTCAATAGGAACCTGTTGAGCTCGTCCATCTTGATTCGGAAGAGGCGTAGTTGTTGTCGTTTTGAGAGGTGCGATAGGTGCAGCGGCGGTGGTTGTGGAAAAGCGAGCAATTCATCAAACTTGCTATCAAGCTTTGTTTCAAGCGTCTTCTCAATGCCATCTATCTTCTCCATGGCCTCGTCAAATCTGTTTACCACATCTTGCACTGTCCAATCATCATTTCTTTGAAACTTATCATGTAGCTGTTTGTTTGTCGGGTTCTCCCAATCAGTCTCATCGGACTGTGTTCCTGCCATGGTTAGCACAATAGAAACACACAAGAATATGATCCTCTGAGACTACTAGGAAGTGGTGGTGGTGGTGTGGTGGGCAGTCACAAATCCGTGAAGCAAATCTCAAATTCTTACAGTTCTTACCCAATGGCGGTGGTGATCGGCAACCGTTGTAGTCAAAACTCTCAAAGCTTGGCTATAGCGATTACGGGGAGAATCAAGCATACGGCGTAGATGTATGTGGAGCTGGGAAGGCTTATAATATGGTAGCAAAAAGGTTGACAATAATCAAATCGAGAGATGCAAAGTTGAATAAGCGCTCAGCAGCGATCTTGTCTTTGGTCCTAGGCTGAACCGTGCTAGAGGCGAGCCTAGAACACTAACAAAATCACGGTGTTTGCTGCGTAAACAAGGAAAAGCACACTCTGATTTTTTTTTTTTTCGCTCTTTTTTTTTTTTTGCTTGCTTTTTTTTTTTTTGCTCTTTTTTTTTTTTTGCGAAAAATCACTATAATGGCGAGTGTCTCAAAACTCTTCCAGGTCAAAGCTGACGGGATGGGCACGAAATTTTTCGACCAATTTTTTTTTTTTTTTATTTGCCGGACCCAAAAAGCTGAAGCGGGTCAAAAAACTTTCTATCTTGTTGGCTCAATCGCTTAAAACACCTAAAAATAGGATAGCGAGAAAATTTTTTTATCCGTGCGTTTTGGAAAATTTTGGGCCTAAGCGGAGGTGGTTTTTTTTTTTTTTTTTGAAACCAACCTCTTCTACGGATGGCAAAAGATTGCTGGAATCGAAACCTACTCGAGACAAGGAAACACGAATCGGGAAATTAGATGGATCCGAAAACAAATCTAATATGCAAGGAACTCGGATTGGTGATGATATATGGTGGTGGTATATGGATATGGATTGAGCGGTGGCGGATAGCGGTGGTGGTATATGGATCTGGATTGAGCGGTGGCGGATAAGCGGTGGTGGTAGATGGCGAGGCGATGATGATGGTGGTCTTGGCGGCGTGACAACTTATGACGAGAACTTCGAAACTCTAAAGACTAGACTCTAAGACCAGCAACTAGACACGGCGATGCAACATAAATTCAACAATGCAAATCTGAAAAGATTATGCAAAGGCTCGGATTGGTTGGATGGGATGAACTAACCTAATTTTTTTTGGCTTTTAAGTGGACTATAGGTATGAAGAACAGACTCGATCTAAACTACGAAAAAGCTGTAAAATCTCACGAAGCAACACGGAAATCGATACCACTTGATAGAGGCAAAGGTGTCCGTCTTTCGATGAGATGGTGGATTTCGCTTTGGTGGAAGTCGACTTTGGCGATCCGACTCTGAGCGTGCGAGGGCGTCGCTTATATGTCGCTAAACCAACTCGAGAGGTTATTGACCACGCGAACACGATCAACGACCACGAGGTCTATTTCCTGCGAGCAAGCGAAGAACAAGCAAGAAAGCTGAGATTGCAATCTGGATATTGCGAATATAAGATGAAAGCTTTATTGATCAAGGTGGGGTTACTGTGGCGCCTTTATGCAGTCGTTGAACACAAGCGAAATCTGTGAAGTTGCAGCTATGGCGAACTTTTGATCTAAACAAAACCCAAAGTCTAAGCGGTGCCCTAAGGGCTGTATATATGGAGGAAGAGGGGTGAATTTCGTGGCCCTTGGTGGAGGGTCGAAACTAACCCTATCTCTTGTTTCCCCACATACGGACTCTAAAATAGCCTATACTAATGTATTTCGAAATTACATGGGCCTGGCCCAATAATAAGGTGTGCATGCACCTAGAATAGCCTATGGACGAATATTATGAAGTGGCATCTTGTATATTTCGTCCAAGGCTTCATGCACTCCTTATGGTGGCTTCAAAGTCTGAAATCATCACTTGTAACTCCGTTCTTGATCCCCTGCGCATGCCATCAACTCCATGTGTGTTCTTGCTCCAATGTTCATCCTTCTCCAAGCTAGGCCCTTCATTTGTAAGCAAAACAAATGTATCCAATTTAAGCAGCATCATATTCTCATGAACATTAGAATCATTACCAAAAGCGAAAGTACACAGTAATTTAGTTGGCGTCTTGTGAGCTCTAGTAATTGGTCCGGTATGTATAGCAGCGGGGCTGTGGGTGTAACAATGGTATTGATGTCCTCATCATCCTCCGGCCTTCACTTGCGAAATGTAACCAAACAAGATCGCCGGTGTTGAACAACATGTTTTCTACCCTTATCTTGAGCAAGTTTATATTTAGCATTCATCGCTCAATGTTTTCCTTAGTTAACTCATGCATTCTTGAAATCAATTCGGGCACGTTCTTTAGCATCAAAATTAACCTTCTCCGAAGATGGAAGAGGACAAATCAATAGGGACAATGGGTTGAAACCATACACAACTTCAAAGGGCACATCTTAGTAGTAGAATGCAATGAGCGATTATAAGCAAATTCAATATGAGGCAAGCATTCCTCCACATTTCTTATTTTTCTTTAGAACAGCCCTAAGCATAGTAGACAATGTTCTATTGACTACTTCAGTTTGTCCATCGGTTTGGGGGTGACAAGTAGTACTAAAAAGCAGTTTAGTCCCCAACTTAGCCCATAAACATCTCCAAAAGTGGCTAAGAAATTTAGTATCACGATCTGAAACAATAGTATTTGGCACACCATGCAAGCGAATAATTTCACGAAAGAACAAATCAGCAACATTGACAGCATCATCGCTTTTATGACATGGTATAAAGTGTGCCATTTTAGAGAATCTATCCACGACAACAAATATGCTATCCTCCCTTCTTTGTTCTAGGTAAACCTAAAACAAAGTCCATAGATATATCCTCCCAAGGAACACTAAGTGCAGGCAAAGGCATATATAAACCATGAGGATTGAGTCGTGACTTAGCTTTTTGACATGTAGTGCAGCGAGCAATAAAAGCGCTCAACATCCGTCTCATCTTTGGCCAAAAGAAATGTGTAGCAAAGTCGTCCTCCGTCTTCTTCACGCCAAAGTGTCCCATTAGTCCTCCTCCATCGCCTCCTGCAACAACAAAAGGCGAGCAGAGCTAGCTGGAATGCATAGCTTGTTAGTACGGAACACAAATCCATCATTAACGACAAACTTGTTCCATGTTCTTCCTTCTTTACAATTCTGCAATACATCTTTAAAATCAGCATCTGAAGTCTTGTAGTAGGAGGAGGGCGACTTGAACTTGTAGAAGATTTCTTGTAACTTGTCTTGTAAATCGTTGCTTGGAGAAGGTTTGGTTGATGTCGAAGTTGGGGTAGTTATTGAAGCTTGGTTGTTGGAGGCCGTATGTCTTGGATGAGTACTTGGCGTCTTTGGAAGTCATCTTGCACTTGTCGTTCCGCCTTTGTAGCTTGAAGCTCAATGAGGTCGGAGTAGGGTTGGAAGTGGAGAGGTTGAGTCCGTTCAAGAATCGTAAAGAGGTGACTCTTGGTGGCGTGGGATGACATTTAAATCGTCTTGCTTTCGATGAAGAGTGGATTTGTAGAAGAACTTGGCCTATCCATCATTTCAAGCAAATTGTGAGTGGTAGAAGGAGAAGAATGAATACCAATGTACCTTTGACGAAGTTGAAGATGAATCAAGTTCACTCAAATGCGAGACAATGAAATAGCACTATTGGTACCGATCCTTGTCGATTCTCACACCTACACAAGTAAAAGCTTTTTGATAGGCGGGGTGTCGATCTTTCGATGAGATGATAACTATCGATTTGGTGGAGCGACTTTGGCGATCCGACTACAAGCGTGCTATCGATTTGGTGACGTTGCGCCTTAGCAATCGCTAAACCAACTCCGAGAGGTTATTGACCGCGCGGAGCACAATCAACCTGACCACGAAGGTCTATTCCTGCAAGCAATCGAAGAACAAGCAAGAATATGATAAAAGCAATCTGAATATTGCGAGTATGTATGAAGTATTGATAAAGCTGGGGATCCGTAGCGGTCTTGGTGCAGTCGTTGGACATAAGCGAAGTACGAAGTTGCAATGGCTAACTTTTAACTAAACTAATCCCAAGCAAAAAGCTACTAGATGGATCTACTTATATAGGAGCAAGGGTGGCGGCCAAGGAGGTGGGAGAACGTCCCAAGGCAGCCTAAAACTAACCCTAGGTCGTACAAGGCCAATGGGCCCAAGTGGAGGTGACATAACACCTTTGGACTTGTAGTTTGACTCGGATTCTGGTGCAGCGTCAGATTGTTTCGTCCACAACTCAACGCTCGGACGGCTTTAAGGTGATTCAATTGTGCTGGAAAGAGCATGAAATCTACTTTCAAAAAAAGAATCACCCAATTCGATCCGTATGAAAAAGTTGTTGACGTTTTGAGTCAGGTATATACATGCGGTCGAATCTGAATCCAGAACGTGAGAGACTTGGACTCTATCTTCTCTTGGCCCAAAAGTGGCGTGAGAAGACTTTTTGAACAACACCTAAACTTCTCCTTTTCCTTATCTTCATATGTGGATTGTACAAATGTCCCACACACCTGCAATTAGACAAAACACAAAAGTATGTGAAGTATTTTTGTTACGGATAACATAAATATATTATTGAATAGTTTGCACTAGAAATCACGACAAATATGCATGTATGCAATATTTTGGTCTTATCAAGGTAGCCATGTCCTCATCATCCTCCCCTTGATAGAGGCAGAGGTGTCCGTCTTCGATGAGATGGTGGATTTCGCTTTGGTGGAAGTCGACTTTGCGATCCGACTACTGGCGTCGAGGGCGTCGCGCATATATGTCGCTAAACCAACTCCGAGAGGTTATTGACCACGCGAACACGATCAACGACCACGAGGTCTATTTCCTGCGAGCAAGCGAAGAACAAGCAAGCTGAGATTGCAATCTGGATATTGCGAATATAAGATGAAAGCTTTATTGATCAAGGTGGGGTTACGTGGCGCCTTTATGCAGTCGTTGAACACAAGCGAAATCTGCGAAGTTGCAGCTATGGCGAACTTTTGATCTAAACAAAACCCAAGTCTAAGCGGTGCCCTAAGGGCTGTATATATGGAGGAAGAGGGGTGAATTTCGTGGCCCTTGGTGGAGGGTCGAAACTAACCCTATCTCTTGTTTCCCCACACATCGGACTCTAAAATAGCCTATACTAATGTATTTCGAAATTACATGGGCTGGCCCAATAATAAGGTGTGCAGCACCTAGAATAGCCTATGGACGAATATTATGAAGTGGCATCTTGTATATTTCGTCCAAGGCTTCATGCACTCCTTATGGTGGCTTCAAAGTCTGAAATCATCACTTGTAACTCCGTTCTTGATCCCCTTAGCATGCCATCAACTCCATGTGTGTTCTTGCTCCAATGTTCATCCTTCTCCAAGCTAGGCCCTTCATTTGTAAGCAAAACAAATGTATCCAATTTAAGCGACATCATATTCTCATGAACATTAGAATCATTACCAAGCGAAAGTACACAGTAATTTAGTTGGCGTCTTGTGAGCTCTAGTAATTGGTCCGGTATGTATAGCAGCGAGGGGCTGTGGGTGTAACAATGGTATTGATGTCCTCATCATCCTCCCTTCTTGAAATGAAGTCGTCCTCGGCGGCAGCTCATCTTCCTCACCCAAATATGGCTTCAAATCTGCAATGTTAAAAGTGGGACTAACCCCAAAATCTGCGAGGCAGCTCAAGTTTATATGCATTATCATTTACTTTCTCCAACACCTTAAAGGGACCAGCAGCACGTGGCATTAGCTTTGATTTGCGCAAATCGAAATCTATCCTTACATAAATGTAACCAAACAAGATCTCGGTGCAAACACAACATGTTTTCTACCCTTATCTCCGCAAGTTTATATTTAGCATTCATCGCTCAATGTTTTCCTTAGTTAACTCATGCATTTTAAAATCAATTCACACGTTCTTTAGCATCAAAATTAACCTTCTCCGAAGATGGAAGAAGCAACAAATCAATAGGTGCACGGTGGAAACCATACACAACTTCAAAGGGCACATCTTAGTAGTAGAATGCAATGAGCGATTATAAGCAAATTCAATATGAGGCAAGCATTCCTCCCACATTTTCTTATTATTCTTTAGAACAGCCCTAAGCATAGTAGACAATGTTCTATTGACTACTTCAGTTTGTCCATCGGTTTGGGGGTGACAAGTAGTACTAAAAGCAGTTTAGTCCCCAACTTAGCCCATAAACATCTCCAAAAGTGGCTAAGAAATTTAGTATCACGATCTGAAACAATAGTATTTGGCACACCATGCAAGCGAATAATTTCACGAAAGAACAAATCAGCAACATTAATGACATCATCGCTTTTATGACATGGTATAAAGTGTGCCATTTAGAGAATCTATCCACGACAACAAATATGCTATCCCTCCTTCTTTGTTCTAGGTAAACCTAAAACAAAGTCCATAGATATATCCTCCCAAGGAACACTAGAGTGCAGGCAAAGGCATATATAAACCATGAGGATTTAGTCGTGACTTAGCTTTTTGACATGTAGTGCAGCGAGCAATAAAGCGCTCAACATCCGTCTCATCTTTGGCCAAAAGAAATGTGTAGCAAATCGTCCTCCGTCTTCTTCACGCCAAAGTGTCCCATTAGTCCTCCTCCATCGCCTCCTGCAACAACAAAAGGCGAGCGGAGCTAGCTGGAATGCATAGCTTGTTAGCACGGAACACAAATCCATCATTAACGACAAACTTGTTCCATGTTCTTCCTTCTTTACAATTCTGCAATACATCTTTAAAATCAGCATCATGCACATATTGATCTTTGATGGTCTCCAAACCAAATATTTTGAAGTCAAGTTGTGAAAGCATAGTATAGCGACGAGACAATGCATCAGCAATAACATTTTCTTTACCCTTCTTGTGTTTAATGACATAAGGAAAGTCTCAATGAATTCAACCCATTTAGCATGTCTACGATTCAGTTTAGCTTGACTTTTAATATGTTTCAAAGATTCATGATCAGAATGTATAACAAATTCTTTGGGCCATAAATAATGTTGCCATGTTTCTAAAGTCGAACAAGAGCATATAATTCTTTATCATAAGTAGAGTAATTCAGACTAGGCCCATTCAATTTTTGAGAAAAGTATGCAACAGGTTTGCCATCTTGTAATAACACACCTCTAATCCAATTCCACTAGCATCACATTCAAGCTCAAAAGTCTTATTAAAATCGGGAAGTTGGAGTAAAGGGCATGTGTCAACTTAGCTTTCAATACCGTGAAGGCTTCTTCTGTGCGGTACCCCAAACAAAAGGCACATCCTTCTTTGTAAGCTCGTTGAGAGGTGCAGCAATGGTGCTGAAATCTCTCACAAAGCGCCTATAGAAACCAGCGAGGCCAAGAAACTCCTCACTTGTGTGACCGTTTTGGGCTGCGGCCAACTCTCAATAGCTTCAATCTTGGCTTTATCAACTTCAATTCCTGTGGAGTAACAACATAGCCAAGAAAAGATACTCGATCGGTGCAAAAGGTGCACTTCCCAAGGTTACCAAACAAGCGTGCATCACGTAGAGCATTAAAAACAACACGTAAATGTTCCAAATGTTCTTCCAAAGATTTGCTATAAATCAGTATATCATCAAAATAGACTACCACAAATCGTCCAATGAAAGCACGTAAAACTTCGTTCATTAATCTCATGAAAGTACTAGGTGCATTAGTTAACCCAAAAGGCATGACTAACCACTCATATAATCCAAACTTAGTTTTAAATGCTGTTTTCCATTCATCTCCCAATTTCATACGAATTTGATGGTATCCACTCATAAATCAACTTTGGAGAATATTGTAGAGCCACTCAATTCATCAAGCATATCATCTAGCCTAGGAATAGGGTGGCGATAACGAATAGTAATATTATTAATGCCTCTACAATCAACACACATCGTGACGTACCATCCTTTTTCGGCACTAGAATAATAGGAACAACACAAGGACTAAGGGATTGGCGTATATAACCTTTGTCGAGCAGCTCCTGTACTTGACGCATAATCTCCTTCGTCTCCTCTGGATTGAGTGCGGTATGGTGTGCGGTTGGGTAATGATGCACGGGAATTAAGTCAATTTGATGCTCAATCCCTCGAATAGGTGGTAATCCGGTGGCACGTCTTGTGGAAAGGCGTCGTGAACTCTGCAAAATGTTAGTGACAGCGAGGGGCAAAGAAGGAAAACCGTCCTCGAATGAAAATAATGCCTCTTTGCACACAAAAGCATAGCAAACAGATTTGCTAAAATCTAGCTCATCAATATCAGATTTGGTGGCAAGTAAACATGCACTTTTCAATTTAATTTCAGAAGCAACGATAGATGGTTTATTATAGGCTTCATGTGTTGCTCAAATTCTTTTGCCACAATCTGATTTTCACTCTTATTTTCTCTGTTTTGCTTTATTAGCTCTATTAATATCATCTTTCAAAATGGACTCGGGAGTCATAGGAAGCAAAGTAATATTTTATCCTTATGAACAAGAGTATCTTGATTGTTTCTACCATGGTGTCTGAAATTCTTATCAAATTGCCATGGTCTACCAAGTAACAAGGAACATGCTTGCATAGGTACCACATCACAATCAACATAATCAGCATATGTAGAGATACTAAAATGCACACGAGCGATGCGTGTTACCTTAACCTTGCGCTGTTGTTGAACCATTGGATGTAGTAAGGATGTGGATGTGGTCTTGTGGTGAGAGATAGCTTCTCCACCATCTCCATGCTAGCCAAGTTGTTGCAGCTCCCTCCATCTATGATGGCCTTGAATAGAACGTTCCTTCACAACTCCTTTGTATGGAACAAATTATGCCTCTGATTTTGCTCAGCTTGTGTAACCTGCACACTCAAAACACGTTGAGCAACTAAACATTCATACTGTCGGCATCTTGACAGCCATGTATTGTGTCTCATGATCAGAATCATCTCCACCGTGTTCCTCATGTGTAATAAGAGCCAAAGTCTCCTCATCATAGTCACTAAGCGGACTCATACCCACCATCCTCGTAGCAATCATCCTGCGCTGAGATTTGCATTCTCTCATAAAATGTCCTCTTCCCTTATGACGACAAATAATATCACTTGTGTGCCTGTTGGCGCCATGGAAGAAGAAGAGCTACATGCAGGCCAGCAGGTGTGCTCTTGGCGAGATAGTGGTGGTTGTGCACTGCTTTCTTGTATCACGGTTGGAGGTGGCACTGAAGGAGGTGATGGTGCGGTGGAAGTAGATGATGCGTGGTGTCCATGATGAAGGTCGACTGCGAGAAAAGTTAGTGCGGCGCCAATGCACATCGATCCTGCACTTCACGTTCAGCTTTACAAGCAAGATGGAATAAGCAGTGATATTATTATAATCCTTATAGTCTAGAATGGTGCGAATCTCTCTATTTAATCCACCCGAAAGCGTGCAAGCATAGCTTCATTCTCCTCAACAATACCACATCTAATCAAGCCGGTTTGTAATTCGATAATATTCTTCTCTGAATTTTTCCTTGTCTTAAGCGCTGCAATTTTGAAGTAATTCACGTTGATAATATGGTGGAACCCATGATGCGCATAGCAGTTTTCAAAGCAGCCCAAGTAGCTGGAGCAGGATATAATCTACAATGTTGAGACCACCAAACACATGCAAAGCTAGTGAAAGCACAAACAGCAGCGAGAACACGTCTCTCCTCGGGATATTGTAAACATGTAAATCGTTGTTCAGTTTCTAACTCCCAAGTAAGATATATATCAGGAACATATCTACCCTCAAATGGTGGAATATTCAATTTCAGTTTAGGGAGATGGTCATGATCTCGTACTGAGGGAGCCCTAACATTGCCATTATTTGCATGTGGGCGACCTAGTGGTTGTGGTGCTGGTGGTTGCGCGTAGTTACGATGTTGATCAACCTCATCCTCGTAATCTTCCACATAATCATCCTCGTCGGTACCACCGGCAGCGATGGAGGAGCCAAAAAGCACCAACAGCGATGGCTTGGCGGCACGAATTTTGTCTGGCTCAATAGGAACCGCTGAGCTCGTCCATCTTGATTCGGAAGGGCGTAGTTGTTGTCGTTCTTGAGAGGTGCGATAGGTGCAGCCGGCGGTGGTTGTGGAAAGCAGCGAGCAATTCATCAAACTTGCTATCAAGCTTTGTTTCAAGCGTCTTCTCAATGCCATCTATCTTCTCCATGGCCTCGTCAAATCTGTTTACCACATCTTGCACTGTCCAATCATCATTTCTTTGAAACTTATCATGTAGCTGTTTGTTTGTCGAGTTCTCCCAATCAGTCTCATCGGCTGTGTTCCTGCCATGGTTAGCGACAATAGAAACACACAAGAATATGATCCTCTGAGACTACTAGGAAGTGGTGGTGGTGGTGTGGTGGGCAGTCACAAATCCGTGAAGCAAATCTCAAATTCTTACAGTTCTTACCCGGCAGCGGTGGTGATCGGCAACCGTTGTAGTCAAAACTCTCAAAGCTTGGCTATAGCGATTACGAGGGAGAATCAAGCATACAGCGTAGATGTATGTGGAGCTGGGAAGGCTTATAATATGGTAGCAAAAAGATTGACAATAATCAAATCAGAGATGCAAAGTTGAATAAGCGCTCAGCAGTGATCTTGTCTTGGTCCTAGGCTGAACCGTGCTAGAGGCGAGCCTAGAACACTAACAAAATCACGGCGCTGCACCTAAACAAAGGAAAAGCACACTCTGAATTTTTTTTCTTTTTTTTTTTTTTTTTTTGCACTTTTTTCCTCCTTTTTTTTTTTGCTCATAACAAATTTTTTGGAAAAAGTCTACAAATGGTCTAAAACTGCCTAGCAGAATTTTCGGTGGAACTATTTTTCTTCTGCGGATGGCTTGGAAGTTTGGGAGTCCTTCTCATCACGACTTCGAAGTATCGCGTGATCTGGAAATCGAGAACAATGCAACAATTCTTGGACTCGGACTAGGACTGGTGGCGGAGATGAATCTGGTGGAACTCGGGTTGGTGGCGGAGATGAATCTGGTGGAACTTCGGATTTGGTGGCGGAGATGAATCTGGTGGAACTTCGGATGGTGGCGGATATATGTTGCGGTGGACTCGGATGGGCGTGATGGCGGCGGATATGTGGTGGCGTATATGGATTCGGATTGGCGGTGAATATGTGGTGGTGGTATATATGGCGGCGGCGTGACAACTTGTGAACAGAACTTCGAAACTCTAAAGACTAGGCGCTAAGACCAGCAACTTGACTCGGCGATGCAACGCAAATTCAACAAAGCAAATCTGAGAAAAGATTATGCAAAGGCTCAGATTGGTTGGATGGGATGAACTAACCTAATTTTTTGGCTTTTTAAGTGGACTATAGGTATGAAGAACAGACTCGATCTAAACTACGAAAACTGTACAATCTCACCGAGCAACACGGAAATCGATACCACTTGATAGAGGCAAAGGTGTCCGTCTTTCGATGAGATGGTGGATTTCGCTTTGGTGGAAGTCGACTTTGCGATCCGACTCTGAGCGTGCGAGGGCGTCGCATATATGTCGCTAAACCAACTCCGAGAGGTTATTGACCACACGCGAACACGATCAACGACCACGAGGTCTATTTCCTGCGAGCAAGCGAAGAACAAGCAAGCTGAGATTGCAATCTGGATATTGCGAATATAAGATGAAAGCTTTATTGATCAAGGTGGGGTTACTGTGGCGCCTTTATGCAGTCGTTGAACACAAGCGAAATCTGTGAAGTTGCAGCTATGGCGAACTTTTGATCTAAACAAAACCCAAGTCTAAGCGGTGCCCTAAGGGCTGTATATATGGAGGAAGAGGGGTGAATTTCGTGGCCCTTGGTGGAGGGTCGAAACTAACCCTATCTCTTGTTTCCCACACATACGGACTCTAAAATAGCCTATACTAATGTATTTCGAAATTACATGGGCTGGCCCAATAATAAGGTGTGTGAGCACCTAGAATAGCCTATGGACGAATATTATGAAGTGGCATCTTGTATATTTCGTCCAAGGCTTCATGCACTCCTTAT
Source organism: Aegilops speltoides (assembly GCA_021437245.1). Lineage (NCBI taxonomy): Eukaryota > Viridiplantae > Streptophyta > Magnoliopsida > Poales > Poaceae > Aegilops > Aegilops speltoides. The sequence goes on from CM038147.1 coordinate 297,358,151, forward strand.
GGTGGCTTCAAAGTCTGAAATCATCACTTGTAACTCCGTTCTTGATCCCCTTAGCATGCCATCAACTCCATGTGTGTTCTTGCTCCAATGTTCATCCTTCTCCAAGCTAGGCCCTTCATTTGTAAGCAAAACAAATGTATCCAATTTAAGCAGCATCATATTCTCATGAACATTAGAATCATTACCAAAAAGCGAAAGTACACAGTAATTTAGTTGGCGTCTTGTGAGCTCTAGTAATTGGTCCAGTATGTATAGCAGCAGGGGCTGTGGGTGTAACAATGGTATTGATGTCCTCATCACCTTCTTGAAAACAAAGCCGTCCTCGGCGTTGCTTAATCTAAAATGTGGCTAACAAAAGAGACAAGGTGTACATGTTGTATATGTATACGTCATCCATTTTTACTTCCCTTGATTTTTGCATATATGACACATGAATAGATGAGTAACTTGCATAGTTCATAAAATCTAAAGCCAACAAATTAGCACAAGAACTAGAAGGCATGAAAATATTGCAACTCAGTTTGCACATGTAAGTGAAGCTCTTATTTATTTCAAAAGATTGACAATGTTCATCATTAAACCATCCCAACATTGGTGAATAAACCTTACTTGCATCAAATTTACATGCTACAATATGCTTAAATAAGCAAACATGCAATGTGATGTAGGGTGGAACCCTAATTCGTCGATCTTTCACGTTTGGAGGGGATCCTACGGAGAACACGATGAACACGGGGAAGAACGGAGAGAAATCTGAGGAAACACTCAAGAACAAGTCCAAATCACACATCCACTAGACAATCAAACACACAAGATCACAAGGTACATGAACAACAAAGGGAAAGATACAAGGTAAGGTTCATCTCCAAGAGGAGGTCTTGATGATATCCTAGATGGATCTTCCCTCAAGGGGTCTCGATGATATCCATGAGGATCTTCTCACATGGAGGTCTTGAACTCCATGGGAGTAGTAATCTCTCTCTCTCAAGAGTAGAGGTAGGAGCAAAGCTCACCTAAGAATGAGCTATCATATTTGCTAACCCTAGAAAGGAGGTGGAGGTGGTCTATTTATAGTCTAAGCCACGAAGGGGTAAGTGGGAGAGGATACAAGGCCAAGGCCAGCGGCTGCCTGCAGGCGAGGCGGTGATCCGGACTCATGGGCGGTAGTACCGCAATGATGATACCGCTTGCTTTGAAGTGATAGTGCCGCAGCAATGATAATACCGCTTACTTTGGGCGATAGTACCGCCCTTCCGACAACTAGGCAGGTCCTTCTTCTTCGTCTTCGCTTCCATGCTTCCCTCGCGGATGGTGTAGGCGTTCCTAGGCGCTTGCACTCCTCCTCGTCGTGCGTGAAGCTCCGACAATACCTATGCATGCACAGTGGAGTGTCAAGTAGTATACCATCCTCAAAGGGTCAAGTGAACACGTGTAAAGGAGAAGATTCACCTTTATGTATGAGAAGTAGAGGTCATACGTGTCACTTGCCAAGCGGACTCTTGACATGGTGATGTCCATAGGATGCTCGCATCATCCCTCCCCTTAGGAAAGATCCGACCTCGGATCGAAATCCAAATCACCATGGGAAAGAGATGATGTAAATCGTGTAGAAGTGGGCGATCACCAAGCATTAAATCATCTGTAGTTCCAAAGGGCACTCTCAATGTCGCACCGTCTTGTAATTCCTTCAAAAGTAGCAAAGATAACAAGCACTTGGAAAAACAAATGTGGTTGTCGTAAAAGCAAAACCAAGCATTCAAGAGGTGATTCACCCAACAAGTGTTGTCATCAAGCATAGCATATGGTTTGACAAAGAAGTGTGTCATGGCATTTGAGCATATAAATTGAGCACAATCAAGTATATCATGGGAACAAGCTAGCAAATGGGAGGTCAAGATGCAAATATATGTGATAAGAGGACAAGCATCTACCTCAAGGTCATAGCAAGCATGCATAAAGTGCTCAATGAACGGTCTATGGTAGGCATAAGAGTCATTCACAACACCAAAGATAGTGAAATGTCTAAACACATGTGGAAAGTGCAAGACAATCCAAGCATAATGTGCATATGGTGTAGTGAAGATATCGTAGCACTCAACACAATGGAAAGAGCAATTGTTCAACATGTGTGAGGCAATCAAGTCAATCATGTGACAAGCAAAGGAACATGGCATATGTGAAGAAATGGTATTGGTGCAACCAACCATATGATAGTAGCAAGTAGTCCAAGAATTGGATGCAACACACAAAGGTATATATGTCATGAAGCATGGAAATGTGGCAATCATGGTAGAAAGCAATATCTCGAACATGCGTGCAAATGGTGCAAGCAACACATGAAGTATGATCCTCAATATCCAAGCTCAAGAAGGATGTCACCTTGAAAGTGTGTCCTTGTGCATTCTTCACAATGCCGAAGTGGTAGGAAGTATGGTGTAGAAGCGAGTCGTGGAAGAATCTATGAGGCTCGCTCTCAAGAGCTCGAATGGTCAACTCACGTGAAGTGGAAGTCGACATGAAGTCCAAGTATCCTACACATGTACAAAACAAAACAAAGAAAGTATGCGCATGGTAGACAAACACATCATCCATCATGATGGTTCTCATCTTTTGCACATAACCATTAGAAGCAAAAGTGCATGAATAATATGATGCAACAATGGTGATATTCATGGCACTAGGTATATGGTGCAAAGAAGTAAGACAAGCATGCTTCACAAGAATTGTGTCAAAATCTCCAAATATATGCGAGAATGCTATGGGGGCAATCTCATGAACAAGAAGAGAATCATTGTTGCACTCAATACATGGCAAATCATCTAGCATGAGAGATGCAACACATGGACATATATGACACGAAGCAATATGAATTATATGCAAAGCATATAGATGGTTGTCATCAACCGCATGAGATGAGCAAGTATGACACAAGAGACAACGCATGTGAGAGGCATGAGCATATATGTCATCAACCCAAGAAAGCAAGTAGTGGAACATGGGTGATGCAACATAGCAAGCAATCATAGCAATCAAGTCAAGTATGCTAGTAGTGCGAAGATGCGACATACTAGAATGAATCATGGGAAACATGTCCTTGGTGCAAATAGTGGACATGAATAATGCACAAGTCATAGCACAAGCATGAAAGCAAGATATGAGTACAATATCATGAATGTATTGGCGAGAGGCCATATGTGAATAGCAATGGGTCATCATGACTCTCCCAACACAACAAGCATCAATAGAATGGGGCACATGATAAGCATGGCAAAAGCAACAAGGATCTCCACCAAGCATGCAAATACACATAGGAATATCATAATGGAGAATCATTGGTAGATGCAAACAAGGGTCACAATTGCATGGCAAAGGCATAGAAGCAAGCATAGCATGCAAAGTGAACACGGTAAAATGAGCATAATGTGAGAAGTGGTAAATGGCCCATAGCCGTGTGAGAGCCAAGTAGAGGAGATCTGGCGTAGTCCTTGCTTGAAGGGGCGTTAGTAAGGATAGTCCATTGGATCCCAAATCGTCCTTGCTCTCAAGAGCTCGTTTTGTCAACTCGTGGGATTGCGAGGTTGACAAATATTCATGGTACCTACACAAAGAGACACAATCCAAAGAAATTGTGCGGCGTGGTAAATGTACACATCATCCATCATGATGTGTATGTGCGTGTGAATTAGCACAAGATAAGCAATGCTCAAAGAAATTTGAGGCATGGTATATGAACATGTCATCCATCATGAAAGAATAGTTGTTATGTATGACACGATGGGGACACAAATTGAGAATGCAAGTATATGGCACATCAATAGTATGTTTATTCATGGGTAGCATATGGTGCACACAAGTATTGGGATCATGCAATGGATGGGATTGATCAAAATCTCCTACAATGTATGAGAAACTATGGGGCCTCCTCATGAGCAATATCGGAAACATCACATGGAGAAAATGGACAACATCAAAACAATGCATATCCGAAGCTAGGTGGTCATGGCATGGCATATGAGATAAATGATGCAAAGGTAGCATATCAATATCATCACAAGAGAAACAAATGCCAATAACCATGGGCTTGTCATCTATGCCATATGTGCAAATTGGGTTTATTTTAATGGCATATGCATAGTCACTATGAAGAGATTGCAAATAAGACATATGGTTGATCTCATGCATAGCATATGACAAGTCAAGCGGATTATCAAACATGATGTGACCTAAAGAATTGTCACAAGAAATCCTATGTAACATGGCATCACAACTAATAGACTCCACAAGAGAATCATCATACTCATCATAAATGGGCAAATCATCGCATGGGAAATCATACTAGCATGAAGCATGGCAATAGGTGGATCAACATCATGCAAGCAATCAATTTCAAGAATGTCCATTAGTGGGACTAGAGCATCACCGTCACCTTTGTTACCTTTGTCATTCCACTCAAGTGGTGTAGGTGAGGTGGGAAAGACCAAATGGTGGTCATCTTCATCTTGATGGAACCATGTGGGGGGTGCATCATAATCCACCATGGCCATCGTCTTGTCCAAAGGGAGGGCAGAAGTCGTCGAGGATCGGCTCGTCATCATAAATGGGACCTAGCACCAAGCGAGAAGACACAATAGAGGTAGAGGTCAAGTTGTTAGAAATGCAAATGGCTCATGAGACCTATCAACTATCTCACTCTCTCTATGTGGTGGTTCACTCACTCCCTCAAAATAGGTGCACTCAAACTCACGTATGGTGGAGTCACTCATCTCACTCAAGTGGTGGGGGTTGTGGCTCTCCTCACATGGGGTGTGGCAACTCATCATATATGGGGCTAGTGGTGAAGTCACTCTCACTCTCAATATGGTGGCACAAGTCACTCAAGTCATCATCGTCGCCGTGGTGAAGGAAGATCCCATGCTCAACCATCTCGTCGTAAATCGCCGTGGATGAAGGCGAAGATGGCACATCATCACTCTCCTCCATGACCGAAGGAAAATCCCATGCTCGATCATCTCGTCACCGTCGCCGTAGATGAAGGCGAAGATGGCACATCATCCTCTCGCCTCCAAAGATGGAAGCATCATCCTTGCTCGCCACCTTGTCGCTCGCCTCCAAAGCTTGGTCCTTGAAGGTCTCGTAGTCGAACTCGTCGCCACCGTCTTGAAAAAAGTCGAGATAGACTCGGCATCATCAATGCCACAAAGAGGGATGGCGGTGAAGTCACACTTAGGAGCATCGTCTTGGGGCTTGTCGGGCTTGGACATCTTGGTGGTACTAGCCTCATGCTTGTTGTAGAGCTTGGTGCTGTGAAGTTTTCTTGGGGTGGAGAAGCCTTGGCCTTCATGAGTTCTTGTTCCGCCTTGAGAGCACCAATGTAGTAGTCGTCGATGGACTTGTAGTTCTTGAGGGCGATGGTCTTGGAGATGTCGTTGTGCAATCCCATCATGAAGTGGAACTTCATCGAAATGGAATTAAATCCGCTTGGCTCGTCATGCAAGGCAATCATCATCTCCTTGAAGTACTTGTCGATGGACTTGATCCTTGGGTGGTGTTCTCAATTGGCGTTGAAGTTGTTCCGTGTAGGTTGGAGGTACAAACTCTCGCCATAAAGCTTTCTTCGTCTTGGGCCAACTCATGTCGTAGTACTCGAAGGTGTGTGAAGCCACCATGCCAATGCGTGGTCGTGGAAGTTTCTTGTGGCGCACTTCACTTGATCTTGGGAGGAACTTGATGTAGCTTGAGGTAGTCGTCCATCAAGCGCTCCCACTCGAGGTACTCCTCGGGTTCTTGAGTCCCATAGAAAGGAATCTTGTGGTCGGATTGTCGAGGTCGTAGTAGCTCGTGGAACTCGCGGACTTGAGCTTGGGTAGCTTCTCTTGAGTGTAATCTTGAGGTTCTTGTTGGCGAAGATGCCATATGTCCGTTGGCGAAGATGCCTTGAAAGTCGCTTGGCGAAGATGCCAAGGAGATGGTGAAGTCATTGGCGGTTGTTGATGTAGAGCTCTTGACCTTCACGTTTTTGTTGGTGATGGTGTCGATGCGATGTGATCTTGCGAAGATGGTAGCTCGGAAGCATGTGCTCTTGGCGTCTTCTCGAAGATGAGGAAGATCGCTTGTAGGACTTGATGAGGGCTTTGATCTCCTCCATTTTAGCTTGCATCTTGGCGTCGGAGTTGTTGTTCATGGCATCGAACTCGTCGTTGTTGTTGTAGACCGAAGATGAAATGCCTTGCCTATCCATCACAAGACTCGAGTAGAGGTGAGTAGGAAATGAGATAAACAATACCAAGTTACCTTTTCCCAATGTTGAGGATGTATCTCGTTTCACTCAATGTGAGATGAAAGAATAGTGGAATTGGTACGGACTTGTTCACTCACACCTATCAAGTAAAGCTTATGGTAGAGCTTGGTGAGGATAGTGGCACAAAATTTAATGCAAAATGTTAGCAAGAGTCAATAATGTTGAAAAAGATTCACAAATTCGCAAGTGAGACAAATGGACCAATAGCAAAGAATGGCTACGGAAAACACACACGGATAGATAAATGGGGTCGTGCAACCAAGGAATGAGCTCAAAATGTGGAATCCACCAAAAGCGCTCGTGTTGCACAACTCAAGAGAGGCAGCTATACGATTGCTCAATAGGCGGATCGACACTTGTGCACAACCTATAATATGCAAAATGGATATTCTATCCCAAGTATGCTATGTATGTATGGTTCCCGGTGTTTCTCTCAAGCATGATATCATATGATGTAGATTTTGGTATGGCTCTTATGTTCAATGGGGTATGATGTTATGGCACTTGCTCACGAGCTCTTTGCTCTCTTTTTGCTTAAAAGCTTTTTCTCTTTTTTTCTCTATGGCTACTTTTGTACAATGCACAAACCAAGATAGCAATTGTGTATATGCGGGAACAAACTTGAGGCACAATGGATGATATGATACCAATATGATATGGTATGTATGCAATGGAAGTTATGGACCACTAATGTGCACAAGTAACGTTGCGGCAATACTCAAATGGCTAGTCTCGATAGGTAAGTGGCATAAAATGGGCTAGGGGTTAACAATGCAATTGCAAGGGAATATACAATGGTGTCGTCGAGGTTACCGTCCTGCGATGATGAGTGGCGGTGTTCTTGGTGTAGATACCAAGATGATGGAGACTCGTCCTAAGTGGCGAAACACCTTAGGAAGCGGAAAAACCGCAAACTCAAAATCTCAAATGACAAATGTCAAATGGTGGTAGCAGAAAGCGGTGGTGGTATGCACTTGGCAATGCGGAAGTGGGATGATGGGCTATACACGGTGTAAGAGTTGGAAGCACACGGTCCCTAAGTAGCCGAAACACCTTAGGAGACACAAGCCACAACTCAAACAAGCTCAAACAACTATTGGGTTAAGTTGGGTTGTCGGAAGTGTATGGTGGGTAAGGTTATGTGGAAGTGGTGGTGTCGGTGGTGGTTGATGTCACATCCCTAGTTCTGGTATGACCTAGACTAGCTAGTCATTTGTGCATCATGTTTATATTCATTTAAATTTGAAATGAGGATTTGAGAAACCCTCAGAATCATTTTTAGAAATGACCCAAATAAAAATTGCTCCAAAAAGGTCCAAGAAAATGCTCATGTTGCCCACTGAAAATATTGGACAGAGATAAAAATCAAACCAATATTTCAGGAGCTCATAAATATTTATTTTGGGCATTTGGAATTAATGCAATAGTTATTTACTTTGGATATATATTATTATATATATATAATGTTGTCCAAAAATTATGCCACTTGCTGAGGAGCTCTGGAATAATATAGTTAGCTCTTGCAAAAATTGGCATAAGTAAATAAAATGATTTAGTATTTTAACTAAATCAAAACAAATGTCGAGAAATAAGCAGAAAACAAAAGAAAGGAAAAAGCTTACAGGCCTCCTCCTGTCTTTGGCCCGGCACCGTCTTGATCTGGCGGCCCAGCCCACCCCTCCTCTGTCGTCTTCGTCTTGACGAGGGAGAGAGCAGCGTGCCCGGCAGCAGCGCTCCGCCAGCGCCACGCCACCTCTCTGCTTTCGCTTTGCTGTCCTCCCCTCGTCGCTCTGGGCGGCCCGAGCAGCGCCACGCCGCCCGTTCCCTCTCCCCTCTCTCTCGCTCTCCCTCCTCCCTGGACTTCTTCCTCTCCAGCGGTCTTGGTCTGGTCGCTGGACATAAACGGCACACGGTTGCAATGGCTAACTTTTAACTAAACTAATCCCAAGCAAAAAGCTACTAGATGGATCTACTTATATAGGAGCAAGGTGACGGCCAAGGAGGTGGGAGAACGTCCCAAGGCAGCCTAAAACTAACCCTAGGTCGTACAAGGCCAATGGGCCCAAGTGGAGGTGACATAACACCTTTGGACTTGTAGTTTGACTCGGATTCTCGTGCAAATGTCAGATTGTTTCGCCCACAACTCAACGCCCGACGGCTTTTAAGGTGATTCCAATTGTGCTGGAAAGAGCATGAAATCTACTTTCCAAAAAAAAGAATCACCCAATTCGAGTCCGTGATGAAAAGTTGTTGACGTTTTGAGTCAGGTATGTCTCAGGCAGTCCAATCTGAATCCGTAACGTGAGAGACTTGGACTCTATCTCTCTTGGCCCAAAAGTGACGTGAGAAGACTTTTTGAACAGCACCTAAACTTCTCCTTTTCCTTATCTTCATATGTGGATTGTACAAATGTCCCACACACCTGCAATTAGACAAAACACAAAAGTATGTGAAGTATTTTTGTTCGATAACATAAATATATTATTGAATAGTTTGCACTAGAAATCACCGACAAATATGCATGTATGCAATATTTTGGTCTTATCCAAGGTAGCCATGTCCTCATCATCCTCCCTTCTCGATAGAGGCAGAGGTGTCCCGCCTTCGATGAGATGGTGGATTTCGCTTTGGTGGAAGTCGACTTTGACGATCCGACCACGAAGCGGCGAGGACGCCGCGCTTTAGCAATCGCTAAACCAACTCCGAGAGGTTATTGACCACGCCGAGCACGATCAACCTGACCACGAGGGTCTATTTCGCGAGCAAACGAAGAACAAGCAAGAAACTGAGATTGCAATCTGGATATTGCGAATATAAGATGAAAGCTTTATTGATCAAGGTGGGGTTCTCGGACGCTTTGTCCGGTCGTTGAACACAAACGGCACGCCGGTTGCAGCTATGGCTAACTTTTGATCTAAACAAAACCCAAAGTCTAAACGGTGCCCTAAGGGCTGTATATATGGAGGAAGAGGGGTGAATTTCGTGGCCCTTGGTGGAGGGGTCCAAACTAACCCTATCTCTTGTTTCCCCACACATACGGACTCTAAAAATAGCCTATACTAATGTATTTCGAAATTACATGGGCCTGGCCCAATAATAAGGTGACGAAGACCTAGAATAGCCTATGGACGAAATATTATGAAGTGGCATCTTGTATATTTCGTCCAAGGCTTCATGCACTCCTTATGGTGGCTTCAAAGTCCTGAAATCATCACTTGTAACTCCATTCTTGATCCCTATGCATGCCATCAACTCCATGTGTGTTCTTGCTCCAATGTTCATCCTTCTCCAAGCTAGGCCCTTCATTTGTAAGCAAAACAAATGTATCCAATTTAGGCAGATCATATTCTCATGAACATTAGAATCATTACCAAGAAACGAAAGTACCGGTAATTTAGTTGGATGCGCGAGCTCTAGTAATTGGTCCAAGATGTATAGCAGCAGGGCTGTGGGTGTAACAATGGTATTGATGTCCTCATCATCCTCCCTTCTTGAAATGAAGTCGCCCTCGACGGAAGTTCATCTTCCTCACCCAAATATGGCTTCAAATCTGCAATGTTAAAAGTGGACTAACCCCAAAATCTGCAGCAGCTCAAGTTTATATGCATTATCATTTACTTTCTCCAACACCTTAAAGGGACCAGCAGACGTGGCATTAGCTTTGATTTATGCAAATCAGAAATCTATCCTCACGCAAATGTAACCAAACAAGATCTCCTGTGCAAACACAACATGTTTTCTACCCTTATCTCCAGCAAGTTTATATTTAGCATTCATACGCCAATGTTTTCCTTAGTTAACTCATGCATTTTTAAAATCAATTCAGCACGCTCTTTAGCATCAAAATTAACCTTCTCCAAGATGGAAGAGGCAACAAATCAATAGGTGCACGAGGTAGGAAACCATACACAACTTCAAAAGGGCACATCTTAGTAGTAGAATGCAATGAACGATTATAAGCAAATTCAATATGAGGCAAGCATTCCTCCCACATTTTCTTATTATTCTTTAGAACAACCCTAAGCATAGTAGACAATGTTCTATTGACTACTTCTTGTCCATCAGTTTGGGGTGACAAGTAGTACTAAAAAGCAGTTTAGTCCCCAACTTAGCCCATAAACATCTCCAAAAGTGGCTAAGAAATTTAGTATCACGATCTGAAACAATAGTATTTGGCACACCATGCAAGTTTAATAATTTCAATAAAGAACAAATCAGCAACATTGACAAAGATCATCGCTTTTATGACATGGTATAAAGTGTGCCATTTTCGAGAATCTATCCACGACAACAAATATGCTATCCTCCCTTCTTTGTTCTAGGTAAACCTAAAACAAAGTCCATAGATATATCCTCCCAAGGAACACTAGGTACAGCAAAGGCATATATAAACCATGAGGATTTAGTCGTGACTTAGCTTTTTGACATGTAGTGCAATGAGCAATAAAACGCTCAACATCCCGCCTCATCTTTGGCCAAAAGAAATGTGTAGCAAGTACGCCCTCCGCCTTCTTCACGCCAAAGTGTCCCATTAGTCCTCCTCCATGCGCCCCGCAACAACAAAAGACGAACGGAGCTAGCTGGAATGCATAGCTTGTTAGCACGAACACAAATCCATCATTAACGACAAACTTGTTCCATGTTCTTCCTTCTTTACAATTCTGCAATACATCTTTAAAATCAGCATCATGCACATATTGATCTTTGATGGTCTCCAAACCAAATATTTTGAAGTCAAGTTGTGAAAGCATAGTATAGCGATTTAGACAATGCATCAAGAATAACATTTTCTTTACCCTTCTTGTGTTTAATGACATAAGGGAAAGTCTCAATGAATTCAACCCATTTAGCATGTCTACGATTCAGTTTAGCTTGACTTTTAATATGTTTCAAAGATTCATGATCGAATGTATAACAAATTCTTTGGGCCATAAATAATGTTGCCATGTTTCTAAAGTCCTAACAAGAGCATATAATTCTTTATCATAAGTAGAGTAATTCAGACTAGGCCCATTCAATTTTTCGTAAAAGTATGCAACAGGTTTGCCATCTTGTAATAACACACCTCCTAATCCAATTCCACTAGCATCACATTCAAGCTCAAAAGTCTTATTAAAATCAGGAAGTTGGAGTAAAGGAGCATGTGTCAACTTAGCTTTCAATACCGTGAAGGCTTCTTCCCAGGCGGTACCCCAAACAAAAGGCACATCCTTCTTTGTAAGCTCATTGAGAGGTGCAGAATGGTGCTGAAATCTCTCACAAAACGCCTATAGAAACCAGCGAGGCCAAGGAAACTCCTCACTTGTGTGACCGCTTTGGCTGCGCCAACTCTCAATAGCTTCAATCTTGGCTTTATCAACTTCAATTCCTCGTGGAGTAACAACATAGCCAAGAAAAGATACTCGGTCGGTGCAAAAGGTGCACTTCCCAAGGTTACCAAACAAACGCATCACGAGAGCATTAAAAACAGCACGAATGTTCCAAATGTTCTTCCAAAGATTTGCTATAAATCAAGATATCATCAAAATAGACTACCACAAATCGTCCAATGAAAGCACGAAACTTCGCTCATTAATCTCATGAAAGTACTAGGTGCATTAGTTAACCCAAAAGGCATGACTAACCACTCATATAATCCAAACTTAGTTTTAAATGTTGTTTTCCATTCATCTCCCAATTTCATACGAATTTGATGGTATCCACTACGCAAATCAACTTTGGAGAATATTGTAGAGCCACTCAATTCATCAAGCATATCATCTAGCCTAGGAATAGGGTGACGATAACTAATAGTAATATTATTAATGCCTCTACAATCAACACACATACGTGACGTACCATCCTTTTTCGCACTAGAATAATAGGAACAGCACAAGGACTAAGGGATTCGCGATATAACCTTTGTCGAGCAGCTCCCGTGATTTGACGATAATCTCCTTCGCCTCCTCCGATTGGTACGGTATGGTGCACGGTTGGTAATGATGCACCGAATTAAGTCAATTTGATGCTCAATCCTCTAATAGGTGGTAATCCCGTGGCACGCCTTGTGGAAAGACGCCCAACTCCCGCAAAATGTTAGTGACAGCAGGGGCAAAGAGGAAGGCACGCCTCGAATGAAAATAATGCCTCTTTGCACACAAAAGCATAGCAAATAGATTTGCTAAAATCTAACTCATCAATATCAGATTTGGTGGCAAGTAAACATGCACTTTTCAATTTAATTTCGTAGCAACAAATGATGATTTACTAATAGGCTTCATGTGTTGCTCAAATTCTTTTGCCACAATCTGATTTTCACTCTTATTTTTCTCCTGTTTTGCTTTATTAGCTCTATTAATATCATCTTTCAAAATGGACTCTGGAGTCATAGGAAGCAAAGTAATATTTTTATCCTTATGAACAAGAGTATACCGATTGTTTCTACCATGGTGTACAGAATTTTATCAAATTGCCATGGTCTACCAAGTAACAAGGAACATGCTTGCATAGGTACCACATCACAATCAACATAATCAGATATGTAGAGATACTAAAATGCACACTAACAAAGACGTGTTACCTTAACCTTGCCGCTGTTGTTGAACCATTGGATGTAGTAAGGATGTGGATGTGGTCTTGTGGTGAGAGATAGCTTCTCCACCATCTCCATGCTAGCCAAGTTGTTGCAGCTCCCTCCATCTATGATGACGCTAATAGAACGCTCCTTCACAACTCCCTTTGTATGGAACAAATTATGCCTCTGATTTTGCTCACTTGTGTAACTCGCACACTCAAAACACGCTGAGCAACTAAACATTCATACCACAAGATCTTCAAGAGCCATGTATTGTGTCTCATGATCGTAATCATCTCCACCGTGTTCCTCATGTGTAATAAGAGCCAAAGTCTCTCATCATAGTCACTAGCGGACTCATACCCACCATCCTCCAAGAGCAATCATCACACGCTGAGATTTGCATTCTCTCGAAAATGTCCTCTTCCCTTACAACGACGACAAATAATATCACTTGTGTGCCCTGCTGACGCCATGGAAGAAGAGCTCTGGCAGGCCCAGCAGTGTGCTCTTGGCGATAGTGGTGGTTGTGCTCGCTTGTATCACGTTGGAGGTGGCACCAAGGAGGTGATGGTGCAAAGGAAGTAGATGATGCACGTGGTGTCCATGATGAAGGTCGACTGCAGTAAAAGTTAGTGCGCGCCAATGCCTCGCCGATCCCAAGACTTCACGCTCAGCTTTACAAGCAAGATGGAATAAACGAGTGATATTATTATAATCCTTATAGTCTAGAATGGTCTCAATCTCTATTTAATCCACCCGTAAAACGTGCAAGCATAGCTTCATTCTCCTCAACAATACCACATCTAATCAAGCCAGTTTGTAATTCCCGATAATATTCTTCTACAGAATTTTTTCCTTGTCTTAAGCGCTGCAATTTTTGAAGTAATTCACGTTGATAATATGGTGGAACCCAACGAGCACGCATAGCAGTTTTCAAAGCAGCCCAAGTAGTGGAACAGATATAATCTACAATGTTCGACCACCAAACACATGCAAAGCTAGTGAAAGCACAAACAAAGCAGCAGAACACGCCTCTCCTCGTGATATTGTAAACATGTAAATCGTTGTTCAGTTTCTAACTCCCAAGTAAGATATATATCAGAACATATCTACCCTCAAATGGTGGAATATTCAATTTCAGTTTAGGAGATGGTCATGATCTCGCACTGAGGGGAGCCCTAACATTGCCATTATTTGCATGTGGACGACCTAGTGGTTGTGGTGCTGGTGGTTGCACGAGTTCGATGTTGATCAACCTCATCCTCGTAATCTTCCACATAATCATCCTCGCCGGTACCACCAAAGCAGCAGAGCAGGAGCCAAAGAAGCACCAACAGCAGAGCAGCCGCACAGAATTTTGTCCCGCTCAATAGGAACACGCCGAGCTCGGCCCATACCGATTCGAAGGGGCGAAGTTGTTGTCGCTGCAGAGGTGCGATAGGTGCAGCCGCGGTGGTTGTGGAAAACGCACGAGCAATTCATCAAACTTGCTATCAAGCTTTGTTTCAAACGCCTTCTCAATGCCATCTATCTTCCATGGCCTCGCCAAATCTGTTTACCACATCTTGCACCTGTCCAATCATCATTTGCTGAAACTTATCATGTAGCTGTTTGTTTGTCGTTCTCCCAATCAGCCTCATCGGCTTGTGTTCCTGCCATGGTTAGCAGAATAGAAACACACAAGAATATGATCCCACAGACTACTAGGAAGTGGTGGTGGTGGTGTGGTGGATACCACAAACCGTGAAGCAAATCTCAAATTTTACCAGTTCTACCCAAAGAAGGTGGTGATCGGCAACCGCTAGAAGTCAAACTCTCAAAGCTTGGCTATAGCGACATCAGGAGAATCAAACGCACGACGAGATGTATGTGGAGCTGGGAAGGCTTATAATATGGGAGCAAAAGGGTCAAGAATAATCAAATCAGAGATGCAAAGTTGAATAAACGCCAACGACGCAGATCAGGTCTGGTCCTAGGCTAGACCGTGCTAGAGACGCGAGCCTAGAACACTAACAAAATCACGACGCTGCACCTAAACAAAGGAAAAGCACACTCTGAATTTTTTTTTTTTTTTTTTCCTTTTTTTGCACTTTTTTCCTCTTTTTTTTTTGTTCGCAACAAATTTTTTTCGAAAAGTCTACAAATGGTCTAAAACTGCTTAGCCAGAATTTTCCTGATCGAACTATTTTTCTTTCGAGGATGGCTTGAAGTTTGGGAGTCCTTCTTCGTCACGACTCAAGTATCGCGTGATCCGGAAATCGAGAACAATGCAACAACCATCGACTCGGACTAGGACTGGTGGCGGAGATGAACTGTGGAACTCGGATCGTGGCGGAGATGAACTGTGGAACTCGGATCGGTGGCGGAGATGAACTGTGGAACTCGGACCGGTGGCGGATATATGTTGTGTGGACTGGATGGGCGGATGGCGGCGGATATGTGGTGGCGATATGGATTCGGATTGGCAAAGTGAATATGTGGTGGTGGTATATGGCAGCGGCGACGTGACAACTCGTGAATGTAACTCAAACTCTAAAAGACTAGACGCTAAGACCAGAACTTGACTCGACGATGCAACCGCAAATTCAACAAAGCAAATACGTAAAAGATTATGCAAAGGCTCGATTGGTTCGATGGGATGAACTAACCCTAATTTTTTTGGCTTTTTCGTGGACTATAGGTATGAAGAATGACTCGATCTAAACTATTTAAAATCTGCATAATCTCACCGAGCAACCCGGAAACTGATACCACTTGATAGAGGCAGAGGTGTCCCGCCTTCGATGAGATGGTGGATTTCGCTTTGGTGGAAGTCGACTTTGACGATCCGACTACGAAGCGGCGAGGACGCCGCGCTTAGCAATCGCTAAACCAACTCCGAGAGGTTATTGACCACGCCGAGCACGATCAACTCGACCACGAGGGTCTATTTCCGCGAGCAAACGAAGAACAAGCAAGAAACCGAGATTGCAACTGGATATTGCGAATATAAGATGAAAGCTTTATTGATCAAGGTGGGGTTCTCGGACGCTTTGTCCGGTCGCTGAACACAAACGGCACGCCGGTTGCAGCTATGGCTAACTTTTGATCTAAACAAAACCCAAGTCTAAACGGTGCCCTAAGGGCTGTATATATGGAGGAAGAGGGGTGAATTTCGTGGCCCTTGGTGGAGGGGTCCAAACTAACCCTATCTCTTGTTTCCCCACACATACGGACTCTAAAAATAGCCTATACTAATGTATTTCGAAATTACATGGGCCTGGCCCAATAATAAGGTGACGAAAGACCTAGAATAGCCTATGGACTAATATTATGAAGTGGCATCTTGTATATTTCGTCCAAGGCTTCATGCACTCCTTATGGTGGCTTCAAAGTCCTGAAATCATCACTTGTAACTCTATTTTGATCCTCATGCATGCCATCAACTCCATGTGTGTTCTTGCTCCAATGTTCATCCTTCTCCAAGCTAGGCCCTTCATTTGTAAGCAAAACAAATGTATCCAATTTAGGCAGATCATATTCTCATGAACATCGAATCATTACCAAGAAACGAAAGTACCGGTAATTTAGTTGATGCATGAGCTCTAGTAATTGGTCCAAGATGTATAGCAGCAGGGCTGTGGGTGTAACAATGGTATTGATGTCCTCATCACCTTCTTGAAAACAAAGCCGCCCCTCGGGTTGCTTAATCTAAAATGTGGCTAACAAAAGAGACAAGGTGTACATGTTGTATATGTATACGCCATCCATTTTACTTCCCTTGATTTTTGCATATATGACACATGAATAGATGAGTAACTTGCATAGTTCATAAAATCTAAAACAAATTAGCCAACAGCACAAGAACTAGAAGGCATGAAAATATTGCAACTCAGCTTTGCACATGTAAGTGAAGCTCTTATTTATTTCAAAGATTGACAATGTTCATCATTAAACCATCCCAACATTGGTGAATAAACCTTACTTGCATCAAATTTACATGCTACAATATGCTTAAATAAGCAAACATGCAATGTGATGTAGGGTGGAACCCTAATTCGTCGATCTTTCACGCTTGAGAGGATCCCACGGAGAACACGATGAACACGGGAAGAACGGAGAGAAATCACAAGGGGAAACACTCAAGAACAAGTCCAAATCACACATCCACTAGACAATCAAACACACAAGATCACAAGGTACATGAACAACAAAGGGAAAGATACAAGGTAAGGTTCATCTCCAAGAGGAGGTCTTGATGATATCCTAGATGGATCTTCCTCAAGGGGGTCTGATGATATCCCGCAGATCTTCTCACATGGAGGTCTTGAACTCCATGGGAGTGGTAGTCTCTCTCTCAAGAGTAGAGGTAGGAGCAAAGCTCACCTAAGAATGAGCTATCATATTTGCTAACCCTAGAAAGGAGGTGGAGGTGGTCTATTTATAGTCTAAGCCACTTAAGGGGTAAGTGGGAGAGGGATACAAGGCCAAAGGTCATGGCAAGACAAGAGCAGCAGGCGGTAGTATCGACTCATGGGCGGTAGTACCGCTTGAGCGGTAGTACTGCTTGCTTTGGGCGGTAGTACCGCTTGAGCGGTAGTACCGCTTACTTTGGGCGGTAGTACCGCTTCTTTCCGGATCGGGCAGGTCCTTCTTCTTCCGCTTCGCTTCCATGCTTCTCATGGATGGTGTAGGCGTTTCTTAGGCGCCAGCACTCCTCCTCAACATCCGTGAAGTCCGACAATACCTATGCATGCACACGAGAGGAGTGTCAAGTAGTATACCATCCTCAAAGGGGTCAAGTGAACACGTAAAGGAGAAGATTCACCTTTATGTATGAGAAGTAGAGGTCGACGTGTCACTTGCCAAACGGACTCTTGACATGGTGATGTCCATAGATGCTCCGCATCATCCCTCCCTTGGGAAAGATCCGACTCGGATCAAATCCAAATCACCATGGGAAAGAGATGATGTCGCTGTAGAAGTGGACGATCACCAAGCATCTTGCCATCCTCAGAGTTCCAAAAGGGCACTCTCCAATGTCGCACCGCCTTGTAATTCCTTCAAAAGTAGCAAAGATAACAAGCACTTGGAAAACAAATGTGGTTGTCGTAAAAGCAAAACCAAGCATTCAAGAGGTGATTCACCCAACAAGTGTTGTCATCAAGCATAGCATATGGTTTGACAAAGAAGTGTGTCATGGCATTTGAGCATATAAATTGAGCACAATCAAGTATATCATGGGAACAAGCTAGCAAATGGGAGGTCAAGATGCAAATATATGTGATAAGAGGACAAGCATCTACCTCAAGGTCATAGCAAGCATGCATAAAGTGCTCAATGAACGGTCTATGGTAGGCATAAGAGTCATTCACAACACCAAAGATAGTGAAATGTCTAAACACATGGGGAAAGTGCAAGACAATCCAAGCATAATGTGCATATGGTGTAGTGAAGATATCGTGAGCACTCAACACAATGGAAAGAGCAATTGTTCAACATGTGTGAGGCAATCAAGTCAATCATGTGACAAGCAAAGGAACATGGCATATGTGAAGAAATGGTATTGGTGCAACCAACCATATGATAGTAGCAAGTAGTCCAAGAATTGGATGCAACACACAAGGTATATATGTCATGAAGCATGGAAATGTGGCAATCATGGTAGAAAGCAATATCTCTAACATGCGCAAATGGTGCAAGCAACACATGAAGTATGATCCTCAATATCCAAGCTCAAGAAGGATGTCACCTTGAAAGTGTGTCCTTGTGCATTCTTCACAATGCCAAGTGGTAGGAAGTATGGTGTAGAAGCGAGTCGTGGAAGAATCTATGAGGCTCGCCTCAAGAGCTCGAATGGTCAACTCACGTGAAGTGGAAGTCCACATGAAGTCCAAGTATCCTACACATGTACAAAACAAAACAAAGAAAGTATGCGCATGGTAGACAAACACATCATCCATCATGATGGTTCTCATCTTTGCACATAACCATTAGAAGCAAAAGTGCATGAATAATATGATGCAACAATGGTGATATTCATGGCACTAGGTATATGGTGCAAAGAAGTAAGACAAGCATGCTTCACAAGAATTGTGTCAAAATCTCCAAATATATGAGAATGCTATGGGGCAATCTCATGAACAAGAAGAGAATCATTGTTGCACTCAATACATGGCAAATCATCTAGCATGAGAGATGCAACACATGGACATATATGACACGGAGTAATATGAATTATATGCAAAGCATATAGATGGTTGTCATCAACCGCATGAGATGAGCAAGTATGACACAAGAGACAACGCATGTGAGAGGCATGAGCATATATGTCATCAACCCAAGAAAGCAAGTAGTGGAACATGGGTGATGCAACATAGCAAGCAATCATAGCAATCAAGTCAAGTATGCTAGTAGTGCGAAGATGCGACATACTAGAATGAATCATGGGAAACATGTCCTTGGTGCAAATAGTGGACATGAATAATGCACAAGTCATAGCACAAGCATGAAAGCAAGATATGAGTACAATATCATGAATGTATTGGCGAGAGGCCATATGAATAGCAATGGGTCATCATGACTCTCCCAACACAACAAGCATCAATAGAATGGGGCACATGATAAGCATGGCAAAGCAACAAGGATCTCCACCAGCATGCAAATACACATAGGAATATCATAATGAGAATCATTGGTAGATGCAAACAAGGGTCACAATTGCATGGCAAAGGCATAGAAGCAAGCATAGCATGCAAAGTGAACACGGTAAAATGAGCATAATGTGAGAAGTGGTAAATGGCCCATAGCCGTGTGAGAGCCAAGTAGAGGAGATGCTGTAGTCCTTGCGCCAAGGGGACGTTGGTAAGGATAGTCCATTGATCCCAAATCGCCCTTGCTCAAGAGCTCGCTTTGTCAACTCGTGGATTGCGAGGTTGACAAGTATTCATGGGTACCTACACAAAAGAGACACAATCCAAAGAAATTGTGCGTGGTAAATGTACACATCATCCATCATGATGTGTATGTGCACGTGTGAATTAGCACAAGATAAGCAATGCTCAAAGAAATTTGAGGCATGGTATATGAACATGTCATCCATCATGAAAGAATAGTTGTTATGTATGACACGATGGGGACACAAATTGAGAATGCAAGTATATGGCACATCAATAGTATGTTTATTCATGGGTAGCATATGGTGCACACAAGTATTGGGATCATGCAATGGATGGGATTGATCAAAATCTCCTACAATGTATGAGGAAACTATGGGGCCTCCTCATGAGCAATATCGAAACATCACATGGAGAAAATGGACAACATCCAAAACAATGCATATCCGGTTAGGTGGTCATGGCATGGCATATGAGATAAATGATGCAAAGGTAGCATATCAATATCATCACAAGAGAAACAAATGCCAATAACCATGGGCTTGTCATCTATGCCATATGTGCAAATTGGGTTTATTTTAATGGCATATGCATAGTCACTATGAAGAGATTGCAAATAAGACATATGGTTGATCTCATGCATAGCATATGACAAGTCAAGCGGATTATCAAACATGATGTGACCTAAAGAATTGTCACAAGAAATCCTATGTAACATGGCATCACAACTAATAGACTCCACAAGAGAATCATCATACTCATCATAAATGGGCAAATCATCGCATGGGGAAATCATACTAGCATGAAGCATGGCAATAGGTGGATCAACATCATGCAAGCAATCAATTTCAAGAATGTCCATTAGTGGGACTAGAGCATCACCGTCACCTTTGTTACCTTTGTCATTCCACTCAAGTGGTGTAGGTGAGGTGGGAAAGACCAAATGGTGGTCATCTTCATCTTGATGGAACCATGTGGGGGTGCATCATAATCCACCATGGCCATCGCCTTGTCCAAAGGGAGGACGAAGTCGCCGAGGATCGGCTCACATCATAAATGGGACCTAGCACCAAACGAGAAGACACAATAGAGGTAGAGGTCAAGTTGTTAGAAATGCAAATGGCCTCACGAGACCTATCAACTATCTCACTCTCTATGTGGTGGTTCACTCACCCTCAAAATAGGTGCACTCAAACTCACGTATGGTGGAGTCACCATCTCACTCAAGTGGTGGGGTTGTGGCTCTCCTCACATGGGAATTGTGGCAACTCATCATATATGGGGCTAGTGGTGAAGTCACTCACTCTCAATATGGTGGCACAAGTCACCAAGTCATCATACGTCGCCGTGGTCGAAGGGAAGATCCCATGCTCAACCATCTCGCCGCTGCCGCCGTGGATGAAGGCCAAGATGGCACATCATCACTCTCCTCCATGACCAAGGAAAATCCCATGCTCGATCATCTCTCAGTCACCGCCAGAGATGAAGGCCAAGATGGCACATCATCACTCTCGCCTCCAAAGATGGAAGCATCATCCTTGCTCGCCACCTTGTCGCCGCCTCCAAAGCTTGGTCCTTGAAGGTCTCCGTAGTCGAACTCTCGCCGCACCGCCTTGAAAAAGAGTCGAGTAGACTCGCATCATCAATGCCACAAAGAGGGATGGCGTGAAGTCACACTTGGGAGCATCGCCTTGGGGCTTGTCGGGCTTGGACATCTTGGTGGTACTAGCCTCATGCTTGTTGTAGAGCTTGGTCGCCAAGTTTGCTTGGGGTGGAGAAGCCTTGGCCTTCATGAGTTCTTGTTCCACCTTGAGAGCACCAATGTAGTAGTCGCCGATGGACTTGTAGTTCTTGAGGACGATGGTCTTGGAGATGTCGCAGTAATCCCATCATGAAGTGGAACTTCATCGAATGGGGTCGCCCACGCCGCTCGTCAGAAGGCAATCATCATCTCCTTGAAGTACTTGTCGATGGACTTCGATCCTGGGTGGTGTTCTCCAATTGGCGCTGGTTGTTCCGTAGGTTGGAGGTACAAACTCGCCGCAAAGCTTTCTTCGCCTTGGGCCAACTCATGTCGTAGTATTCAAGGTGTGTGAAGCCACCATGCCAATGCGTAGTCGTGGAAGTTTCTTGTATGCACTTCACTTGATCTTCGGAGGAACTTGATGTAGCTTGAGGTAGTCGCCCATCAAACGCTCCCACTCGAGGTACCTCGGTTCTTGAGTCCCATAGAAAGGAATCTTGTGGTCGGTGTCGAGAATGAGTAGCTCGTGGAACTCATGGACTTGAGCTTGGGTAGCTTCTCTTGAGTGTAATCTTGAGGTTCTTGTTGGCGAAGATGCCATATGTCCGTAGGCTTAAGATGTTTGAAGTCGCCATTAAGATGCCAAGGAGATGGTGAAGTCATTGAGCGTTGTTGATGTAGAGCTCTTGACCTTCACGCTTTTGTTGGTGATGGTGTCGATGCCGATGTGATCTTGCCAAGATGGTAGCTCGGAAGCATGTGCTCTTGAGCGCCTTCTCAAGATGAGGAAGATCGCTTG
Source organism: Aegilops speltoides (assembly GCA_021437245.1). Lineage (NCBI taxonomy): Eukaryota > Viridiplantae > Streptophyta > Magnoliopsida > Poales > Poaceae > Aegilops > Aegilops speltoides. The sequence goes on from CM038147.1 coordinate 297,380,423, forward strand.
TAGGACTTGATGAGGGCTTTGATCTCTCCATTTTAGCTTGCATCTTGGCTTCGGAGTTGTTGTTCATGGCATCGAACTCGCCGTTGTTGTTGTAGACCAAGATGAAATGCCTTGCCTATCCATCACAAGACTCGAGTAGAGGTGAGTAGGAAATGAGATAAACAATACCAAGTTACCTTTTCCCAATGTTGAGGATGTATCTCGCTTCACCAATGTGAGATGAAAGAATAGTGGAATTGGTACCGGACTTGTTCACTCACACCTATCAAGTAAAGCTTATGGTAGAGCTTGGTGAGGATAGTGGCACAAAAATTTAATGCAAAATGTTAGCAAGAGTCAATAATGTTGAAAAGATTCACAAATTCGCAAGTGAGACAAATGGACCAATAGCAAAGAATGGCACACGGAAACACACACACGGATAGATAAATGGGGTCGGCAACCAAGGAATGAGCTCAAATGTGGAATCCACCAAAACGCCGTGTTGCACAACTCAAGAGAGACGCTAGCACGATTGCTCAATAGGCGGATATTTACACTTGTGCACAACCTATAATATGCAAAATGGATATTCTATCCCAAGTATGCTATGTATGTATGGTTCCCGTGTTTCTCTCAAGCATGATATCATATGATGTAGATTTTGGTATGGCTCTTATGTTCAATGGGGTATGATGTTATGGCACTTGCTCACGAGCTCTTTTGCTCTCTTTTGCTTAAAAGCTTTTTTCTTTTTTTTTCTATGGCTACTTTTGTACAATGCACAAACTAAGATAGCAATTGTGTATATGCGGAACAAACTTGAGGCACAATGGATGATATGATACCAATATGATATGGTATGTATGCAATGGAAGTTATGGACCACTAATGTGCACAAGTAACGCTGCCGCAATACTCAAATGGCTAGTCTCGATAGGTAAGTGACGCAAAATGGGCTAGGGGTTAACAATGCAATTGCAAGGAATATACAATGGTGTCGTCGAGGTTACCGCCCTTATGATGATGAGTGGCGTGTTCTTGGTGTAGATACCAAGATGATGGAGACTCGTCCCTAAGTAGCCAAACACCTTAGGAAACGGAAAACCGCAAACTCAAAATCTCAAATGACAAATGTCAAATGGTGGTAGCAGAAAGCGGTGGTGGTATGCACTTGGCAATGCGGAAGTGGGATGATGGGCTATACACGTGTAAGAGTTGAAGCACACGTCCCTAAGTAGTCAAACACCTTAGGAGACACAAGCCACAACTCAAACAAGCTCAAACAACTATTGGGTTGTTGGGTTGTCGGAAGTGTATGGTGGGTAAGGTTATGTGGAAGTGGTGGTGGTGGTGGTTGATGTCACATCCCTAGTTCTCGTATGACCTAGACTAGCTAGTCATTTGTGCATCATGTTTATATTCATTTAAATTTGAAATGAGGATTTGAGAAACCCTCAGAATCATTTTTAGAAATGACCCAAATAAAAATTGCTCCAAAAAGGTCCAAGAAAATGCTCATGTCATTTACTCGAAAATATTGGACAGAGATAAAAATCAAACCAATATTTCAGGAGCTCATAAATATTTATTTTGGGCATTTGGAATTAATGCAATAGTTATTTACTTTGGATATATATTATTATATATATATAATGTTGTCCAAAAATTATGCCACTTGCCGAGGAGCTCGAATAATATAGTTAGCTCTTGCAAAATTGGCATAGTAAATAAAATGATTTAGTATTTTAACTAAATCAAAACAAATGTCGAAATAGAAAACAGAAAACAAAAGAAAGGAAAAGCTACTGGCCTCCTCCCGTGGCTGGCTCAAAGACTGCGGCGGTCCGGCCGCCCAGCCCACCCTCCTTCGTTGCCTTCGCTTCGACAGGAGAGGGGCGCAGGTTCGACGCCAAGGCCCGCCGCCACGCCACCTCTCGCCGTCTGTCCTCCCTCGCCGCCTGACGCCCGAACGACGCCACGCACGCCTGCCTCTCCCACTCTCTCTCGCCTCCTCCTCCTCGACTTCTTCCTCTCTCATGTATTGTGTCTCATTATCGAGAATCATCTCCACCGTGTTCCTCATGTGTAATAACAGCCAAAGTCTCTTCATATAGTCACTAGCGGACTCATACCCACCATCCTCGTAGCAATCATCACCGCTGGGATTTGCATTCTCTGCATAAAATGTCCTCTTCCCTTACAGCGACGACAAATAATATCACTTGTGTGCCTGTTGGCGCCATGGAAGAAGAAGAGCTCTGTGCGGAGCCGGCGGTGTGCTCTTGGCGAGATAGTCTTGGTTGTGCCTGCTTTCTTGTATCACGGTTGGAGGTGGCTTTGAAGGAGGTGATAGTGCGGTGGAAGTAGATGATGCCGTGGTGTCCATGATGAAGGTCGACCTGCGAGAAAAGTTAGTGCGGCGCCAATGCATCGATCCTGCACTTCACGTTCAGCTTTACAAGCAAGATGGAATAAGCAGTGATATTATTATAATCCTTATAGTCTAGAATGGTCTGAATATCTCTATTTAATCCACCCGGAAAACATGCAAGCATAGCTTCATTCTCCTCAACAATACCACATCTAATCAAGCCGGTTTGTAATTCACGATAATATTCTTCTGAAATTTTTCCTTGTCTTAAGCGCTGCAATTTTTGAAGTAATTCACGTTGATAATATGGTGGAACCATGATGCGCATAGCAGTTTTCAAAGCAGCCCAAGTATGGCTGGAGCAGGATATAATCTACAATGTTGAGACCACCAAACACATGCAAAGCTAGTGAAAGCACAAAGCAATGACGAGGAACACGTCTCTCCTCGGGATATTGTAAACATGTAAATCGTTGTTCAGTTTCTAACTCCCAAGTAAGATATATATCGAGGAACATATCTACCCTCAAATGGTGGAATATTCAATTTCAGTTTAGGGAGATGGTCATGATCTCGTACTGAGGAGCCTAACATTGCCATTATTTGCATGTGGGCGACACTGGTGGTTGTGGTCTTTGGTGGTTGCATGTAGTTCGATGTTGATCAACCTCATCCTCGTAATCTCCCACATAATCATCCTCCTCGGTACCGGCGGCGATGGCAGGAGCCAAAAAGCACCAACAATGATGGCGGCTGGCACCGAATTTTGTCTGGCTCAATAGGAACCTTGGCTGAGCTCGTCCATACTGATTCGGAAGGGCGTAGTTGTTGTCGTTGTAGAGGTGCGATAGGTGCAGCCGGCGGTGGTTGTGGAAAAGCAGCGAGCAATTCATCAAACTTGCTATCAAGCTTTGTTTCAAGCGTCTTCTCAATGCCATCTATCTTCTCCATGGCCTCGTCAAATCTGTTTAGCACATCTTGCACTGTCCAATCATCATTTCTGAAACTTATCATGTAGTTGTTTGTTAGTTAGGTTCTCCCAATCAGTCTCATCAGCTTGTGATCCTGCCATGGTTAGCAGCAATAGAAACACACAAGAATATGATCCTCTGAGACTACTTGGAAGTGGTGGTGGTGGTGTGGTGGGCGGTCACAAATCCGTCAAGCAAATCTCAAATTCTTACAGTTCTTACCTAGCGTGCGGTGATCGGCAACCGTTGTAGTCAAAACTCTCAAAGCTTGGCTATAGCGATTACGGGGAGAATCAAGCGCACTGACGTAGATGTATGTGGAGCTGGGAAGGCTTATAATATGGTACCAAAAAAAAGGTCGACAATAATCAATTGAGAGATGCAAAGTTGAATAAGCGCTCAGCAGCGTGTCTTGTCTTTGGTCTAGGCTGAACCGTGCTAGAGGCGAGCCTAGTACACTAACAAAATCACGGCTTGCTGCGTAAACAAGGAAAAAGCACACTGGAATTTTTTTTCGCTCTTTTTTTGCGCTGTTTGTTTTCGCTGCTTTTTTTTTTTGAAAAATCACTATAATGGCGAGTGTCTCAAAACTCTTCCCAGTGTTGGCGAGGATGGGCACAAAACTTTTTCGACCAATTTTTTTATTTGCGGACCCAAAAAGCTGAAGCGGGTCAAAAAACTTTCTATCTTGGCGGCTCAATACGCTTAGAAACACCTAAAAATAGGATAGCGAATTTTTTTTGTCCGTGCGTTTTTGAAACCACCCTCGTTTAGGCCCAAAATTTTCCAAAGCGCGGGATAAAATTTTACAGCTATCCTATTCACAAATGTTCGACCCCGTTAAACCGATCGCCGATCAATCAAACCGTTCGAAAAATTTTAGACCCATCTGTCGATTATTTGAAAAAATTTCGTACCCATTCAATTATTTTTAAAGAAAAAACTACCAAAAAACAAAAAAAAAAAAACATAAAGCGGCAAAAAAAAAAAAAAAAAAAGCGAAAAAAAATTCAGAGTGTGCTTTTCGCTGTTGTGCGTGCAATTTTGGTGATTTTTCTAGTGCTGCGTGAAAGCTCTGCGTCTGAAGCACAGGAAGATTACTGTTAAGTTGAGGTGATGGAGATTGCAAGAAATTCTTGAACATGGACGAAATGATCAAACTGTGTGAGGACTCTGACAGTTTTGTGATTATAAGCCTCCTGAAACGATGACCATGGTTGAGCTGGCTGATAATGTGAATCATGAACGTGTTTACGAATGGACTGAATGGTATCGTGGCAGGAGTTGATTCATCATGAGATGAAATGAAAGCAAATCAGGCAAAAAGAAAATGTTGGTGTCAAACTGTGGGACTGACATCAAAAAATCACAGTGAAAAACATGAGATGTATTACTGAAATTGAAAGTGTGTGAATGTGTCAATTAAATGATAGTTTACTGTTCGTTCTAACAAGCTATGCATTCAGCTAGCTTCGTAAATCTTTTGTTATTGCATGGAGGACTAATAGGACACTTTGGCGTGAAAGAGGGGATATACTAGCTACACATTTCTTTTGGCCAAAGATGAGGCGGGATGTTGGCGTTTTGTTGCTCGCTGCACTACATGTCAAAAAGCTAAGTCACGACTCAATCCTCATGGTTTATATATGCCTTTGCACTGTACCTAGTGTTCCTTGGGAGGATATATCTATGGACTTTGTTTTAGGTTTACCTCGAGCGAAGAAGGGAGGATAGCATATTTGTTGTCGTGGATAGATTCTCGAAAATGGCACACTTTATACCATGTCATAAAAGCGATGATCTTTGTTAATGTTGCTGATTTGTTCTTTAGTGAAATTATTAAGCTTGCATGGTGTGCCAAATACTATTGTTTCAGATCGTGATACTAAATTTCTTAGCCACTTTTGGAGATGTTTATGGGCTAAGTTGGGGACTAAACTACTTTTTAGTACTACTTGTCACCCCCAAGCTGATGGACAAACTGAAGTAGTCAATAGAACATTGTCTACTATGCTTAGGGCTGTTTTGAAGAATAATAAGAAAATGTGGGAAGAATGCTTGCCTCATATTGAATTTGCTTATAATCGTTCATTGCATTCTACTACTAAGATGTGCCCTTTTGAAATTGTGTATGGTTTCCTACCTCGTGCACCTATTGATTTATTGCCTCTTCCATCTTGGAGAAGGTTAATTTTGATGCTAAAGAACGTCTTGAGTTGATTTTAAAAATGCATGAGTTAACTAAGGAAAACATTGAGCGTATGAATGCTAAATATAAACTTCTTTGGAGATAAGGGTAGAAAACATGTTGTGTTTGCACGGAGATCTTGTTTGGTTACATTTGCGTGAGATAGATTTCTGATTTACGCAAGTCAAAGCTAATGCCACGTCTTTCTTTGGTCCCTTTAAGGTGTTGGAGAAAGTAAATGATAATGCATATAAACTTGAGCTGCTGCAGATTTTGGGGTTAGTCCACTTTTAACATTGCAGATTTGAAGCCATATTTGGGTGAGGAAGATGAACTTCCGTCGAGGGCGACTTCATTTCAAGAAGGGAGGATGATGAGGACATCAATACCATTGTTACACCCACAGCCCTGCTTTGCTATACATCTTGGACCAATTACTAGAGCTCGCGCCGCCAACTAAATTACCGGTACTTTGGTTTCTTGGTAATGATTCTAATATTCATGAGAATATGATCTTTGCCTAAATTGGATACATTTGTTTTGCTTACAAATGAAGGGCCTAGCTTGGAGAAGGATGAACATTGGAGCAAGAACACACATGGAGTTGATGGCATGCTTAAGGAGATCAGAACGGAGTTACAAGTGATGATTTCAGGACTTTGAAGCCACCATAAGGAGTGCATGAAGCCTTGGACGAAATATACAAGATGCCACTTCATAATATTAGTCCATAGGCTATTCTAGAGTCTTCGTCACCTTATTATTGGGCCAGGCCCATGTAATTTCGAAATACATTAGTATAGGCTATTTTTAGAGTCCGTATGTGTGGGGAAACAAGAGATAGGGTTAGTTTGGACCCCTCCACCAAGGGCCACGAAATTCACCCCTCTTCCTCCATATATACAGCCCTTAGGGCACCGTTTGACTTAGGTTTTGTTTAGATCAAAAGTTAGCCATAGCTGCAACCCGCGTGCCGTTTGTGTTCAGCGACCGGACAAAGCGTCCACAGAACCCCACCTTGATCAATAAAGCTTTCATCTTATATTACGCAATATCAGTTGCAATCTCAGTTTCTTGCTTGTTCTTCGTTTGCTCGCGAAATAGACCCTCGTGGTCGAGTTGATGCGTGCTCGGCGTGGTCAATAACCTCTCGGAGTTGGTTTAGCGATTGCTAAAGCGGCGGCGTCCTCGCTGCGTTCGTAGTCGGATCGTCAAAATCGACTTCCACCAAAGCGAAATCCACCATCTCATCGAAAGGCAGGACACCTTTGCCTCTATCACAACTCATCATATATGGGGCTAGTGGTGAAGTCACTCTCACTCTCAATATGGTGGCACAAGTCACTCAAGTCATCATACGTCGCCGTGGTCGAAGGAAGATCCCATGCTCAACCATCTAGTAAATAAATCTTGCGTGGATGAAGGCGAAGATGTACGTCGTCACTCTAGTCGTGGATGAAGGCGAAGATGGCTCAACATCACTCTCGCCTCCTAAGATGGAAGCATCATCCTTGCTCGCCACCTTGTCACTCGCCTCCAAAGCTTGGTTCTTGAAAGTCTCCGTGTAGTCGAACTTCGTCGCGCACCGTTTTGAAAAAGAGTCGAAGTAGACTCGGCATCATCAATGCCACAAAGAGGAATGGCGGTGAAGTCACGATTAGGAGCATCGTCTTGTAGCTTATCGACCTTGGACATCATGGTGGTACTAGCCTCATGCTTGTCGTAGAGCTTAGTCGCCCTTGAAGTGTGCTTGGGGTGGAGAAGCCTTGGCCTTCATGAGTTCTTGTTCCGCCTTGAGAGCACCAATGTAGTAGTCGTCGATGGACTTGTAGTTCTCGAGGAAGATGGTCTTGGATATGTCATTGTGCAATCCCATCATGAAGTGGAACTTCATTGACATAGGAGTAAATCCCGCCTTGACTCGTCGCAAAGGCAATCATCATCTCCTTGAAGTACTTGTCGATGGACTTGGATCCTTGGGTGGTGTTCTCCAATTGGCGTCGAAGTTGTTCCGTGTAGGTTGGAGGCACAAACTCTCGCCGTAAAGCTTTCTTCGTCTTGGGCCAACTCATCTCGTAGCTCTCCGAAGGTGTGTGAAGCCACCATGTCGGCGTGAGTCGTGGAAGTTTCTTGTGGCGCACTTCACTTGATCCTCGGGATGAACTTGATGTAGCTTGGTGAGTCGTCCATCAAGCGCTCCCACTCGAGGTACTCCTCGGGTTCTTGAGTCCTATAGAAAGGAATCGCGTGGTCGATGTCGAGGTCGTAGTAGCTCGAGGAAGTCGCGGACTTGAGCAGGGAGCTTCTCTTGGCGTAGTCTTGTGGTTCTTGTTGGCGAAGATGTCGTATGTCCGTGGCGAAGATGCCTTGAAATTAAACTTGGCGAAGATGCCAAGGGAGATGGTGAAGTCATTGGCGGTTGTTGATGTAGAGCTCTTGACCTTCACGTTCTTGTTGGTGATGGTGTCGATGCGATGTGATCTTGCGGAGATGGTAGCTCGGAAGCATGTGCTCTTGGCGTCTTCTCGAAGATGAGGAAGATCGCTTGTAGGACTTGATGAGGGCTTTGATCTCCTCCATTTGAGCTTGCATCTTGGCGTCCAGAGTTGTTGTTCATGGCATCGAACTTCGTCGTTGTTGTTGTGAACCCGAAGGTGAAATGCCTTGCCTATCCATCACAAGACTCGAGTAGAGGTGAGTAGGAAATGAGATAAACAATACCAAGTTACCTTTTCCCAATGTTGAGGATGTATCCGTTTCACTCAATGTGAGATGAAAGAATAGTGGAATTAGTGCGGACTTGTTCACTCACACCTATCAAGTAAAGCTTATGGTAGAGCTCGGTGAGGATAGTGGCACAAAATTTAATGCAAAATGTTAGCAAGAGTCAATAATGTTGAAAAAGATTCACAAATCCATAAGTGAAACAAGTAGACCAATAGCACATGGTACGGAAACACACGGATAGATAAATGGGGTCGTGCAACCAAGGAATGAGCACAAAATGTGGAGTCCACAGCTTCGTGTTGCTCAACTCAAGAGGCAGCTATACGATTGCTCAATAGGCGGATCGACACTTGTGCACAACCTATAGATGCAATATGGGTAAACCTTCTATCCCAAGTTTGCTATGTATGTATGGTTCGGTGTTTCTCTCAAGCATGATATCATATGATGTAGATTTTGGTATGGCTCTTATTTGCAATGGGGGTATGATGCTATGGCACTTGCTCACGAGCTCTTTGCTCTGTTTTTTGTAAAAGCTTTTCTCTTTTTTGGCCACTTTTGCACATTGCACAAACCAAGATAGCAATTGTGTATATCTGAGGAGCGATATTGTGACACAAAGGGTGATATGATACCAATATGATATGGTGTGTATGCAATGGAAGGTATGGACCACTAATGTGCACAAATAACGTTGCGGCAATACTCAAATGGCTAGTCTCGATAGGCAAATAGCATAAAATGGGCTAGGGGTTAACAATGCAATTGCAAGGAATATACAAAGGGTGTCGTCGAGGTTATCGTCGCTGCGATGATGAGTGGCGGTGTTCTTGGTGTAGATACCAAGATGATGGAGACTCATCCTAAGTAGCGAAACACCTTAGGAAGCGGAAGAACCGCAAACTCAAAATCCAAATGCAAATGTCAAATGGTGGTAGCGGGAAGCGGTGGTGGTTTGCACTTTCGGCAATGCGGAAGTGGAATGATGGGCTATACACGTGTCGGAGTTGAAGTCGCCGTCCTAAGTGGCGAAACACCTTAGGAGACACAAGCCACAACTCGAACAAGCTCAAACAACAATTGGGTTAAGTTGGGTTGTCGGAAGTTTATGGTGGGCACGTCTATGCGGAAGTGGTGGTGGTGGTTGATGAAGAAGCAATTGTCCCTAAGTAGTGAAACACCTTAGGAGACGTGAATCACTACTCAAGCAACCACATATGCAATGGGGAACAAAATGGGTTAGGTTGCGGAAGTCGGTGGTGGTGTCACGCGGATGATATGGTGGAGGGCCTAGGCAAACTTGCCAAATTTCAGAAAATATGATGGAGTCAAATGATGTTGGTGGTATTTTTGTGGGGTGAGTGATGTCAAGAGCTTCAAAATGAGCTAAAAACGTCAAATCGGACTCAGATGAATTAGTTATGGCGAAACAAGAATCTGTCCGTGTGGGTTTCAGGGTTAACCGGACATCGGGAGAAGGTCCGGATGATCGGGCTAGGTCCGATGATCCGGGAGTACTTCGGATGATCCGGGTTAAATCAACTCGGTTTGGAAATTTGGTAGCGTGGGTTATCCGGACGTCGAGGCGTCCAGCTGATCCGAGGATGTCCGGATGATCCGGGAGAAGGTCGGAAGATGGGCAAATCAATCCGCTCGGGATTTGCTCGTGGAGCGAATTTTTAGGCGGAATTTGGGATTTTGGGGTTGAATTGCGAGACATCGTGGATGGAAGGTGGGAAACTTGGGGAAGCTAGATCCACTTGAAACCAAGCAAATCCACGGATCAAAATTAACAAAACATCATCAAAACCAACAAATCACAAAAAAAATTGGGGCTATTTTGGTGGGGATTTTCGGATTTAGGGCGAAAACAACAAAATCAAGCTAGAAAACAGGGTAGGGGCTCCAAAAGCGTGATCAGCGTGGCTCATGATACCATATGATGTGAGGTCGAACCCTATAGCGTCGATCTTTCACGTTTGGAGTGGGATCCCTCGAAGAACCACGATGAACAGGGAAGAGCGGGGAGAAATCACAAGGGGAACACTCAAGAACAAGTCCAAATCACACATCCACTAGACAATCAAACACACAAGATCACAAGGTACATGAACAACAAAGGGAAAGATACAAGGTGAGGTTCATCTCCAAGAGGAGGTCTTGATGATATCCTAGATGGATCTTCCCACAAGGGAGGTCTTGATGATATCCATGGGATCTTCTCCTAGATGGAGGTCTTGGCCTCCAATGGAGTAGTGGTCTCTCTCTCTCAAGAGTAGAGATAGGTAGGAGCAAAGCTCACTTAAAATGAGCTATCACTTTGCTAACCCTAGAAAGGAGGTGGAGGAGGTCTATTTATAGCCCAAGGCGAAGGGTAAGTGAGGCGAAGGGGTACGGGTTTGGCCCAAGTCACGCCTGTTGGCGGAGTCCGGATGATCCGGATGGTGGCGGATGATCCGGGTGTCGAGGTCGGATGATCCGGCGACCATCCGGATGATCCGGCCGTCGGCAGGTTCTGTTGTCTTGAGCGCGTTAGCGGATCGTCCGGGAGTCGTCCGGATCATCGGGCTCGGTCGGATCGTCCATTTGAAGTCCGGATGATCCGACAACTCGATCCTGCTCTGTTCTTCTTCTTCCTTTCTTCCGTCTTCTCTTCACGCTTCCCTCGCGGATGGTGTAGTCGTTCCTTGGCGCATGCACTCCTCCTCGTCATCCGTAAAGTTCGAAAATACCTATGCATGCACGGGAGAAGTGTCAAGTAGTATGCCATCCTCTAAGGGGTCAAGTGAGCACGTGTAAGGAGATGATTCACCTTAGTGTGTGTGAAGTAGATGTAAATGCGTGTCACTTGCCAAATGGGCTCTTGACATGGTGATGTCCGTGGGATGCTCCGCATCAACATCCTTCCATCATCCCCATGGACTCTACATCAACACATTCAACCCCACAGGACCTATGACTCGAGCACGTGCAAGAGCTCTCAAAACCAGGTGACATCACTCCTCTCACAATTCCCTCTCGATTCACATGAGACATGGTTACTGCCTCAAAAAAATGCTATGCATACTTAGGTACCAAGGAGTCAACCATGAAGAGGCTAGGGAGCAAGGAGGCTGAAGCGGAAGACACGCATGAAAGGCGGAGGAGAAAGCAACAAGGACGGAGAGGCAGACGATCGGGACGGAGGCCAGACGGTCAGACGAGCCGGATGATCCGGACCCGGTCGAGACGATCCAGCTAAAGTGACCGAAAACGAAGCTCTCCCGGCCGGACCATCCGGGCCCGACCGAGATCATCCGGACCCCTTGGACGTCCGGACCACCAGCCGGACATCCGGCCTGCTTGCGACGACCAGCCGACCCTCTGGCTCATCCGGGCCTCCACCGGATCATCCGGACCTGCCGCATCATCCGGACCCCGTCCGGATCATCAAACCAGCGCATGTGTGCGCGTGTTAAGCGAAACCCATGTACCTCGCCCCAAACTCTATATATAGGACCCCTCTCCTCACTTTGAGACTTAGCATTGGATTAGCTCATATTTGTGTGAGAGCATTTGCTCATCCACTCGGTTACTTCTCCTTGGAGATCAGGACCTCCGTTTAGGAGAAGATCCCCCTGCGGATTCAAGACCCCTATCTAGGGAAGAACATCAAGGCCTCCTCTTGGAGATGAACGGTTCCTTTGTATCTTGTGGATCTCATGTGTGTATGTTGATCTAGCACTTGTGTGATCGATTCCTTGTTGGTTGAGTGATTCTCTCTCGTTTTCCCCATGATTCCCCTTGTGCTTCCGCGTGTTCTTCGTGTTTCCCCCGTAGGATCCTCAAGCGTGAAAGATCGGCGAATTAGGGTTCCACCTACATCAATACTTGAGGTCGACCTGGTGGTGGTGGTCTTTGGTGGCTGCCGTGTAGTTCTGATTTTGATCAACCTCATCCTCATAATCGCCCGCATACTCATCATCCTCCTCGGTACCGGCAGCAGCGATGGCGAGGAGCCAAAAAGCACCAACAGCGATGGCAGCGGCACAGAATTTTGTCACGGCTCAATAGGAACCGCTGAGCTCGTCCATACTGATTCGGAAGGGGCGTAGTTGTTGTCGTTGAGGTCACGATAGGTGCAGCCGGCGGTGGTTGTGGAAAGCAGCGAGCAATTCATCAAACTTGCTATCAAGCTTTGTTTCAAGCGTCTTCTCAATGCCATCTATCTTCTCCATGCCCGTCAAATCTGTTTAGCACATCTTGCACTGTCCACTCATCATTTGCTGAAATTTATCATGTAGCTGTTTGTTAAATCAGGCTCTCCCAATCAGTCTCATCGACTTGTGATCCTACCATGGTTAGCAGCAAATAGAAACACACAAGAATATGATCCTCTGAGACTACTAAGAAGTGGTGGTGGTGTATCACAAACCCGTCAAGCAAAACTCAAATTCTTACGAGTTCTTACCCGGCGGTGGTGATCGGCAACCGTTGTAGTCAAAACTCTCAAAGCTTGGATATAGCGATTACGGGGAGAATCAAGCATACAGGCGTGAGCGTATGTGGAGCTGGGAAGGCTTATAATATGGTAGCAAAAAAAGGTCGACAATAATCAATTCAGATATGCAAAGTTGAATAAGCGCTCCTGGCAGTCTTGTCTTGGTCCAAGGCTGAACCGTGCTAGAGAGGCGAGCCTAGAACACTAACAAAATCACGGCTGCTGCGTAAACAAGGGAAAAAGCACACCTGGATTTTTTTCGCTCCTCTTTTTTTGCTGCTCTTTTTTCTTGAAAATTCACTATAATGGCGAGTGTCTCAAAACTCTTCCCAGTCAAAGCTGGCGGGATGGGCCGAAATTTTTCGACCAATTTTTTTTTATTGCTGGACCCAAAAAGCTGAAGCGGGTCAAAAAAACTTTCTATAACTTGTTGTCTCAATCGCTTAGAAACACCTAAAAATAGGATAGCGAGAAAATTTTTTGTCAATTGCGTTTTCGGAAAATTTTGGGCCTAAGCGGAGGTGGTTTCGGACTCTTTTTTTTGAAACCAACCTCTTCTCTGACGACAAAAGATTGCTGGAATCCGAAACCCACTCGGACAAGGAAACACGAATCGGAAATTAGATGGATCTAGAAAACAAACCTAATATGCAAGGACTTGGATTGGTGGTGGATATATGGTGGTAGGATATGGCAGCGGTGGTGGTATGGATCACTGATTGAGCGGTGGCGGATAGCGGTGGTGGTAGATGGCGAGGCGATGATGATGGTAATGCGGCGTGACAACTTATGACCAGAACTCGAAACTCTAAAGACTAGACTCTAAGACCAGCAACTAGACACGGCGATGCAACCATAAATTCAACAACGCAAATCTGAAAAAGATTATGCAAAGGCTCAGATTGGTTTGGATATGATGAACTAACCCTAATTTTTTGTGGCTTTTTAAGTGGACTGTAGGTATGAAGAACAGACTCGATCTAAACTATGAAAAACTGTAAAATCTCACGAGCACACGGAAATCTGATACCACTTGATAGAGGCAAAGGTGTCCGATCTTTCGATGAGATGGTGGATTTCGCTTTGGTGGAAGTCGACTTTGGCGATCCGACTCTGACGTGCGAGGATGTCGGCGCCTTGCAATCGCTAAACCAACTCAGGAGGTTATTGACCCGCCGAACACGATCAACGACCACGAAGGTCATTTCCTGCGAGAACAAGCGAAGAACAAGCAAGCTGAGATTGCAATCTGGATATTGCGAATATAAGATGAAAGCTTTATTGACCAAGGTGGGTTACGTGGCGCCTTTATGCAGTCGTTGAACACGAGCGAAATGCGAAGTTGCAGCTATGGCGAACTTTTAATCTAAACAAAACCCAAAGTCTAAATGGTGCCCCAAGGGCTGTATATATGGAGGAAGAGGGGTGAATTTCATGGCCCTTGGTGGAGGGTCGAAACTAACCCTATCTCTTGTTTCCCCCACATACGGACTCTAAAATAGCCTATACTTATGTATTTCGAAATTACATGGGTCTGGCCCAATAATAAGGTGGCCGCAGCACCTAGAATAGCCTCTGGACAGAAATTTATGAAGTGGCATCTTGTATATTTCGTCCAAGGCTTCATGCACTCATTAGGGTGGCTTCAAAGTCTGAAATCATCACTTGTAACTCCGTTCTTGTCCCCCTTAGCATGCCATCATCTCCATGCTTGTTCTTTCTCCAATGTTCATCCTTCTCCAAGCTAGGCCCTTCATTTGTAAGCAAAACAAATGTATCCAATTTAAGCAGCATCATATTCTCATGAACATTAGAATCATTACCAAGCGAAAGTACACGGTAATTTAGTTGGCGTCTTGTGAGCTCTAGTAATTGGTCCAGTATGTATAGCAGCTGGGGCTGTGGGTGTAACAATGGTATTGATGTCCTCATCGGTTTGTGTCCAACGACCAGACCAAGACGCTTACGGATCCCCACCTTTATCAATACTTCATATATACTGCTTAATATTCAGATTGCTTTTATCATATTCTTGCTTCTTCTTGATTGCTTGCAGGAATAGACCTTCCGTGAGTCGGAGTTGATTGTGCTCTAAGCGTGGTCAATAACCTCTCGGAGTTGGTTTAGCGATTGCTAAGAAGCGCTAGCGTCGTACTGCGTTTGTAGTCGGATCGTCAAAGTCATCACGAAGTTGCAATGACTAACTTTTAACTAAACAAATCCCAAGGGAAAAGCTAATAGATGGATCTACTTATATAGGAGCAAGGGTGGCGGCCAAGGAGGTGGCGAGGATGTCCCAAGGCAGCCTAAAACTAACCTAGGTCGTACAAGGCCAATGGGCCCAAGTTGGGGAGTAATAACACCTTTGGACTTGTAGTTTGACTCGGATGCAGTGCAGCATCAGTTGTTTCATCCATAACTCAGCGCTCGAGCGGTTTTAAGGTGATTCAATTGGGTTGGAAAGAGCATGAAATCTACTTTCCAAAAAGAATCACCAGTTAGTCCGTATGAAAAAAGTTGTTGGCGTTTTGATGAGGACATCAATACCATTGTTACACCTGACCCTGCTGCTATACATCTTGGACCAATTACTAGAGCTCGCGCGCATCAACTAAATTACCGGTACTTTTCGTTTCTTGGTAATGATTCTAATTTTCATGAGAATATGATCTGTCTAAATTGGATACATTTGTTTTGCTTACAAATGAAGGGCCTAACCGAGAAGGATGAACATTGGAGCAAGAACAAGCATGGAGATGATGGCATGCATAGAGGACAGAATGGAGTTACAAGTGATGATTTCAGGACTTTGAAGCCACCATAATGAGTACATGAAGCCTTGGACAGAAATATACAAGATGCCACTTCATAAATTTCGTCGAGCTGCTATTCTGGAAGCGTCACCTTATTATTCAGGCCCATGTAATTTCGAAATACATTAGTATAGGCTATTTTTAGAGTCGTATGTGTGGGGAAACAAGAGATAGGCTTAGTTTGGATTTAAACAAGAACACGAAAATGTTGCCTCCATATCGATCCTTAGGTTTAGAATGAAAGTTTTGTTTAGATTCAAAGATCATATATTTGCATCATAACTTTATGAAGTCGGAAGTTCGATTCCCGAAGTTCAATGCCAATCCGCGTCGCCTCCACCACATATTCACGCCAATCCGAATCCATATCGCCACCACATATCCGCCGCCATCACGCCCATCCGAGTCCACGCAACATATATCGCCACCGGTCCGAGTTCTACGATTCATCTCCGCCACGGTCCAAGTTCCACGGACTCATCTCGCCACCGGTCAGAGTTCCACAGATTCATCTCCGCCACCGGTCCTAGTCCGAGTCGATGGTGTTGCATTGTTCTCGATTTCCGAGATCGCGATACTCGAGTCGTGACAGCGAGGACTCCCCAACTTCAAGCCATCCATGGAAGAAAAATAGTTCAGTTTCAAAAAAAAAATTCTGGCTAGGCGGTTTTTAGACCATTTGTAGACTTTTCGAAAAAAATTTGTTGCAGAAAAAAAAAAAGAGGAAAAAAAGTGCAAAAAAGGAAAAAAAAAGAAAAAAAAATTCAGATTGTGCTCCTCCCTTGTTTACGTGCAGCGCCGTGATTTTGTTAGTGTTCTAGGCTCGCGTCTCTAGCTACGGTCTAGCCTAGGACCACCACGATACCGTCGTTGGCGTTTATTCAACTTTGCATCTCTGAATTGATTATTCTGACCTTTTTTTGCTACCATATTATAAGCCTTCAGCTCCACATACATCTCGTCGTGCGTTTGATTCTCCTGATGTCGCTATAGCCAAGCTTTGAGAGTTTTGACTACTAGCGGTTGCCGATCACCGCTTTCTTCTGGGTAAGAACTGGTAGAATTTGAGATTTGCTTGCGGTTGTGTTGTCACCACACCACCACCACCACTTCCTAGTAGTCTGTAGGATCATATTCTTGTGTGTTTCTATTGCTACTAACCATGGCAGGATCACAAGCCGATGAGACTGATTGGGAGAACTGACGAACAAACAGCTACATGATAAGTTTCAGCAAATGATGATTGGACAGGTGCAAGATGTGCTAAACAGATTTGATGAGGCCATGGAGAAGATAGATGGCATTGAGAAGCGTTTGAAACAAAGCTTGATAGCAAGTTTGATGAATTGCTGTAGCGTTTTCCACAACCACCGCTGGCTGCACCTATCGCACCTCTGCAGCGACAACAACTCGCCCCTTCGAATCGGTATGGGCCAGAGCTCAGCGTGTTCCTATTGAGCAGGGCAAAATTCTGGTGCGCTGCTCTCTGCTGTTGGTGCTTCTTTGGCTCTGCTCTGCTGCTTTGGTGGTGCCGAGGAGGATGATGAGTATGTGGGCGATTATGAGGATGAGGTTGATCAACGTCGAACTACGTGCAACCACGACACCACAACCACCAGGTCGTCCACATGCAAATAATGGCCCCCTCAGTGCGAGATCATGACCATCTCCCTAAACTGAAATTGAATATTCCACCATTTGAGGGTAGATATGTTCACGATATATATCTTACTTGGGAGTTAGAAAGCTGAACAACGATTTACATGTTTACAATATCACGAGGGAGGCGTGTTCTGCTGCTGTTTGTGCTTTCACTAGCTTTGCATGTGTTTGGTGGTCGAACATTGTAGATTATATCCTGTTCAGCTACTTGGGCTGCTTTGAAAACTGCTATGCGTACTCGTTGGGTTCCACCATATTATCGGCGTGAATTACTTCAAAAATTGCAGCGCTTAAGACAAGGAAAAAACTCTGTGAAGAATATTATCAGGAATTACAAAGCGGCTTGATTAGATGTGGTATTGTTGAGGAGAATGAAGCTATGCTTGCACGTTTTACGGGTGGATTAAATAGAGATTCAGACCATTCTAGACTATAAGGATTATAATAATATCACTCGTTTATTCCATCTTGCTTGTAAAGCTGAGCGTGAAGTCTTGAGGATCGCGAGGCATTGGCGGCGCACTAACTTTTACTGAAGTCGACCTTCATCATGGACACCACGTGCATCATCTACTTCCTTTGCACCATCACCTCCTTGGTGCCACCTCCAACCGTGATACAAAAGCGAGGCACAACCACCACTATCTGCCAAGAGCACACTGCCGGGACTGCCTGAGTTCTTCTTCTTCCATGGCGTCAACAGGGCACACAAGTGATATTATTTGTCGTCGTTGTAAGGGAAGAGGACATTTTCTTGAGAGAATGCAAATCTCAGCGTGTGATGATTGCTCACGAGGATGGTGGGTATGAGTCGCTAGTGACTATGATGAGGAGACTTTGGCTCTTATTACACATGAGGAACACGGTGGAGATGATTACGATCATGAGACACAATACATGGCTGCTGAAGATCTTGTGGGTATGAATGTTTAGTTGCTCAACGTGTTTTGAGTGTGCGAGTTACACAAGCTGAGCAAAATCAGAGGCATAATTTGTTCCATACAAAGGGAGTTGTGAAGGAGCGTTCTATTAGCGTCATCATAGATGGAGGGAGCTGCAACAACTTGGCTAGCATGGAGATGGTGGAAGCTATCTCTCACCACAAGACCACATCCACATCCTTACTACATCAATGGTTCAACAACAGCGGCAAGGTTAAGGTAACACGTCTTTGTTAGTGTGCATTTTAGTATCTCTACATATCTGATTATGTTGATTGTGATGTGGTAACTATGCAAGCAAGTTCCTTATTACTTGGTAGACCATGGCAATTTGATAAAAATTCTGTACACCATGGTAGAAACAATCAGTATACTCTTGTTCATAAGGATAAAAATATTACTTTGCTTCCTATGACTCCACAGTCCATTTTGAAAGATGATATTAATAGAGCTAATAAAGCAAAACAGGAGAAAAATAAGAGTGAAAATCAGATTGTGGCAAAAGAATTTGAGCAACATATGAAGCCTAATAGTAAACCATCTAGTGTTGTTTCTGAAATTAAATTGAAAAGTGCATGTTTACTTGCCACTAAATCTGATATTGATGAGCTAGATTTTAGCAAATCTGTTTGCTATGCTTTTGTGTGCAAAGAGGCATTATTTTCATTCGAGGGCGTGCCTTCCTCTTTGCCCCTCTGTCACTAACATTTTGCAGGAGTTATTTGGCGTCTTTCACAAGGCGTGCCACGGGATTACCACCTATTCAAGGGATTGAGCATCAAATTGACTTAATTCGGTGCATCATTACCCAACCGTGCACCATACCGTACCAATCGGAGGAGGCGAAGGAGATTATCGTCAAGTCAGAGGAGCTGCTCGACAAAGGTTATATCTGCGAATCCCTTAGTCCTTGTGCTGTTCCTATTATTCTAGTGCCAAAAGGATGGTACATCACGTATGTGTGTTCATTGTAGAGGCATTAATAATATTACTATTAGTTATCGTCACCCTATTCCTAGGCTAGATGATATGCTTGATGAATTGAGTGGTTCTACAATATTCTCCAAAGTTGATTTGCGTAGTGGATACCATCAAATTCGTATGAAATTGGGAGATGAATGGAAAACAGCATTTAAAACTAAGTTTGGATTATATGAGTGGTTAGTCATGCCTTTTGGGTTAACTAATGCACCTAGTACTTTCATGAGATTAATGAGCGAAGTTTTACGTGCTTTCATTGGACGATTTGTGGTAGTCTATTTTGATGATATACTGATTTATAGCAAATCTTTGGAACAACATTTGGAACATTTCGTGCTGTTTTTAATGCTCTCGTGATGCGTTTGTTTGGTAACCTTGGGAAGTGCACCTTTTGCACCGACGAGTATCTTTTCTTGGCTATGTTGTTACTCCACGAGAATTGAAGTTGATAAAGCCAAGATTGAAGCTATTGAGAGTTGGCACAGCCAAAGCAGTCACACAAGTGAGGAGTTTCCTTGGCCTCGCTGGTTTCTATAGGCGTTTTGTGAGAGATTTCAGCACCATTGCTGCACCTCTCAATGAGCTTACAAAGAAGGATGTGCCTTTTGTTTGGGGTACCGCTTGGGAAGAAGCCTTCACGGTATTGAAAGATAAGTTGACACATGCTCCTTTACTCCAACTTCTGATTTTAATAAGACTTTTGAGCTTGAATGTGATGCTAGTGGAATTGGATTAGGAGGTGTGTTATTACAAGATGGCAAACCTGTTGCATACTTTTACGAAAAATTGAGTGGGCCTAGTCTGAATTACTCTACTTATGATAAAGAATTATATGCTCTTGTTAGGACTTTAGAAACATGGCAACATTATTTATGGCCCAAAGAATTTGTTATACATTCGATCATGAATCTTTGAAACATATTAAAAGTCAAGCTAAACTGAATCGTAGACATGCTAAATGGGTTGAATTCATTGAGACTTTCCCTTATGTCATTAAACACAAGAAGGGTAAAGAAAATGTTATTCTTGATGCATTGTCTAAATCGCTATACTATGCTTTCACAACTTGACTTCAAAATATTTGGTGTGGAGACCATCAAAGATCAATATGTGCATGATGCTGATTTTAAAGATGTATTGCAGAATTGTAAAGAAGGAAGAACATGGAACAAGTTTGTGCGTTAATGATGGATTTGTGTTCGTGCTAACAAGCTATGCATTCAGCTAGCTCCGTTCGTCTTTTGTTGTTGCAGGAGGCGCATGGAGGAGGACTAATGGGACACTTTGGCGTGAAGAAGGCGGAGGGCGTACTTGCTACACATTTCTTTTGGCCAAAGATGAGGCAGGATGTTGGCGTTTTGTTGCTCATTTGCACTACATGTCAAAAAGCTAAGTCACGACTCAATCCTCATGGTTTATATATGCCTTTGCACTGTACCTAGTGTTCCTTGGGAGGATATATCTATGGACTTTGTTTTAGGTTTACCTAGAACAAAGAAGGGAGGATAACATATTTGTTGTTGTGGATAGATTCTCGAAAATGGCACACTTTATACCATGTCATAAGCGATGATCTTTGTCAATGTTGCTGATTTGTTCTTTCGTGAAATTATTAAACTTGCATGGTGTGCCAAATACTATTGTTTCAGATCGTGATACTAAATTTCTTAGCCACTTTTGGAGATGTTTATGGGCTAAGTTGGGGACTAAACTGCTTTTTAGTACTACTTGTCACCCCCAAAGCGATGGACAAACTGAAGTAGTCAATAGAACATTGTCTACTATGCTTTGGGCTGTTCTAAGAATAATAAGAAAATGTGGGAGGAATGCTTGCCTCATATTGAATTTGCTTATAATCGTTTATTGCATTCTACTACTAAGATGTGCCCTTTTGAAGTTGTGTATGGTTTCCTACCTCGTGCACCTATTGATTTGTTGCCTCTTCCATCTTGGAGAAGGTTAATTTTGATGCTAAAGAGCGTGCTGAATTGATTTTAAAAATGCATGAGTTAACTAAGGAAAACATTGGCGTATGAATGCTAAATATAAACTTGGTGGAGATAAGGGTAGAAAACATGTTGTGTTTGCACTGGAGATCTTGTTTGGTTACATTTGCGTGAGGATAGATTTCTGATTTGCGCAAATCAAAGCTAATGCCACGTGCTGCTGGTCCCTTTAAGGTGTTGGAGAAAGTAAATGATAATGCATATAAACTTGAGCTGCTGCAGATTTTGGGGTTAGTCCACTTTTAACATTGCAGATTTGAAGCCATATTTGGGTGAGGAAGATGAACTGCCACAGTCGAGTTCCACCGTTCATCTCCGCCACGTCCTAGTCCAGTCCGTTTTTGCATTGTTCTCGATTTCCGGATCCGCGATACTCCAGTCGTGCAGGGAAGACTCCCCAACTTCAAGCCATCCGAAAGAAAAATAGTTCGTTTCAAAAAAAAATTCGGCTGGCGGTTTTAGACCATTTGTAGACTTTCGAAAAAATTTGTTGCGAAAAAAAAAAGGAAAAAAAGTGCAAAAAAAAAAAAAAAAAAAAAATTCAGATTGTGCTCCTCCCTTGTTTACGTGCGCGTGATTTTTTAGTGTTCTGGGCTCGCGTCTCTACGGTCTAGCCTAGGACCAACCGATATCGTTGGCGTTTATTCAACTTTGCATCTCTAAGATTATTCATTTTTTTGCTACCATATTGCCTTCAGCTCCACATACATCTCGTCGCGTTTGATTCTCCACAATTCGCTATAGCCAAGCTTTGAGTTTTGACTTTGGTTGCGATCACCTTTTTTTGGGTAGCGGTAAAATTGAATTTGCTTGGGTTTGTGTGTCCCACCACCACCACTTCCTAGTAGTCTGGGATCATATTCTTGTGTGTTTCTATTGCTAAACCATGGCGGGATCCCGATGAGCTGATTAGAACTTGGAACAAACAGCTACATGATAAGTTTCAGCAAATGATGATTGGACGGTGCAAGATGTGCTCAGATTTGATGAGGCCATGGAAAGATAGATGGCATTGAAGGCGTTTGAAACAAAGCGATAAAGTTTGATGTTGCTGGTTTTCCCCCACCCCGGCTCCCTATCCCCTGCCGCAACAACTCCCCCTTCGAATCGTATGGGCGAGCTCAGGCGTGTTCCTATTGAGCGGCAAATTCTGGTGCCCTCTTTGTGTTGGTGCTTCTTTGGCTCCCTCTGCTTTGTGGGTGGGGAGGATGATGAGTATGTGGAGATTATGAGGATGAGGTTGATCAACGTCGAACTCGTGCAACCACCGCACCACAACCACCAGTCGTCCACATGCAAATAATGGCCCCTAGTCGAGATCATGACCATCTCCCAAACTGAAATTGAATATTCCACCATTTGAGGTAGATATGTTCTGATATATATCTTACTTGGGGTTAGAAACGAACAACGATTTACATGTTTACAATATCCGAGGAGGCGTGTTCTGCTGCTGTTTGTGCTTTCACTAGCTTTGCATGTGTTTGGTGGTCGAACATTGTAGATTATATCCTTTCCTACTTGGGCTGCTTTGAAAACTGCTATCGTACTCGTTGGGTTCCACCATATTATCGGCGTGAATTACTTCCAAAAATTGCAGCGCTTAAGACAAGGAAAAAACGTGAAGAATATTATCGGAATTACAAACGGCGATTAGATGTGGTATTGTTGAGGAAATGAAGCTATGCTTCACGTTTTCGGGTGGATTAAATAGAGATTCAGACCATTCTAGACTATAAGGATTATAATAATATCCTCGTTTATTCCATCTTGCTTGTAAAATTGAGCGTGAAGTCGGATCCGGCATTGGGGCGCACTAACCTGCGGTGACCTTCATCATGGACACCACGTGCATCATCTACTTCCCTTTGCACCATCACCTCCTTGGTGCCACCTCCAACCGTGATACAAAAGGAGGCAACCCCACTATCCCAAAACACTGCCGGGCCTGCCGATTCTTCTTCTTCCATGGCGTCAGCAGGCACACAAGTGATATTATTTGTTCGTTGTAAGGAAGGACATTTTTAGAAAATGCAAATCTCAGCGTGTGATGATTGCTCGAGGATGGTGGGTATGAGTCCGCTAGTGACTATGATGAGAACTTTGGCTCTTATTCACATGAGGAACACGGTGGAGATGATTGATCATGAGACACAATACATGGCTCTGAAGATCTTGGGGTATGAATGTTTAGTTGCTCAAGTGTTTTGGTGTGCAGTTACACAAGGTGGAAAATCAAGGCATAATTTGTTCCATACAAAGGGGTTGTGAAGGACGTTCTATTATCATCATAGATGGAGGGCTGCAACAACTTGGCTAGCATGGAGATGGTGGGCTATCTCTCACCACAAGACCACATCCATCCTTACTACATCCAATGGTTCAACAACAGGCAAGGTTAAGGTAACACGTCTTGTTAGTGTGCATTTTATATCTCTACATATCTGATTATGTTGATTGTGATGTGGTAACTATAACAGTTCCTTATTACTTGTAGACCATGGCAATTTGATAAAAATTTGAACCATGGTAGAAACAATCTATACTCTTGTTCATAAGGATAAAAATATTACTTTGCTTCCTATGACTCTGAGTCCATTTTGAAAGATGATATTAATAATAAAAAAAAAGGGAAAAAAAAGTGAAAATCAGATTGTGGCAAAGAATTTGAGCAACATATGAAGCCTAATATAAACCATCTAGTGTTGTTTGAAATTAAATTGAAAAGTGCATTTTACTTGCCACTAAATCTGATATTGATGAGCTAGATTTTGCAAATCTGTTTGCTATGCTTTTTGTGCAAAGAGGCATTATTTTCATTGGGCGGCCTTCCTCTTTGCCCCCTGTCACTAACATTTTGCGGGGTTCGTCTTTCCACAAGGCGTGCCACGGGATTACCACCTATTCAAGGATTGAGCATCAAATTGACTTAATTCTGCATCATTATAAGTGCCCATACCGTACCAATCCGGAGGGGCGAAGGAGATTATCGTCAAATAGGAGCTGCTCGACAAAGGTTATATTGAATCCCTTAGTCCTTGTCTGTTCCTATTATTCTAGTGCAAAAAGGATGGTACATCCGTATGTGTGTTATTGTAGACATTAATAATATTACTATTAGTTATCGTCACCCTATTCCTAGGCTAGATGATATGTTGATGAATTGGTGGTTTACAATATTCTCCAAAGTTGATTTGCGTGTGGATACCATCAAATTTATGAAATTGGGAGATGAATGGAAAACAGCATTTAAAACTAAGTTTGGATTATATGGTGGTTAGTCATGCCTTTTGGGTTAACTAACACCTAGTACTTTCATGAGATTAATGACGAAGTTTCGTGCTTTCATTGGGCGATTTGTGGTAGTCTATTTTGATGATATCTGATTTATAGCAAATCTTTGGAACAACATTTGGAACATTTCGTGCTGTTTTTAATGCTCTCGTGATGCCGTTTGTTTGGTAACCGGGAATGCACCTTTTGCACCGACCAGTATCTTTCTTGGCTATGTTGTTACTCCACGGGAAATTGAATTGATAAAGCCAAGATTGAAGCTAT
The DNA here is from genome assembly GCA_021437245.1 of Aegilops speltoides. Classification (NCBI taxonomy): domain Eukaryota; kingdom Viridiplantae; phylum Streptophyta; class Magnoliopsida; order Poales; family Poaceae; genus Aegilops; species Aegilops speltoides. The sequence continues at coordinate 297,405,103 of CM038147.1, forward strand.
TGAGAGTTGGCCGCAGCCAAAGCGGTCCACAAGTGAGGGTTTCCTTGGCCGCTGGTTTCTATAGGGTTTTGTGAGGATTTCAGCACCATTGCTGCACCCTCAATGAGCTTGAAGGATGTGCCTTTTGTTTGGGGTCCTGGAAGAAGCCTTCCGGTATTGAAAGATAATTGAACATGCTCCTTTACTCCAACTTCGATTTTAATAAGACTTTTGAGCTTGAATGTGATGCTAGTGGTGCGGATGGCGGAGTTTTAATGCAAGAAAAACGAGTCATTACTTATTTTAGTGAAAAACTCTCCGATTGCTCAACTTAACTATCCGTGTATGACAAAAGAATTGTATGCTTTAGTCGTGTACTACATGTTTGGGAACATTATCTTAGGCCTCATGAGTTTGTCATCATACCGATCATGAAAGCGGCTTAAGTACAAGGTCAAACTAAATTGAACAAGCGTCATGCTAAATGGAGTGAATTTATTGAATCTTTTCCATATGTGATCAAGTACATTAAGGGCAAGGAAAATGTAGTTCCGATGCACTTTCACGCATATCTGCGCTTGTCACCCAACTTGAGTTGAATGTTATTGGCTTTGAGCACATAAAAGATTTGTATGCTAGTGATCCATCTTTTGCACCTCATTATGCTAAATGTTTGACATACATCTTGGGAACAATATTACCTCAGGATGGTTATCTTATGAGAGCTAACAAACTATGCATTCGAGTCTTCTCTTCGTTTGCTACTTTTGCAAGCTCATGGAGGTGGACTCATGGGACATTTTGATAGCGACAAGACCTATCGCAGCTCTCCAAGAACTACTTTTGGCCAAAGATGTTTGAGATGTCTCTCGCACCACCGATGCTCTACATGCATAAGCTAAGTCAAAAGCTCAATCTCATGGTCTTTACATGCCTCTTCCTATTCCTATCAACCTTGGGAAACATTAGCATGGATTTTGTACTTGGTTTGCCTAGAACTCAAAATGGAAAGGATTCGTGTTTGTTGTTGTGGACCGATTTTCTAAGATGGCACATTTCATTCCTTGCAACAAGGTAGCGATGCTTCACATATTGCAAATCTCTTTTGTAAAATCTTGCGCCTTCATTAGATCACAAGACAATGCGTCTCCAGACATGACGTCAAGTTCTTGAGTTACTTTTGGAAGACTCTATCGCCAGCTTCGAATCAAGCTCTTGTTCTCATCCGCCTACATCCTCAAACCGGCAGAAAAGCGGAGGTGGCAGACGGATCTCCACTCTACTTGCGTGTTGATCAAGAAGAACATCAAGGTAGGAAGCATGTCTACCCATCATGATCGCCTACAACCGTGCAAGACATTCGACTACCAGCAAGTCTCCTTCGAGGGTAGTCGGCTTCAACCCTTTGTCCCCATTGGACATTCTACCTTCCTCTACAAACGTACCAACCTCGGCCAAGTGCCGTGCAAAGCTACATCAAGAAGATGCATGAATACAAGACACACCATCGGCGCCCGAGTACAACGACTAACGCAAAGCTCAACATCAACAAGCAACCCAGTCTTCAACATAGGCGTCTCGTGTGCTACACCGCAAGGCGCTTCCCATGAGCTGAGTCAAACTTCTACCTCGGCGATGGACCCTTCAAGGTGCTATGCGCTACAACAACAAGCGCCTACAAGCTCGACATACCAGCGACAAATACAGCGTGGCGACACCTTCAGCGTCAAAGACCTCGCCTTTCCATGGTGATGAAGACCTTGATCCGAGGTCGGATCCTTTGAAGGAGGGATATGATCGAACATCCTCCATCATCCCCATGGATCTACATCGACACATCAACCCCACAGGACCTATGACTCGAGCACGTGCAGAGCTCTTGAAACAGTGACATCACTCCTCTCACAATTCCCTTCGATTCACATGAGACATGGTTACTACCTCAAGCGGATACACTTTGCATGCTCAGGTACCTCGAAGAAGCTAAAGAGCAAGAAGGACCGGAAGGAGAAGATGGGCCGAAGAAGAAGAAGAAAGCGCTAACCAGGTACTACCGCCCGGGCTTCTGTTACTACACAGGCTAATGATACTACACTCCCCACCATGGTACTACACGTGGTAATCCATAAATCCTTTCCTCAACCCGACAAGCGCGATTCGCACCTCCGAGGCAGTACTACCGCTCGGGGCAAGCCAGTACTACCGCTCCAACACAAGCGGTACTACCGCTCACATAGCAGTACTACCGCTCCCACTCAGCGGTACTCACCGGCTAGCAGTGGCACAAGCTGGCAATACTACCGGCTGATGGGCTCTTTACCCGCCACACTTTGTAGCGAGAATGCAGACCCTAGGGCCATGTCCCCTCCCTTACCTCTTCGTGGACATAAACTATAAATACTCCTCCACCTTCTTCTAGACAGTTTAGCCTTGGATTAGCTCATGTTAGTGTGAGAGCCTTTGCTCATCACTTGGTTACTTCTCCTCGGAGATCCACGACCTCTTGGAGAAAGATCCCCAAGCGGATTCAGACCCTTCTAGGGAAGAACATCAAGGCCTCCTCTTGGAAAAACGGTTCCTTTGTATCCTTACCTTTGTTGACTTTGGATCGTGAATCTCTTATGTGTGTGATGATCTAGCACTTGTGTGATCGATTCCCTTGTTGGTTGAGTGATCCTCTCTGTTTCCCGTGTTTCCCTTGTGCTTCAGCGTGTTCTTCGTATTCCCTCCGTAGGATCCTCAACGTGAAAGATCGACAATTGGGTTCCACCCTACATCACCAACGATGCCACATCTTCCACACAAGGCGGCATCAATGGGAGATCCGTCAAGGTCATCATCGATGGAGTAGTTGCCACACAGCAGCGAAGAACTATGCTCCAAGCTCCAATTGGTCAGAAAAGCATCCGCAACCATACAAGGTTCAATGGCTAAGTGACTCCGGCACTATCTGAGTTGAGCATACGGTCCAAGTATCCTTCAAAATCGGTGCATATAGACACTTTGGGTGTGATGTGGTCCCAATGACCGTTGCCACCTCCTCCTTGGTTGGCCATGGCAATTGATAGTGTGTATACCACAATGGGCGTACAAACCACTATAGCTTCAAGATGAAAGGCAAAGAATATGTCCTCGACCCATGTCTCCTAGTCAGTGATAGCCGACAAACAAGCCACCAACCAAAGAGAGAGTGAGAAAGTGAGCCACCAAAAGTGAGTGAGCCACAAGCCAAATTTGGCGCCTCTTAGCCTAGAGAAAAAACCTCCTACTACCACCAAACATGAGATGAGAGAAGTGTGCTGAACCCATGAGTGTGATGCACTTTGTCCTTGTGTGCAGGATGGAGAACAAAACTAACACCACTCATGAGCTACCTTTGGTGTTTCAATCTCTTTGCAGGAATTTCAAGATGTTTTCCCCGATGAGCTACCTCGGGTCTACCTCCTCTTGAGGCATTGAGCATCGAATCGACCTCATCCCGGCGCCACTTCAAACAAAGCTCCCTACCGTGTCAATCCCGAAGAAACCAGGAGATTCAGCGGCAAGTACAACAACTAATCGACAACGAGTCCGCGTCGTGAAAGCTTAAGCCCTTGTGCGTGCTGTTATACTTGTGCCTAAGCCCGATGGAAGTTTCCGCTTTCCGATTGTAGACCCATATGCTATCACCGTGCACTATAGGCATCCCATTCCTCGCCTAGATAATATGCTTGATGAACTTAGTGGAGCCAACTTTTTCTCAAAATTGATCTTAAAAGTGGCTATTATCAAATCCGCATTCATGAGGGTGATGAATGGAAAACGCTTTCAAAACAAAATTTCCTTATATGAATGGTTGGTTATGCCTATGGGTTTGTCGGAAGCTCCGGAACTTTTATGGCCTCATGCATCATGTACCGTCCATACATTGGAATCTTTGTTGTGGTTTACTTGATATTCTTGTGTTTAGCAAAACCATGAAAGAGCATCTTGATCATGTTAAGCTTGTTTTGCAAACACTTGAAAAGAAAGTCTTTATGCCAACGAAGAAATGCACTTTTGGAGTTGACAAAGTGGTTTCTTGGGTTTCGTTGTCTCTTCAAAGGTGTTCATGTTGATGAAACTAGGATCAAAGCAATCAAAACTTGGCTAACCGCAATTTGCAACAAGTCACGAGTTTCCTTGGTCTTCGAGGTTTTATCGTTGATTTGTGTAAACTTTAGCACCATTGCAGCTCCTTTGCATGCTTTGAGTAAGAAGAATACTCCTTTTGTTTGGGGACCTTTGTAATAGCGCTTTTGATGAGCTCAAGTCTTTACTTACTCATGCTCCGATTCTTGCTTTTCCCAATTTTGACAAAACTTTTGAGGTCCATTGTGATGCAAGTGGTACAGGTGGCGGAGTTTTAATGCAAGAAAAGCGATCATTGCTTATTTTAGTGAAAAACTCTCCGATGCTCAACTTAACTATCCAGCGTATGACAAGGAATTATATGCTTTAGTCGTGTGCTACATGTTTGGGAACATTATCTTAGACCTCATGGTTTGTCATCCATACCGATCATGAAACGCTGAAGTACTTGAAAGGTCAAACTAAATTGAACAAGCGTCATGCCAAATGGAGTGAATTTATTGAATCTTTCCATATGTGATCCGTTACATTAAGGGCAAGAAAATGTAGTTGCGATGCACTTTCGCATATGCAGCTTGTCACCCAACTTGAGTTGAATGTTATTGGCTTTGAGCACATCAAAGATTTGTATGCTAGTGATCCATCGTTTGCACCTCATTATGCTAAATGTTTGATGCATACATCTTGGGAACAATATTACCTCAAGGATGGTTATCTTATGAGCTAACAAACTATGCATACCAGTCTTCTCTTCGTTTGCTCCTTTTGCAAGAGGCTCATGGAGGTGGACTCATGGGACATTTTAGACGGCGACAAAGCCCGCCACGCTCTCCAAGAACTACTTTTGGCCCAAGATGTTTGAGGCGTTTCACACTTCACCACCGATGCTCAACATGCCGCAGCTAAGTCAAAAGCTCAATCTCATGGTCTTTACATGCCTCTTCCTATTCATATCAACCTTGGGAAGACATTAGCATGGACTTTGTACTTGGTTTGCCTAGAACTCAAAATGGAATGGACTCCGTATTTGTTGTTGTGGACAGATTTTCCAAAATGGCACATTTCATTCCTTGCAACAAAGTCGGCGATGCTTCACATATTGCAAATCTATTTTGTAGGAAATCTTGCGCCTCCATGGAGTACCAAAGTCAATCGTCTCCGACTGCGGCGTCAAGTTCTTGAGTTACTTTTGGAAAACTCTTTGCGCCAAGCTAGGAATTAAGCTCTTGTTCTCCTCCGCATACCATCCTCAAACCGGCGAAGCGGAGGTGAAAACAGACGCTCTCCACTCTACTTGGCGTGTTGATCAAGAAGAACATCAAGGAGTGGGAGCGTGTCTACCCATGTGAAATGCGCCTACAACGCGCCAAGACATTCGACAACCGGCAAGTCCCGGTAGTCTAAAACCAACCCATTGTCCCCATGGGACATTCTACCTCTACCTCTACAAGGCGCACCAACCTCGGCGAAGTGCCGTGCAAGCTACATCAAGAAGATACAGAATACAAAACACTATCGGCGCCAAGTACAGCGACTAGCTACCAAGCTCAACATCAACAAGCAACCCATGATCTTCAACATAGGCGATCTCGTGTGGCTACACAGCCGCCAAGGCGCTTCCCCAAGCAAGTCAAACTTCTACCTCGGCGATGGACCCTTTAAGGTGTTATGCGCTACAACAACAACGCCTACAAGCTCGACCTACCAGCGACAAGTACAGCGTGGCGCCACCTTCATCAAAGACCTCTCGCCTTTCCATGGTGATGAAGATCTAGATCCGAGTCGGATCCTTTCGAAGGAGGGATATGATGCGGGCATCCTTCCATCATCCCCATGGACTCTCATCAACACCTACAACACCACAAGGACCAATGATTGAGCACGTGCAAGAGCTCTTGAAACCGAGTGACATGGTTACTACCTCAAGCGGACTCTATGCATACTCGGGCACCGAGTGCGACCATGAAGAGGCTAGGAAGCAAGAGAATCGAGCGGAAGACTACTCGTGAAAGGCGGAGAAGAAAAGCAACGGGACGAAGGCGGACGATCCGGACGAGCCGGCGATCCAGACGAGCCGGATGATCCGGACCCAGTCGGGCGATCCGGCTTCATCGACCGAAGGCAACAGAACCTCCACGCTGGCCGGATCATCCGGACCCAGCCGGATCATCCGGATCGCCCGGTTATCCGGACCACATGGACGTCGGCCAGCGCCGTCACAATGAGCACCGGACCATCGAGCCCCCACCGGATTATCCGGACCAGCCGGATCATCCGGACCGTCACGGATCGTCCGGCCAGCGCTTCTTGTGGCATTAGGCTGAGCCATGTACCCCTTCGCCCAGGACTCTATATAGGACCCTCTCTCACTTTGAGACTTAGCATTGGATTAGCTCATATTTGTGTGAGAGCCTTTGCTCATCCACTCGGTTACTTCTCCTCGGAGATCGGGACCTCCGTCTAGGAAGATCTCAGCGGATTCAAGACCCTATCTGGGAAAGATCCCTCGTGGATTCAAGGCCCCTATCTAGGGAAGAACATCAAGGCCTCCTCTTGGAGATGAGCAGTTCCTTTATCCTTACCTAGTTGACTATGTATCTTGTGGATCTCATGTGTGTATGTTGATCTAGCACTTGTGTGATCAATTCCTTGTTGGTTGAGTGATTTCCTCTCGTTTTCCCGTGTTTCCCCTCGTGCTTCAGCGTGTTCTTCATGTTTCCCCGTAGGATCCTCAAACGTGAAAGATCGGCAATTAGGGTTCCACCCTACATCATATGGTATCATGAGCCCGTTGATCATGTTTTGGAGCCCCTACCTCGTGATTTCTAGCTTGATTTTGTTGTTTTCGTCCTAAAACCGAAAATCACAAAAATACCCCCCAAATTTTTTGTGATTTGTTAGTTTTGATGATGTTTTGTTGTTTTTGATCAGTGGATTCGATTGTGTAACTCGTGGATCTTGTGTTTCCACCTTCTCCCACTCCAAATCCACCCAAAATCCCAAATCGTCAAATTCCACCCCATTTACGTGTTCTTCGAGCCTTTCGTCGTGGTTGACCTGCGGATCATCCGGACCAAGCCCCGGATCATCCGGACTCGCCGGATCATCAGCTCTGGCCGGATCATCCCTTCAAGCTTCTCGCAGCGCAGATGCAGCCCCCATCCACCACCACATCAACACACATACACCTCCCACCCCATCCACCACCATTTCCCTTGCCAAACCCCAGACTCAACCTCCGTACTACCATTAGATTTTGAGTTCGACAATTTGAGTGAGATTTCCATGTCCTCATGTGTTTGGCTATTTAAGCGTGATGTGACATCAACAACAGCGCTCATTTTGGTGCGGCTACTCATCCTTCTGGGCCGGTAACATCAACATCTTTGTCATACCTTGCAATTGCATTGATAAGCATCATATACCATCTTTTGCGTTGCTTACCCATTGAGACTAGCCATTGGTATTGCGGCAACATGACTTGCACATTAGTTGCATACACCATATCATACATACCTTTGAGGTGCATATCTCGGAATCAACTTGTGTGTCACAAAGTTGTCATGTGTGTATGTTGATCTAACTTGTGTGATCGATTCCTTGTTGGTTAGTGATTTCCTCTCGTTTTCCCGTGTTTCCCCTCGTGCTTCGCGTGTTCTTCGTGTTTCCCCGTTAGGATCCTCCAAGCGTGAAAGATCGGCCAATTAGGGTTCCACCCTACATAAATAGTCTCTCGAATTCCTTCAAAGGAAGTGCCAATGGGTTGAAACTTGCGAAAAACAGCGACGAATGATGTTCTTTGACTTTCGAGGCCATAAGTCCTTCTTAAGGCTGAATCTGAGTTACTCCGGGCCTCTGGCATAATATTTTTTGGATTCACGCTGCTTGGCGAAGTGAGACAAAATTATGACCGTTTGGTGAACATCTGTCCATTCTATGGCAGTCCTTGAATACTTCATTTTCTCGTCGCGCTTTTTGCACGGTGCTAAAATTTCTTGTCCTCTATAGAGAATATCGTTTCCACATATATGACGATGCGGGAATGCCCTTTTGTTCTTGGCTTTCATCTTGTGAGTTCTGCATGCCATCCGTGAAAACAAGGAGAATAAGGCATATAGCAGCTGGATTTTCTTTAATTCTGAGCCGTCAGATTGCGGATCATAGAGCATCTGCGGAATACGTTTGTCCCTACCGGGGAGGCTAATGTCTATAACATAATCTCTCAATTTCCTTCAAAAGGAAGTGCCAATGGGTTAAACTTCTCACGAAAAAAGCGTGACGAATGATGTTCTTTGACTTCGAGGGCCAAGTCCTTCTTAAGGCTGAATTTGAGGTACTCGGGCCTCTGGCGCAAGCGAGTGTATTTTTGATTCACGCACTCGCATGACAGTTTAGTATTATGGGTCCAACACGGACTCCGAATGACAAAATTATGACCGTTTGGTGAACATCATCCATTCTATGGCGGTCCTTGAAAATACTTCATTTTCTCGTGCGCTTTTGCACGATTGCCACAAAATTTCTTGTCCTCTATAGAGATATCGTTTCCACATATATATTGACCGATGCCAGAATGCCTTTTGTTCTTGGCTTTCATGCATGATTCTGACATGCCATCCGGAAAAAAGGAGAATAAGGCATATAGCTGGATTTTCTTTAATTTACGGCAAATGAGATTACGGATCATAGAGCATCTGCGAGAAAGTGCGTTTGTCCCTACCGGGAGGCTAATGTCTATAACAACATAATCTCTAATTTCCTTCAAAGTGCCAATGGGTTGAAACTTCTCGAAAAACAGCGACGAATGATGTTCTTTGACTTCCGGGGCCAAAAGTCCTTCTTAAGGCTGAATTTGAGGGTACTCCGGGCCTCTGGCTAGCGGTGTATTTTGGATTGGCGCTTTTCGCGCGAGCAGTTTGAGTACTTATGGGTCCAACACGGACTCCGGATGACAAAATTATGACCGTTTTAGTGAACATCTGTCCATTCTATGGCGGTCCTTGAAAATACTTCATTTTTCGTCGCGTTTTGCACGGTGCCCCAAAATTTCTTGTCCTCTATAGAGGAGATATCGTTTCCATATATATTGACCGATGCCGGAATGCCCTTTTGTTCTTGGCTTTCCGCGCACATGAGTTCGTATCCGTAACAAGAGAATAAGGCATATAGCGGCTGGATTTTCTTCAATTCTGACCAAATGAGATTGCCGGATCATATATAGAAATCGTTTGTCCCTGCCGGGGCTAATGTCTATAAGGAACATAATCTCTCAATTTCCTTCAAAGGAAATGCCAATGGGTTAAACTTGTGCGAAAACATCGGGAATGATGTTCTTTTCCTTCGAGCCAAAGTCCTTCTTAAGGCTGAATTTGAGGGTACTCCGGGCCTCCTATAGCGTATTTTTGGATTCACCTTCCTTGTGAAAGTTTGATACTTATGGGTCCGACATGGACTCGAATGACAAAATTATGACCGTTTTAGTGAACATCATCCATTCTATGGTAGTCCTTGAAAGTACTTCATTTTCGTCTTTTGCTGATTGCCCCAAAATTTCTTGTCCTCTATAGAGGAGATATCGTTTACATATATATTGACCGATGCCAGGAATGCCCTTTTGTTGTTGGCTTTCATGCATGAGTTACTGACATGCCATCCGAAAAAGGAGAATAAGGCATATAGCCCTTTGGATTTTCTTCAATTCTGGCCAAATGAGATTGGATCATAGAGCATCGCAAGGTACTTGTCCCCCGAGGGCTAATGTCTATAAGCAACATAATCTCTCAATTTCCTTCAAAAGGAAGTGTCAATGGGTTGAAACTTGTGGAAGCAATGACGAATGATGTTCTTTGACTTCGGGCCAAAAGTCCTGCTTAAGACTGAATTTAGCGTGCCGGGCCTCCGGTGCAGCGAGGTATTTTCTGGATTACCTACGATCGCCCATGGCAGTTTAGTACTTATAGGTCGACATGGACTCGAATATGACAAAATTATGACCGTTTTTGTGATCCTCTATGGTAATCCTTGAAAGTACTTCATTTCTCATATTTTTGCGGTGCCCAAATTTTCTTGTCCTCTATAGGAATATCGTTTCCCATATATATTAACCGATGCAGGAATGCCCTTTTGTTCTTGGCATCACGCGCAGTTACAACATGCCATCCGTGAAAAATGAGAATAAGGCATATAGCGCTGGATTTTCTTCAATTTATGCCAAATGATATTGCTGGGATCATAGAGCTCACCTAGAAAGGTACATTTGTCCTGCCGGAGGCTAATGTCTATAAGCAACATAATCTCAATTTCCTTCAACGAAATGCCAATGGATAAACTTGTCGAAAAACAGCTGACGAATGATGTTCTTTTCCTTCGGGGCCAAAAGTCCTTCTTAAGGCTGAATTTGAGGTAGTCGGGTCTCTGGCGCCATGTGTATTTTTTGGTTCATAGCCGCATGGCGGTTTAGTACTTATGGGTCCGACACAGTTCGAATGACAAAATTATGACCGTTTTAGTGAACATCATCCATTCTATAGTCAAAATACTTCATTTTCTCGTCGCTTTTTGCTGATTGCTCCAAATTTCTTGTCCTCTATAGAGATATCGTTTCCACATATATATTGACCGATGCCGAGAATGCCCTTTTGTTCTTGGCTTTCATGCATGAGTTACAACATGCCATCCATGAAAACAAGGAGAATAAGGCATATAGCCCTGGATTTTCTTTAATTTGACGGCAAATGAGATTACGGGATCATAGAGTATCTCGCGAGAAAATGCGTTTGTCCCTACCGAGGGCTAATGTCTATAAGCATCATAATCTCGAATTTCCTTCAAAAGGAAGTGCCAATGGGTTCAAACTTTTTGAAAAACAGCGGCGAATGATGTTCTTTGACTTTGAGGCCAAAGTCTGCTTAAGGCTGAATTTGAGGTACTCGGGCCTCGGTATAAGCGGAGTATTTTCTGGATTCTTGGCGCTGCTTGGCGAGCAGTTTAATTACTTATGGGTCCGACACGGACTCGAATGACAAAAAATTATGACCGTTTTAGTGAACATCTCTCCTTTCCATGGCAATCCTTGAAAGTACTTCATTTTCTCGTCTTTTTTGCTGATTGCCCCAAATTTTCTTGTCCTCTATAGAGATATCGTTTCCATATATATTAACGATATGAGGAATGCCCTTGATCTTAGCTTTCCGCGCATGAGTTACAGCATGCTATCCGGCGAAAAAGGAGAATAGGGCATATAGCCTAGATTTTCTTCAATTTACGGCTAAATTAGATTGTCGAGATCATAGAGCATCGTAGAAAGATGCGTATGTCCCTACCGGGGCTAATGTCTATAAGCAACATAATCTCTCGAATTTCCTTCAAAAGTGTGGGTTGGCTTATCGAACAGCGATGAATGATGTTCTTTGACTTTCAGGGCCAAAAGGTCCTTCTTAAAGCTGAATTTGAGGTACTCCTGGCCTCGGCATAGCTGATATTTTTTTTTTGATTCACGCTACTTCCGAAGTTTAGTACTTATGTGATAAGCGGAGGTGTCGATCTTCGATGAGATGATAACTATCGATTTGGTGGAGCGACTTTGCGATCCGACTACAAGCGTGCTGACGTTGCGCCTTAACAATCGCTAAACCAACTCCGAAGGTTATTGACCACGCGGAGCACAATCAACCTTGATCACGAGGTCTATTCCGCAAGCAATCGAAGAACAAGCAAGAATATGATAAAATCAATCTGAATATTGCGGTATGTATGAAGTATTGATAAGGTGGGGATCCGTAGCGGTCTTGGTCTGGTCGTTGGACACAAGCGAAGTACGAAGTTGCAATGGCTAACTTTAACTAAACAAATCCCCTAGGAAAAAGGTAGTAGATGGATCTACTTATATAGGAACAAGGGTGGCGGCCAGGAGGTGGGCGTCCCAGGCAGCCTAAAACCCAGCCTAGGTCGTACAGGCCAATGGGCCCAAGTGGAGGTGACGTAACACCTTTGGTTTATTTCGGATTACAGTCTGTCAGTTGTTTTCGTCCATAACTCAACCTCAGGAATGACTTTTAGGTGATTCAATTGGGCTGGAAACATGAAATCTACTTTCCAACAAAAATCACAATTGATCCGTATGAAGAATTGGCGTTTTAGTCGAGGAATGTGCATGCGATCGAATCTGAATCGAGAACGTGAGGACTTGGACTCTATCTTCTCTTGGCCCAAAAGTGGCGTGAGAAGACTTTTGAACAACACCTAAACTTCTCCTTTTCCCTTATCTTCATATGTGGATTGTACAAATGTCCTTACACGCAATTAGACAAACACAAAAGTGTGAAGTATGTTTTGTTGGATAACATAAATAGATTATTGAATAGTTTGCTAGAAATCACACGACAAATATGCATGTATGCAATATTTTGGTCATATCCAAAGTAGTCATGTCCTCATCATCCTCCCTTCTTGAAAATAAAGCCGTCCTCGGCGTTGCTTATTCTGAAATGTGGCTAACAAAAGAGACAAGGTGTACATGTTTGTATATGTATCGTCATATTTTTACTTCCCTTGATTTTTGCATATATGACACATGAATAGATGAGTAACTTGTATAGTTCATAAAATCTAAAGCCAACAAATTAGCACAAGAACTGAAGGCATGAAAATATTACAACTCGGTTTGCACATATAAATGAAGCTCTTATTTCAAAAGATTGACAATGTTCATCATTAAACCATCCCAACATTGGTGAATAAACCTTATTTGAATCAAATTTACATGCTACAACATGCTTAGATAAGCAAACATTCAATAGTCATTAAACCGCAGTCATCACCAAGATTAGAGGTATATCAAATGATTAAACATTGATTCTTTTGCATCAACAGTTAATTCAATGGGTGCTCTCAAAATTGTTGGTATTTCAGTTGTTTGATCACATGGCAAGTCAAATTATCAATATAATCCTCTAAAATAGGTGGTGTGATCAAAGTAGTGGGTAGCTCAACACATGATGTATTCAAGTTAACTAGGCATGCATCATTCTCATGTAAAGTGGAAAATCTGTACCTTTTTCATTACCTCTTATAGTCCTTTCAGATGATCTGAGCACTCGATGGTGATGTGTCACATGGTGGAATGATGTAGTCCCTGCAACATGGATGTGATTTGTCATAAATCGCCTAGTAGTTGAATAAACATACTGTATCAACAGTTGGAATGTGCAGTCTGGCTTGTTCTCCTTGAAGCGACCGTCGTTTTATTTCACATTCGACTTTGCAAGCAAGGCAGGCTCACAAATGGTCCATAGGATAACACTCTTCATGAATTAGTATCTCCGAATATTATGGTTTAATCCTCCAAAATCTATCCATAAATCTTCACTTTCTTTAAAAATAGAGTGCAACAAGGTAGGTTTGTAAATCATCATAATATTTTATTCTTTGTGTCACTACCTTGTTTAAATGTTCCAGTTTTTAATCATGCCACGAGTATAATAAACATCGACAAATCTATCTCTCATGACATGTTTTAAATCATCCCAGTATTAGGTACATAATCGAGGGTGTAACCGACAATATTCCTCCACCAAACTAGAGCATAACCAATTGAAAGAACCAACATAGCCGTAACTTTTCGTTCATCAAAATTATGGGAGGAAGCAAATATATATTTATGTCTAACTCCCATTCAATATAAACAGGTCTAAACGGCCATTAAATGGTGGTATAGAACCATGAACTGATCATGTGCATTTGGATGTTTGTGCACCTCTGTGACCCAGGTTGTGGTATTTGCATAGGTGGTGGCATGTCTCCCACGATCGACAAAGCCCCATGAATTGACTCTGGATCCTGTCATGATTAGTAGAACAGAAACAAATCAAAAATAATGTTCCTACAACTACTAGGATGTGGTGGTAGCAGCTCACGATAAAGCAAATATCAATGTCTTGATTCTTACCACCATGCAGCGGCGGTGATAAGCAACCGATTGGTGTCAACTAACTCGAATATTGAGTAGCGATTGCCAGGGACGTTACATTATACGGTGTAGAAATATGTGGAGCTGGGTTGGCTATATATGGTAGCAAAATATAGCAATAATCAATTAAAGATGCAATGTTGAATAAGCGCTCAAGCGATGCTTGTACTTTGGTCCTAGGCTGGGCCGTGCTAGAGGCAGCGAGCCTAGAACACTAACAAAATCGCAGTATTAGCACAACTAGCATCAATGAAGGATACTAAGTAGTTCTTGACAGCAAGATATAAGTGAAGATCTGCTGGCGGTGAAGATAATGATGAAAACAAGCGCCAAGCAGGACATACAACAACTCTCTCTCCAACTTTCCTCTTGAAAAGTTTGAGCCAATTTTCTGATAAATTCTTTCAAATAATGCTACTAACTCAAGCTTTCCAATGCAAAAGAATCACTCAATTCGAGTTGATATGAGGAGTCAAAGATTCTAAAACTGGCATGAAAAATTGGAACAAGTTGTGTCCAAGAACGGGCAAAAGACCTATTTAGAAGCCGATTTTGAGGTGTCAAATATTGAACTAGCCGCAACTATTTAGATGCGGCTCGTCTCTAGCTTCAATTTGAGTACTCCGCAGGCCAAAACGGACTTCATATGAGGAAGATACACCTGTTTTACTGAATACCTTTGGTGTTTCAATCTCTTTTACAGGAATTTCAAGATGTTTTCCCGATGAGCTACCTCCGGGTCTACCTCCTCTCTGAGGCATTGAGCATCGAATCGACCTCATTCCGGGCGCCACTTCCAAACAAAGCTCCATACCGTGTCAATCCCGAAGAAACCAAGGAGATTCAGCGGCAAGTACAACAACTACTCGACAGCGGTCATATGCGTGGCTTAAGCCCTTGTGCCGTTCCCGTTATACTTGTGCCCAAGCCCGATGGAAGTTTCCGCTTGTGCTCCGATTGTAGACCCATAAATGCTATCACCGTGCGCTATAGGCATCCCATTCCTCGCTTAGATGATATGCTTGATGAACTTAGTGGAGCCAACTTTTTCTCAAAAATTGATCTTAAAAGTGGCTATTATCAAATCCGCATTCATGAGGGTGATGAATGGAAAACTGCTTTCAAAACAAAATTTGGCTTATATGAATGGTTGGTTATGCCCATGGGTTTGTCGGAAGCTCCCGGAACTTTTGTGCGACTTATGCATCATGTGCTTAGACCTTATATTGGAATCTTTGTTGTGGTTTACTTTGATGACATTCTTGTGTTTAGCAAAACCATGAAAGAGCATCTTGATCACGTTAAGCTTGTTTTGCAAAGCGCTTGAAAGGAAAGTCTTTATGCAAACTTGAAGAAATGCACTTTTGGAGTTGACAAAGTGGTTTTCTTGGGTTTCGTTGTCTCCTCAAGGGTGTCCATGTTGATGAAACTAAGATCAAAGCAATTAAAACTTGGCCAACCCACCAATTTGCAACAAGTCTGAAGTTTCCTTGGTCTTGCAGGTTTTATCGCCGCTTTGTGAAAAACTTTAGCACTATTGCAGCCCCTTTGCATGCTTTGAGTAAGAAGAATACTCCTTTTATTTGGGGACCTTTGCAATCAAACGCTTTTGATAAGCTCAAGTCTTTGCTTACTCATGCTCCAATTCTTGCTTTGCCCAACCGACAAAACTTTTGAGGTTCATTGTGATGCAAGTGGTACGGAATTGGCGGAGTTTTAATGCAAGAAAAACGAGTCATTGCTTATTTTAGTGAAAAACTCTCCGGTGCTCAACTTAACTATCCGTGTATGACAAAGAATTGTATGCTTTAGTCGTGTACTACATGTTTGGGAACATTATCTTAGGCCTCATGAGTTTGTCATCCATACCGATCATGAAGCGCTTAAGTACTTAAAAGGTCAAACTAAATTGAACAAGCGTCATGCTAAATGGAGTGAATTTATTGAATCTTTTCCATATGTGATCAAGTACATTAAGGGCAAGGAAAATGTAGTTGCCGATGCACTTTCACGCATATGCGCGCTTGTCACCCAACTTGAGTTGAATGTTATTGGCTTTGAGCACATAAAAGATTTGTATGCTAGTGATCCATCTTTTGCACCTCATTATGCTAAATGTTTGACACATACATCTTGGGAACAATATTACCTCAAGGATGGTTATCTTATGAGAGCTAACAAACTATGCATTCGAGTCTTCTCTTCGTTTGCTACTTTTGCAAGAGGCTCATGGAGGTGGACTCATGGGACATTTTGACCAGCGACAAGACCTTATCACGCTCTCCAAGAACTACTTTTGGCCAAAGATGTTTGAGATGTCTCTCGCTTTACCACCGATGCTCTACATGCCATAAAGCTAAGTCAAAAGCTCAATCTCATGGTCTTTACATGCCTCTTCCTATTCCTTATCAACCTTGGGAAGACATTAGCATGGATTTTGTACTTGGTTTGCCTAGAACTCAAAATGGAAAGGATTCGTGTTTGTTGTTGTGGACCGATTTTCTAAGATGGCACATTTCATTCCTTGCAACAAGGTGAGCGATGCTTCACATATTGCAAATCTCTTTTGTAGGGAAATCTTGCGCCTTCATGGAGTACCGAAGACAATCGTCTCCGACCATGACGTCAAGTTCTTGAGTTACTTTTGGAAGACTCTATCAAGCTGGAATCAAGCTCTTGTTCTCATCCGCATACCATCCTCAAACCCGGCCAAGCGGAGGTGACGAACAGACGCTCTCCACTCTACTTGGCGTGTTGATCAAGAAGAACATCAAGGAGTGGGAAGCATGTCTACCCATCGCCGAGTCACGCCTACAACCGTGCAAGACATTCGACTACCGGCAAGTCTCCCTTGAGGTCGTCTCGGCTTCAACCCTTTGTCCCCATTGGACATTCTACCCCTTCCTCTACAGAGCGTACCAACCTCGGCGCAAGTGCCGTGCAAGCTACATCAAGAAGATGCATGAAGATACAAGACACACCATCGGCGCCCGAGTACAACGACTAACGACCAAGCTCAACATCAACAAGCAACCCATGATCTTCAACATAGGCGATCTCGTGTGGCTACACCTTGCAAGGCGCTTCCCAGCGAGCATAAGTCAAACTTCTACCTCGAGCCGATGGACCCTTCAAGGTGCTATGCGCTACAACAACAACGCCTACAAGCTCGACATACCAGCGACAAATACAAGCGTGGCGACACCTTCAGCGTCAAAGACCTCTCGCCTTTCCATGGTGATGAAGACCTTGATCCGGTCGGATCCTTCGAAGGAGGGATATGATGCGGAGCATCCTTCCATCATCCCCATGGGCTACATCGACACATCCAACCCCACAAGGACCTATGACTCGAGCACGTGCAAGAGCTCTTGAAACCGGTGACATCACTCCTCTCACAATTCCCTTCGATTCACATGAGACATGGTTACTACCTCAAGCGGATACACTTTGCATGCTCAGGTACCTCGAAGAAGCTAAGGAGCAAGAAGGACCGGAAGGAGAAGATGGGCCGAAGAAGAAGAAGAAGAAGCGCTAACCACGGTACTACCGCCCGAGCTTACGGTACTACCGCCGCAGGCTCAGCGGTACTACCGCTCCCCTAGCGGTACTACACGCTGAGGCGGAACTACGCAAATCTACTTCCGCTCAACCCGACAAGCGCCGAGTTCGCACCTCGAGGCAGCGGTACTACCGCTCAGCACAGCGGTACTACCGCTCCAACACAAGCGGTACTACCGCTCCTGCCAGTACTACCGCTCCCCCACTCAGCAGTACTACCGCAACCCAAGCAGTACTACCGCTGCTAGCAGTACTACCGCTCGATGGGCAGTACTACCGCACTGCTGCCTTGCGAGAATGCGGGCCTAGGGCCCATGTATCCCCCTCCCACTTACCTCTTCGTGGACATAAACTATAAATACTCCTCCACCTTCTTCTAGACAGTTTTAGCCTGGATTAGCTCATGTTGGTGTGAGCCTTTGCTCATCCACTTGGTTACTTCTCCTCGGAGATCCGACCTCTTGGAGAAAGATCCCCAAGCAGATTCAAGACCCTTCTAGGGAAGAACATCAAGGCCTCCTCTTGGAGAAAAGCGGTTCCTTTGTATCCTTACCTTTGTTGACTTTGGATCTCGTGAATCTCTTATGTGTATGATGATCTAGCACTTGTGTGATCGATTCCCTTGTTGGTTGAGTGATCCTCTCTCGTTTTCCCCGTGTTTTCCCTTGTGCTTCCGCGTGTTCTTCGTATTCCCTCCGTAGGATCCCCTCCAAACGTGAAAGATCGACGAATTAGGGTTCCACCCTACATCACCAACGATGCCACATCTTCCACACAAAGGCCGGCATCAATGGGAGATCCGTCAAGGTCATCATCGATGGAGGTAGTTGCCACAACTTGGCAAGCGAAGAACTATGCTCCAAGCTCCAATTGGTCAAGAAGAAGCATCCGCAACCATACAAGGTTCAATGGCTAAGTGACTCCGGCACTATACGAGTTGAGCATACGGTCCAAGTATCCTTCAAAATCGGTGCATATGTAGACACTTTGGAGTGTGATGTGGTCCCAATGACCGTTTGCCACCTCCTCCTTGGTTGGCCATGGCAATTCGACCGTGGTGTATACCACAATGGGCGTACAAACCACTATAGCTTCAAGATGAAAGGCAAAGAATATGTCCTACGACCCATGTCTCCTAGTCAAGTGATAGCCGACAAACAAGCCACCAACCAAAGAGAGAGAGTGAGAAAGTGAGCCACCAAAAGTGAGTGAGAGCCACAAGCCAAATTTGGCGCCTCTTAGCCTAGAGAAAAACCTCCTACTATTAGCCACCAAACATGAGATGAGAGAAGTGTGTGAGAACCCATCAGTGTGATGCACTTTGTCCTTGTGTGCAGGATGGAGAACCAAAACTAACACCACTCATGAGCTACCTTTGGTGTTTCAATCTCTTTTGCAGGAATTTCAAGATGTTTTCCCGATGAGCTACCTCGGGTCTACCTCCTCTTGAGGCATTGAGCATCGAATCGACCTCATCCGGGCGCCACTTCCAAACAAAGCTCCCTACGTGTCAATCCCGAAGAAACCAAGGAGATTCAGCGGCAAGTACAACAACTAATCGAACAAGCAGTCACGTCGTGAAAGCTTAAGCCCTTGTGCCGTGCTGTTATACTTGTGCCTAAGCCCGATGGAAGTTTCGCTTGTGCTCGATTGTAGACCCATAAATGCTATCACCGTGCACTATAGGCATCCCATTCCTCGCCTAGATAATATGCTTGATGAACTTAGTGGAGCCAACTTTTCTCAAAATTGATCTTAAAGTGGCTATTATCAAATCCGCATTCATGAGGGTGATGAATGGAAAACCGCTTTCAAAACAAAATTTCACTTATATGAATGGTTGGTTATGCCTATGGGTTTGTCGGAGCTCCGGAACTTTTATGCGCCTCATGCATCATGTACTTCGTCCATACATTGGAATCTTTGTTGTGGTTTACTTGATGATATTCTTGTGTTTAGCAAAACCATGAAAGAGCATCTTGATCATGTTAAGCTTGTTTTGCAAACACTTGAAAAAAAAGTCTTTATGCCAACTTGAAGAAATGCACTTTTGGAGTTGACAAAGTGGTTTTCTTGGGTTTCGTTGTCTCTTCAAAAGGTGTTCATGTTGATGAAACTAGGATCAAAGCAATCAAAACTTGGCCCCAACCCACAATTTGCAACAAGTCGAAGTTTCCTTGGTCTTACGGGTTTTATCGTTGATTTGTGTAAAACTTTAGCACCATTGCAGCTCCTTTGCATGCTTTGAGTAAGAAGAATACTCCTTTTGTTTGGGGACCTTTGTAAATAGCGCTTTTGATGAGCTCAAGTCTTTACTTACTCATGCTCCGATTCTTGCTTTTCCCAATTTTGACAAAACTTTTGAGGTCCATTGTGATGCAAGTGGTACAGGAATTGGCGGAGTTTTAATGCAAGAAAAAGCGAGTCATTGCTTATTTTAGTGAAAAACTCTCGGTGCTCAACTTAACTATCCGCGTATGACAAGGAATTATATGCTTTAGTCGTGTGCTACATGTTTGGGAACATTATCTTAGACCTCATGAGTTTGTCATCCATACCGATCATGAAACGCTGAAGTACTTGAAAGGTCAAACTAAATTGAACAAGCGTCATGCCAAATGGGTGAATTTATTGAATCTTTTCCATATGTGATCCGAGTACATTAAGGGCAAGGAAAATGTAGTTGCCGATGCACTTTCCGCATATGCGCTTGTCACCCAACTTGAGTTGAATGTTATTGGCTTTGAGCACATCAAAGATTTGTATGCTAGTGATCCATCGTTTGCACCTCATTATGCTAAATGTTTGATGCATACATCTTGGGAACAATATTACCTCAAGGATGGTTATCTTATGAGAGCTAACAAACTATGCATACCGAGTCTTCTCTTCGTTTGCTCCTTTTGCAAGAGGCTCATGGAGGTGGACTCATGGGACATTTTAGACGCGACAAGAGCTTACATGCACGCTCTCCAAGAACTACTTTTGGCCCAAGATGTTTGAGGCGTTTCACACTTCACCACCGATGCTCAACATGCATAAAGCTAAGTCAAAAGCTCAATCTCATGGTCTTTACATGCCTCTTCCTATTCCTTATCAACCTTGGGAAGACATTAGCATGGACTTTGTACTTGGTTTGCCTAGAACTCAAAATGGAATGGACTCCGTATTTGTTGTTGTGGACAGATTTTCCAAAATGGCACATTTCATTCCTTGCAACAAAGTCGGCGATGCTTCACATATTGCAAATCTATTTTGTAGGAAATCTTGCGCCTCCATGGAGTACCAAAGTCAATCGTCTCCATTGCGGCGTCAAGTTCTTGAGTTACTTTTGGAAAACTCTTTGCGCCAAGCTCGAATTAAGCTCTTGTTCTCCTCCGCATACCATCCTCAAACCGGCAAGCAAGGTGAAAAACCAGACGCTCTCCACTCTACTTGGCGTGTTGATCAAGAAGAACATCAAGGAGTGGGGCGTGTCTACCATCGCCAATCGCCTACAACCGCGCAAGACATTCGACGACAAGCAAGTCCCCTTGAGGTAGTCTCGGCTTCAACCCATTGTCCCCATTGGACATTCTACCTCTACCTCTACAAGCGCACCAACCTCGGCGCAAGTGCCGTGCAAGCTACATCAAGAAGATACGAAGATACAAGAAACACTATCGGCGCCAAGTACAGCGACTAGCTACCAAGCTCAACATCAACAAGCAACCCATGATCTTCAACATAGGCGATCTCGTGTGGCTACACCGCCATGAGGCAGCTTCTAGCGAGCATAAGTCCAAACTTCTACCTCGAGCGATGGACCCTTTAAGGTGTTAGCGCGCTACAACAACAACGCCTACAAGCTCGACCTACCAGCGACAAGTACAGCGTGGCGCCACCTTCAACGTCAAAGACCTCTCGCCTTTCCATGGTGATGAAGATCTAGATCCGAGTCGGATCCTTTGAAGGAGGGATATGATGCGGGCATCCTTCCATCATCCCCATGGACTCTACATCAACACCTACAACACCACAAGGACCAATGATTCGAGCACGTGCAAGAGCTCTTGAAACCGGTGACATGGTTACTACCTCAGCGGAAACTCTATGCATACTCGGGCACGAGTCGACCATGAAGAGCTAGGAAGCAAGGAGAATCGAGCGGAAGACATACGTGAAGGCGGAGAAAGAAAGCCGGACGACCGGAGAGGCGGACGATCGGACGGAGGCGGACGATCGGACGAGCCGGATGATCCGGACCCGGTCGGGCGATCCGGCTTCATCGACGAAGCAGCAGAACCTCCGCGCTGAAGCGGATCATCCGGACCCAGGCCGGATCATCCGGATCCCGCCGGACATCCGGACCACCAGTGGACGTCCGCCCGGCCGCCGTCACCGTGAGCACCGGACCATCGAGGCCCCACCGGATTATCCGGACCAGCCGGATCATCCGGACCGTCCCGGATCGTCCGGCCAGCGCTAGCTGGCAGCGTGTTAGGCTGAGCCCATGCCCCTTCGCCCCAGACTCTATATAGGACCCCTCTCCTCACTTTGAGACTTAGCATTGGATTAGCTCATATTTGTGTGAGCCTTTGCTCATCCACTCGGTTACTTCTCCTCGGAGATCGGGACCTCCGTCTAGGAGAAAGATCCTCGGTGATTCAAGACCCTATCTGGGAAGATCCCCTCGTGGATTCAAGGCCCCTATCTGGGGAAGAACATCAAGGCCTCCTCTTGGAGATGAACGGTTCCTTTGTATCCTTACCCTAGTTGACTATGTATCTTGTGGATCTCATGTGTGTATGTTGATCTAGCACTTGTGTGATCAATTCCTTGTTGGTTGAGTGATTTCCTCTCGTTTTCCCCGTGTTTCCCCTCGTGCTTCCGCGTGTTCTTCATGTTTCCCCCGTAGGATCCCCTCCAAACGTGAAAGATCGACGAATTAGGGTTCCACCCTACATCATATGGTATCATGAGCCACGTTGATCATGTTTTGGAGCCCCTACCTCGTGATTTCTAGCTTGATTTTGTTGTTTTCGTCCTAAAAACCCGAAAATCCACACAAAAATACCCCCCAAATTTTTTTGTGATTTGTTAGTTTTGATGATGTTTTGTTGTTTTTGATCAGTGGATTGATTGTGTAACTCGTGGATCTTGTGTTTCCCCCCTTCTCCCTCCAAATCCACCCAAAATCCCGAAATCGTCAAATTCCACCCCATTTTCGTGTTCTTCGAGCCTTTCCGTGCGTGGTTGACCTGCCGGATCATCGGACCAAGCCCGGATCATCCGGACTCGCCGGATCATCCGGCTCTGGCCGGATCATCCGGCTTCCTCTGCCAGCTGCTGCAGATTCTGCAGCCCCCATCCACCACCACCATCAACACACATACACCCTCCCCACCCATCCACCACCATTTCCACTTGCCAAACCCCAAGACTCAACCTCCGTACTACCATTCGATTTTGAGTTCGACAATTTGAGTGAGATTTCCATGTCCTCATGTGTTTGGCTATTTAGGCGGTGTGACATCAACAACAAGCGCTCATTTTGGTGGCTACTCATCTTAGCTCTGAGGACGGTAACATCGGCGACATCTTTGTCATACCTTGCAATTGCATTGATAAGCATCATATACCATCTTTTCGTTGCTTACCCATTGAGACTAGCCATTGAGTATTGCCGGCAACATGACTTGTGCACATTAGTTGCATACACCATATCATACATACCTTTGAGGTGCATATCTCGGAATCAACTTGTGTGTCACAAAGTTGTCATGTGTGTATGTTGATCTAGCACTTGTGTGATCGATTCCTTGTTGGTTGAGTGATTTCCTCTCGTTTTCCCCGTGTTTCCCCTCGTGCTTCCGCGTGTTCTTCGTGTTTCCCCGTAGGATCCTCAAGCGTGAAAGATCGGCGAATTAGGGTTCCACCCTACATAAATAGTCTCGAATTCCTTCAAAGGAAGTGCCAATGGGTTCGAAACTTGTGCGAAAAACAATGACGAATGATGTTCTTTGACTTTCGGGCCATAAAGTCCTTCTTAAGGCTGAATCTGAGGTTACTCCGGGCCTCTGGCATAATGGTATTTTTGGATTCACGCTGCTTGGCGAAGTGAATGACAAAATTATGACCGTTCGATGAACATCTGTCCATTCTATGGCGATCCTTGAAAATACTTCATTTTCTCGTCGCTTTTGCTGATTGCCCCAAAATTTCTTGTCCTCTATAGAGGAGATATCGTTTCCACATATATATTGACCGATGCCAGGAATGCCCTTTTGTTCTTGGCTTTCATGCGCATGAGTTACAGCATGCCATCCGGCGAAAACAAGGAGAATAAGGCATATAGCCGCTGGATTTTCTTTAATTTACGGCCAAATCAGATTGCCCGGATCATAGAGCATCTGCAGAGAGGTACGTTTGTCCCTACCAGGGAGGCTAATGTCTATAAGCAACATAATCTCTCGAATTTCCTTCAAAAGGAAGTGCCAATGGGTTCAGAAACTTCTCTGAAAAACAGCGACGAATGATGTTCTTTGACTTTCGGAGGCCAAAAGTCCTTCTTAAGGCTGAATTTGAGGTACTCCGGGCCTCTGGCGCAAGCGGTGTATTTTTGGATTCACGCTTTTCGCTTGCTGAGCAGTTTAGTACTTATGGGTCCAACACGGACTCGAATGACAAAATTATGACCGTTTGATGAACATCTGTCCATTCTATGGCGGTCCTTGAAAATACTTCATTTTCTCGTGCGCTTTTTGCACGATTGCCACAAAATTTCTTGTCCTCTATAGAGGAGATATCGTTTCCACATATATATTGACCGATGCCAGGAATGCCCTTTTGTTCTTGGCTTTCATGCGCATGAGTTCTGACATGCCATCCGCGAAAACAAGGAGAATAAGGCATATAGCCGCTGGATTTTCTTTAATTCTGGCCAAATGAGATTACCGGATCATAGAGCATCTGCGAGAGAATGCGTTTGTCCCTACCGGGAGGCTAATGTCTATAAGCAACATAATCTCTCAATTTCCTTCAAAGGAAGTGCCAATGGGTTGAAACTTCTCGAAAAATGACGAATGATGTTCTTTGACTTTCGGGGCCAAAAGTCCTTCTTAAGGCTGAATTTGAGGGTACTCGGGCCTCTGGCATAAGCGGGTGTATTTTTGGATTGGCCTTTTCTTGCGAGCAGTTTAGTACTTATGGGTCCAACACGGACTCCGGATGACAAAATTATGACCGTTTTAGTGAACATCTGTCCATTCTATGGCGGTCCTTGAAAATACTTCATTTTCTCGTGCGTTTTTTGCTGATTGCCCCAAAATTTCTTGTCCTCTATAGAGAGATATCGTTTCCATATATATTGACCGATGCAGGAATGCCCTTTTGTTCTTGGCTTTCCGCGCATGAGTTACAGCATGCCATCCGTGAAAACAAGGAGAATAAGGCATATAGCCATTGGATTTTCTTCAATTCTGACCAAATGAGATTGCCGGATCATATAGCATCTGTAGAAAATACGTTTGTCCCTGCCGAGGGCTAATGTCTATAAGGAACATAATCTCTCGAATTTCCTTCAAAGGAAATGCCAATGGGTTCGAAACTTGTCGAAAAACATCGACGAATGATGTTCTTTTCCTTCGAGGCCAAAAGTCCTTCTTAAGGCTGAATTTGAGGTACTCGGGCCTCCTAAGCATAGCGGAGTATTTTGGATTCACGCGCTACTTGTGAGCAGTTTAGTACTTATGGGTCCGACATGGACTCCGAATGACAAAATTATGACCGTTTTAGTGAACATCTGTCCATTCTATGGTAGTCCTTGAAAGTACTTCATTTTCTCGTCGCTTTTGCTGATTGCCCCAAAATTTCTTGTCCTCTATAGAGGAATATCGTTTCCACATATATATTGACCGATGCAGGGAATGCCCTTTTGTTGTTGGCTTTCATGCGCATGAGTTCTGACATGCCATCCGTGAAAACAAGGAGAATAAGGCATATAGCCTTTGGATTTTCTTCAATTTACGGCCAAATGAGATTACCGGATCATAGAGCATCGCAAAAAGTACACTTGTCCCTACCAGAGGCTAATGTCTATAAGCAACATAATCTCTCGAATTTCCTTCAAAGGAAGTGTCAATGGGTTGAAACTTGTCGGAAAGCAATGACGAATGATGTTCTTTGACTTTCGGGGCCAAAAGTCCTGCTTAAGACTGAATTTGGCGTGCCGGGCCTCGGTGCAAGCGAGAGTATTTTCTGGATTCGCTTACGATCGCTTGACAGTTTGAGTACTTATAGGTCCGACATGGACTCGAATGACAAAATTATGACCGTTTTGTGAACATCTGTCCTTTCTATGGTAATCCTTGAAAGTACTTCATTTTCTCATCGCGCTTTGCCTGATTGCCCCAAATTTTCTTGTCCTCTATAGCGGAGATATCGTTTCCACATATATATTAACCGATGCCAGGAATGCCCTTTTGTTCTTGGCATCACGCGCATGAGTTACAACATGCCATCCGGCGAAAACAATGAGAATAAGGCATATAGCCGCTGGATTTTCTTCAATTTATGGCCAAATGATATTGCTCGGATCATAGAGCTCTGTAGAAAGGTACATTTGTCCCTGCCAGGGGGGCTAATGTCTATAAGCAACATAATCTCTCGAATTTCCTTCAACAGGAAATGCCAATGGATTGAAACTTTATGAAAAGCAATGACGAATGATGTTCTTTTCCTTTCAGGGCCAAAAAGTCCTTCTTAAGGCTGAATTTGAGGGTAGTCCGGGTCTCCTGGCGCAAGCGGGGTGTATTTTTTGGATTCACGCGCGCCGTGAAACAGTTTAGTACTTATGGGTCCGACCGGTTCGAATGACAAAATTATGACCGTTTTAGTGAACATCTGTCCATTCTATGGCGGTCCTTGAAAATACTTCATTTTCTCGTCGCTTTTGCTGATTGCTCCAAAATTTCTTGTCCTCTATAGAGGAGATATCGTTTCCACATATATATTGACCGATGCCAGGAATGCCCTTTTGTTCTTGGCTTTCATGCGCATGAGTTACAACATGCCATCCGCGCGAAAACAAGGAGAATAAGGCATATAGCCACTGGATTTTCTTTAATTCTGACCAAATGAGATTACCGGATCATAGAGTATCTGCGAGAAAAGTCGTTTGTCCCTACCAGGGGGGCTAATGTCTATAAGCATCATAATCTCTCGAATTTCCTTCAAAAGGAAGTGCCAATGGGTTCCGAAACTTTTTTGAAAAACAGCGACGAATGATGTTCTTTGACTTTGAGGGCCAAAAAGTCCTGCTTAAGGCTGAATTTGAGGTACTCCGGGCCTCCGGCATAGCGAGTATTTTCTGGATTTTGGCGCGCTTGTGAGCAGTTTAGTACTTATGGGTCCGACCACGGACTCGAATGACAAAATTATGACCGTTTTAGTGAACATCTCTCCTTTCCATGGCAATCCTTGAAAGTACTTCATTTCTCGTCGCTTTTGCGATTGCCCCAAATTTTCTTGTCCTCTATAGAGGATATCGTTTCCACATATATTAACCGATATGAGGAATGCCCTTTTGATCTTGGCTTTCACGCGCATGAGTTCTGACATGCTATCCGTGAAAACAAGGAGAATAGGGCATATAGCATAGATTTTCTTCAATTTGGCTAAATTAGATTGTCGAGATCATAGAGCATCTGCAGAAAATACGTATGTCCCTACGAGGGGCTAATGTCTATAAGCAACATAATCTCTCGAATTTCCTTCAAAGGAAGTGCCAATGGGTTGAAACTTGTCGAAAAACAGCGATGAATGATGTTCTTTGACTTTCGGGGCCAAAAGTCCTTCTTAAAGCTGAATTTGAGGTACTCTGGCCTCTGGCGCAATGCGATATTTTTTGATTCATTCTATGGCGCTTCGCCACGAAGTTTGAGTACTTATGTGATAGGCGGAGGTGTCGATCTTCGATGAGATGATAACTATCGATTTGGTGGAGCGACTTTGGCGATCCGACTACAAGCGTGCACGACGTTGCGCCTTAGCAATCGCTAAACCAACTCAGAGAGGTTATTGACCCGCGGAGCACAATCAACCTGATCACGAAGGTCTATTCCTGCAAGCAATCGAAGAACAAGCAAGAATATGATAAAATCAATCTGAATATTGCGGTATGTATGAAGTATTGATAAAGGTGGGGATCCGTAAGCGGTCTTGATGCAGTCGTTGGACACAAGCGAAGTACGAAGTTGCAATGGCTAACTTTTAACTAAACAAATCCCTAGGAAAAAGGTAGTAGATGGATCTACTTATATAGGAACAAGGGGTGGCGGCCAAGGAGGTGGGAGAAACGTCCCAAGGCAGCCTAAAACTAGCCCTAGGTCGTACAAGGCCAATGGGCCCAAGTGGAGGTGACGTAACACCTTTGGACTTGTAGTTTGACTCGGATTCTGGTGCAGCGTCAGATTGTTTCGTCCATAACTCAACGCTCGGAATGACTTTTAAGGTGATTCAATTGGGCTGGAAAGAGCATGAAATCTACTTTCCAACAAAAAAATCACCCAATTCGAGTCCGTATGAAGAAGTTGTTGGCGTTTTGAGTCAGGTATGTACATGCGGTCGAATCTGAATCGAGAACGTGAGAGACTTGGACTCTATCTTCTCTTGGCCCAAAAGTGACGTGAGAAGACTTTTGAACAACACCTAAACTTCTCCTTTTCCCTTATCTTCATATGTGGATTGTACAAATGTCCCATACACCTGCAATTAGACAAAACACAAAAGTGTGTGAAGTATGTTTTGTTACGGATAACATAAATAGATTATTGAATAGTTTGCACTAGAAATCACACGACAAATATGCATGTATGCAATATTTTTGGTCATATCCAAGGTAGTCATGTCCTCATCATCCTCCCCTTCTTGAAAATAAAGCCGTCCTCGGCGTTGCTTATTCTGAAATGTGGCTAACAAAAGAGACAAGGTGTACATGTTGTATATGTATACGTCATCCATTTTTACTTCCCTTGATTTTTGCATATATGACACATGAATAGATGAGTAACTTGTATAGTTCATAAAATCTAAAGCCAACAAATTAGCACAAGAACTAGAAGGCATGAAAATATTACAACTCAGTTTGCACATATAAATGAAGCTCTTATTTATTTCAAAAGATTGACAATGTTCATCATTAAACCATCCCAACATTGGTGAATAAACCTTATTTGAATCAAATTTACATGCTACAACATGCTTAGATAAGCAAACATTCAATGAGTCATTAAACCAGAGTCATCACCAAGATTAGAGGTCATATCAAAATGATTAAACATTGATTCTTTTGCATCAACGAGTTAATTCAATGGGTGCTCTCAAAATTGTTGGTATTTCAGTTGTTTGATCACATGGCAAAGTCAAATTATCAATATAATCCTCTAAAATAGGTGGTGTGATCAAAGTAGTGGGTAGCTCAACACATGATGTATTCAAGTTAACTAGGCATGCATCATTCTCATGTAAAAAGTGGAAAATCATACCTTTTTCATTACCTCTTATAGTCAACTCAGATGATCTGAGGCACTCTCGATGGTGATGTGTCACATGGTGGAGATGATGTAGTCCTCGCAACAACGGATGTGGTTGTCATAATGCGCCTAGTAGTTGAATAAACATCTGTATCAACAGTTGGAATGTGCACCGTCGTCTTGTTCTCCTTGTGGGCAACCGTCGTTTTATTTCTGTTCAGCTTTGCAAGCAAGGCGAAACAAATGGTCCATAGGATAACACTCTTCATGAATTAGTATCTCCTGAATATTATGGTTTAATCCTCCCCAAAATCTATCCATAAAATCTTCTTCACTTTCTTCTAAAAATGAGTGCAACAAGGTAGTTTGTAAATCATCATAATATTTTATTCACGGTGTCACTACCTTGTTTTAAATGTTCATTTTTAATCATGCCACAGTATAATAAACATCGACAAATCTATCTCTCATGACATGTTTTAAATCATCCCAAGTATTAGGTACATAATCGAGGTGTAACAGACAATATTCCTCCACCAAACTAGAGCATAACCGGTGAAAGAACCAACATAACCGTAACTTTTTCGTTCATCAAAATTATGGGAAGCAAATATATTATTTATGTCTAACTCCCATTCAATATATAAAGCAGGTCTAAAGCGGCCATTAAATGGTGGTATAGAACCATGAACCTGATCATGTGCATTTGGATGTTTGTGCACCTCTCGTGCGGTTGTGGTATTTGCATAGGTGGTGGCATGTCTCCCACGATCGACAAAGCCCATGAATTGACTCTGGATCCTGTCATGATTAGTAGAACAAGAAACAAAATCCAAAAATAATGTTCCTACAACTACTAGGATGTGGTGGTAAAAGCGCTCCGAGTAAAGCAAATATCAATGTCTTACAAGTTCTTACCATGCGGCGGCGGTGATCGGCAACCGGTGGTGTCAACTAACTCCGAATATTGAGTAAGCGATTGCGAGGGCGTTAGTATACGGTGTAGAAATATGTGGAGCTGGGTTGGCTATATATGGTAGCAAAAATATAGCAATAATCAATTCAAAGATGCAATGTTGAATAAGCGCTCCAGCACAGTCTTGTGCTGGTCCTAGGCTGAACCGTGCTAGAGGCAGCGAGCCTAGAACACTAACAAAATCGGCGTAGCACAACTAGCATCAATGAAGGATACTAAGTAGTTCTTGACAGCAAGATATAAGTGAAGATCTGGCAGCGGTGAAGATAATGATGAAAACAAGCGCCAAGCGGGACATACAACACTTGATAGAGGCAAAGGTGTCCTGCCTTTCATGAGATGGTGGATTTCTTGGTGGAAGTCGATTTTGATGATCCGACTACGAAGCGGCGAGGACGCCGCTTTAGCAATCGCTAAACCAACTCCGAGAGGTTATTGACCACGCCGAGCACGATCAACTCGACCACGAGGGTCTATTTCGCGAGCAAACGAAGAACAAGCAAGAAACCGAGATTGCAACTGGATATTGCGAATTTAAGATGAAAGCTTTATTGATCAAGGTGGGGTTCTGTGGACGCTTTGTCCGGTCGTGGAACACAAACGGCACGCTAAGTTGCAGCTATGGCTAACTTTTGATCTAAACAAAACCTAAGTCTAAGCGGTGCCCTAAGGGCTGTATATATGGAGGAAGAGGGGTGAATTTCGTGGCCCTTGGAGGAGGGGTCCAAACTAACCCTATCTCTTGTTTCCCCACACATACGGACTCTAAAAATAGCCTATACTAATGTATTTCGAAATTACATGGGCCTGGCCCAATAATAAGGTGACGAAGACCTAGAATAGCCTATGGACTAATATTATGAAGTGGCATCTTGTATATTTCGTCCAAGGCTTCATGCACTCTTATGGTGGCTTCAAAGTCCTGAAAACATCACTTGTAACTCCATTCTTGATCTCCTTGCGCATGCCATCAACTCCATGTGTGTTCTTGCTCCAATGTTCATCCTTCTCCAAGCTAGGCCCATCATTTGTAAGCAAAACAAATGTATCCAATTTAGGCAAGATCATATTCTCATGAATATTAGAATCATTACCAAGAAACGAAAGTACCGGTAATTTAGTTGGCGCATGCGAGCTCTAGTAATTGGTCCAAGATGTATAGCAGACCCTCGTGGTCGAGTTGATCGGCTCGGCGTGGTCAATAACCTCTCGGGTGTAACAATGGTATTGATGTCCTCATCAATTCTATGGCGTAATCCTTGAAAGTACTTCATTTTCTCGCGCTTTTTGCCGATTGTCTAAAAATTCTTGTCCTCTATAGAGGAGATATCGTTTCCACATATATATTGACTGATGCCAGGAATGCCCTTTTGTTCTTGGCTTTCATGCGCATGAGTTACAGCATGCCATCCGGCGAAAACAAGGAGAATAAGGCATATAGCCACTGGATTTTCTTCAATTTACGACCAAATGAGATTACCCGGATCATAGAGTATCTGCAGAAAGGTACGTTTGTCCCTACCAGGGGGGCTAATGTCTATAAGCAACATAATCTCTCGAATTTCCTTCAAAAGGAAGTGCCAATGGGTTCCGAAACTTGTCTGAAAAACAGCGACGAATGATGTTCTTTGACTTTGAGGGCCAAAAAGTCCTTGTTAAAGCTGAATTTGAGGGTACTCCCGGCCCCCTGGCGCAAGCGGGGAGTATTTTTTGGATTCACGCGCTCGCCACGAGAAGTTTGAGTACTTATGGGTCCAACACGGACTCCGAATGACAAAATTATGACCGTTTTAGTGAACATCTGTCCATTCTATGGCAGTCCTTGAAAGTACTTCATTTTCTCATCCGCTTTTTGCCTGATTGCCCCAAAAATTCTTGTCCTCTATAGAGGAGATATCGTTTCCACATATATATTGACCGATCCCAGGAATGCCCTTTTGTTCTATGCTTTCATGCGCATCAGTTACAGCATGCCATCCGGCGAAAACAAGGAGAATAAGGCATATAGCTGCTGGATTTTCTTCAATTTACGGCCAAATGAGATTGCCCGGATCATAGAGCATCTGCAGAAAGGTACGTTTGTCCCTACCATGGGGGCTAATGTCTATAAGCAACATAATCTCTCGAATTTCCTTCAAAAGGAAGTGCCAATGGGTTCAGAAACTTGTCTGGAAAACAGCGACGAGTGATGTTCTTTGACTTTCAGGGCCAAAAAGTCCTGCTTAAGGCTGAATTTGAGGGTACTTCGGGCCTCCAGGCGCAAGCGGGGACTATTTTCTGGATTCGCGCGCTCGTCGCGAGCAATTTGAGTACTTATGGGTCCGACACGGACTCTGAATGACAAAATTATGACCGTTTTAGTGAACATCTGTCCTTTCTATGGCAATCCTTGAAAGTACTTCATTTTCTCATGCGCTTTTTGCCTGATTGCCGCAAATTTTCTTGTCCTCTATAGAGGAGATATCGTTTCCACATATATATTAACCGATGCCAGGAATGCCCTTTTGTTCTTGGCTTTCACGTGCATGTGTTACAGCATGCCATCCGGCGAAAACAAGGAGAATAAGGCATATAGCCGCTGGATTTTCTTCAATTTACGGCCAAATGAGATTGCCCGGATCATGGAGCATCTGTAGAAAGATACGTATGTCCCTACCAGGGGGCTAATGTCTATAAGTAACATAATCTCTCGAATTTCCTTCAAAAGGAAGTGCCAATGGGTTCAGAAACTTGTCTGAAAAACAGCGACGAATGATGTTCGTTGACTTTCAGGGCCAAAAAGTCCTTCTTAAGGCTGAATTTGAGGGTACTCCCGGCCACCTGGCGCAAGCGGGGAGTATTTTTTGGATTCACACGCTCGCCGCGAGAAGTTTGAGTACTTATGGGTCCAACACGGACTCCGAATGACAAAATTATGACCGTTTTAGTGAACATCTGTCCATTCTATGGCAGTCCTTGAAAGTACTTCATTTTCTCATGTGCTTTTTGCCTGATGGCCCCAAAATTTCTTGTCCTCTATAGATGAGATATCGTTTCCACATATATATTGACGGATGCCAGGAAAGCAATTTTGTTCTTGGCTTTCATATGCATGAGTTACAGCATGCCATCCGGCGAAAACAAGGAGAATAAGGCATATAGCCGCTGGATTTTCTTCAATTTACGGCCAAATGAGATTGCCCGGATCATAGAGCATCTGTAGAAAGGTACGTTTATCCCTACCAGGAGTGCTAATGTCTATAAGAAACATAATCTCTCGAATTTCCTTCAAAAGGAAGTGCCAATGCGTTCAGAAACTTGTCTGGAAAACAGCGACGAATGATGTTCTTTGACTTTCAGGGCCAAAAAGTCCTTGTTAAAGCTGAATTTGAGGGTACTCCCGGCCTCCTAGCGCAAGAGGGGAGTATTTTTTGGATTCACGCGCTCGCCACGAGAAGTTTGAGTACTTATGGGTCCAACACGGACTCCGAATGACAAAATTATGACCGTTTTAGTGAACATCTGTCCATTCTATGGCAGTCCTTGAAAGTACTTCATTTTCTCATGCGCTTTTTGCCTGATTGCCCCAAAAATTCTTGTCCTCTATAGAGGAGATATCGTTTACACATAGATATTGACCGATCCCAGGAATGCCCTTTTGTTCTTGGCTTTCATGCGCATGAGTTACAGCATGCCATCCGGCGAAAACAAGGAGTATAAGGCATATAGCCACTGGATTTTCTTCAATTCTGGCCAAATGAGATTGCCCGGATCATGGAGCATCTGAGAAAGGTACGTATGTCCCTACCAGGGCTAATGTCTATAAGCAACATAATCTCTCGAATTTCCTTCAAAAGGAAGTGCCAATGGGTTGAAACTTGTCCGAAAAACAATGATTTAATGATGTTCTTTGACTTTCGGCCAAAAGTCCTTCTTAAGGCTGAATTTGAGGGTACTCGGCCTCTGGCGCAAGCGGGAGTATTTTTGATTCACACGCCGCCATGAGAAGTTTGAGTACTTATGGGTCCAACACGGACCAATGACAAAATTATGACCGCTTTAGTGAACATCTGTCCATTCTATGGCGTCCTTGAAAGTACTTCATTTTCTCATGTGCTTTTTGCTGATTGCCCTAAAATTTCTTGTCCTCTATAGAGGATATATCGCTTCCACATATATATTGACCGATGCCAGAAAGCCCTTTTGTTCTTGGCTTTCATGCGCATGAGTTACAAAGATGCCATCCAAATGAAAACAAGGAGAATAAGGCATATAGTCGCTGGATTTTCTTCAATTTACGGCCAAATGAGATTGCCGGATCATAGAGCATCCAGAGAAAGGTACGCTTGTCCCTACCAGGGGTGCTAATGTCTATAAGAAACATAATCTCTCGAATTTCCTTCAAAAGGAAGTGCCAATGCGTTCAGAAACTTGTCTGGAAAACAGCAACGAATGATGTTCTTTGACTTTCAAGGCCAAAAAGTCCTGCTTAAGGCTGAATTTGAGGGTACTTCAGGCCTCCAGGCGCAAGCGGGGAGTATTTTCTGGATTCGTGCGCTCGCCGCGAGCAGTTTGAGTACTTATGTGATGCGGAGCATCCTTCCATCATCCCCATGGACTCTACATCAACACATCCAACCCCACAAGGACCTATGACTCGAGCACGTGCAAGAGCTCTTGAAACCGAGGTGACTTCTCTCCTAAATGATATTTCATATGACCCTCTCGAGACATGGCTACTACCTAAGTCAGATACACTATGCATGATTAGGTGTCAAGAAGAACCTCCCGAGGATGCACGTGAAGATGGACAAGCTGCCCACTCCACGGATGAAGAGAACCAGCTGAAATGGACAAGTTCACCTTCCAGGCCCCGGACATCCGGCCCAGACCCCGGACATCTGGCCCCTGGAGACGCCAACTGATGTAGGGTGGAACCCTAATTCGTCGATCTTTCACGTTTGGAGGGGATCCTACGGAGGGAACACGAAGAACGCGCGGAAGAATGAGAGGAAATCACGGGGAAGAACGAGGGAGACACTCAATCGACAAGAGATCAATCACACAAGGTCTAGATCATCGAAGCACGAGTGATACATGGTCCAAAATCAACAAAGGAAAGATACAAAGGTAGCCGTTCTTCTCCCGGAGGAGGTCTTGAATCCACGAGGGGATCTTCCCGTAGAGGGGTCTTGAATCCGATGGATCTTCTCCTAGACGGAGGTCCCGATCTCCGTGGAGAAGTACCGGTGGATGAGCAAAGGCTCTCACACACAAATATGAGCTAGTCCAATGCTAAGTCTCAAAGTGAGGAGAGGGGTCCTATATATAGAGTCTGGGCGAAGGGTACATGGGCTCAGCTTAACACGCTGCTGCAGCGCTGGCCGGACGATCCGGCGACGATCCGCATGATCCGGCTGGTCCGGATGATCGGGTGGGGCCCGGATGGTCCGGTGCTCTTGGTGACGGCGCAGGCCGGATGTCGGCTGGGGTCCGGACGTCCGGGCGGGTCCGGATGATCCGCCTGGGTCCGGATGATCCGGCTTCAGCGTGGAGGTTCTGCTGCCTCGGTGGAGTTAGCGGATCGTCCGGACCGGGTCCGGATCATCCGGCTCGTCCGGATCGTCCGGCCTCTGTCCGGATCGTCCGCCTCTCTGTCCTTGTTGCTTTCTCCTCTCCGTCTTCACGTATGTCTTCCGATTCGATTCTCCTTGCTTCCTAGCCTCCTCATGGTCGACTCCTTGGTGCCCGAGTATGCATAGAGTTTCCGTTTGAGGTAGTAACCATGTCTCATGTGAATCAAGGAGAGTTGTGAGAGGAGTGATGTCACCTCGGTTTCAAGAGCTCTTGCACGTGCTCGAGTCATCGGTCCTTGTGGTGTTGTAGGTGTTGATGTAGCGTCCATGGGGATGATGGAAGGATGCTCCGCATCATATCCCCTCCCTTCGAAAGGATCCGACCTCGGATCTAGTTCTTCATCACCATGGAAAGGCGAGAGGTCTTTGACGTTGAAGGTGTCGCTCACGTTGTACTTGTCGCTTGGTAGGTCGAGCTTGTAGGCGTTGTTGTTGTAGCGTGCTAACACCTTGAAGGGTCCATCGGCTCGAGGTAGAAGTTTGGACTTGCGTTCGTTGGGGAAGCGTTCCTTGCGAAGGTGTAGCCACACGAGATCGCCTATGTTGAATATCATGGGTTGCTTGTTGATGTTGAGCTTGGTCGCTAGTCGTTGTACTTGGCGCTCGATGGTGTTTCTTGTATCTTCATGCATCTTCTTGATGTAGCTTGCACAAGCACTTGCATTGAGGTTGGTGCGCTCTTGTAGAGGTAGAGGTAGGATGTCCAATGGGGACAATGGGTTGAAGCCGTAGACGACCTCGAAGGGGGACTTGCCGGTCGTCGAATGTCTTGCGCGGTTGTAGGCGTACTCGGCGATGGGTAGACACGCCTCCCACTCCTTGATGTTCTTCTTGATCAACACGCGAAGTAGAGTGGATAGCGTCCGGTTTGTCACCTCCGTTTGGCCGTCGGTTTGAGGATGGTATGCGGAGGAGAACAAGAGCTTGATTCCGAGCTTGGCGCAAAGAGTTTTCCAAAGTAACTCAAGAACTTGACGTCACGGTCGGAGATGATTGACTTTGGTACTCCATGGAGGCGCAAGATTTCCCTACAAAATAGATTTGCAATATGTGAAGCATCGTCTACTTTGTTGCAAGGAATGAAATGTGCCATTTTGGAAAATCTGTCCACAACAACAAATACGGAGTCCTTTCCATTTTGAGTTCTAGGCAAACCAAGTACAAAGTCCATGCTAATGTCTTCCCAAGGTTGATAAGGAATAGGAAGAGGCATGTAAAGACCATGAGATTGAGCTTTTGACTTAGCTTTGCGGCATGTAGAGCATCGGGTGGTGAAACGTGAAACGTCTCGAAACATCTTTGGCCAAAAGTAGTTCTTGGAGAGCGTGGCGAAAGTCTTGTCGCGTCCAAAGTGTCCCATAAGTCCACCGCCATGAGCCTCTTGCAAAAGGAGCAAACGAAGAGAAGACTCGGGTATGCAAAGTTTGTTAGCTCTCATAAGGTAACCGTCCTTAAGGTAATATTGTTCCCAAGATGTATGCGTCAAACATTTAGCATAATGATGTGCAAAAGATGGATCACTAGCATACAAATCTTTGATGTGCTCAAAACCAATAACATTCAACTCAAGTTGGGTGACAAGCGTACATATGCGTGAAAGTGCATCGACAACTACATTTTCCTTGCCCTTAATGTACTTGATCACATATGGAAAAGATTCAATAAATTCACTCCATTTAGCATGACGCTTGTTCAATTTAGTTTGACCTTTTAAGTACTTAAGCGTTTCATGATCGGTGTGGATGACAAACTCATGAGGTCTAAGATAATGTTCCCAAACATGTAGCACAGGCACTAAAGCATACAATTCTTTGTCATACACGGGATAGTTAAGTTGAGCACCGGAGAGTTTTTCACTAAAATAAGCAATGACTCGTTTTTCTTGCATTAAAACTCCGCCAATTACGGTACCACTTGCATCACAATGGACCTCAAAAGTTTTGTCAAAATTGGGTAAAGCAAGAATCGGAGCATGAGTAAGCAAAGACTTGAGCTCATCAAAAGCGTTTGATTGCAAAGGTCCCCAAACAAAAGGAGTATTCTTCTTACTCAAAGCATGCAAAGGAGCTGCAATAGTGCTAAAGTTTTTCACAAAGCGGCGATAAAAACCTGCAAGACCAAGGAAACTTCACACTTGTTGCAAATTGGTGGGTTGGGGCCAAGTTTTAATTGCTTTGATCTTAGTTTCATCAACATGGACACCCTTGGAAGAGACAACGAAACCCAAGAAAACCACTTTGTCAACTCCAAAAGTGCATTTCTTCAAGTTGGCATAAAGACTTTCCTTTCGAAGCGTTTGCAAAACAAGCTTAACATGATCAAGATGCTCTTTCATGGTTTTGCTAAACACAAGAATATCATCGAAGTAAACCACAACAAAGATTCCAATGTATGGGCGAAGTACATGATGCATAAGACGCACAAAAGTTCCGGGAGCTTCCGACAAACCCATAGGCATAACCAGCCATTCATATAAGCCAAATTTTGTTTTGAAAGCGGTTTTCCATTCATCACCCTCATGAATGCGGATCAATTTTTGAGAAAAAGTTGGCTCCACTAAGTTCATCAAGCATATCATCTAAGCGAGGAATGGGATGCCTATAGCGCACGGTGATAGCATTTATGGGTCTACAATCGGAGCACAAGCGGAAAGTTCCATCGGGTTTAGGCACAAGAATAACGGGCACGGCACAAGGGCTTAAGCTTTCACGTACATGACCGTTGTCGATTAGTTGTTGTACTTGCCGTTGAATCTCCTTGGTTTCTTCGGGATTGACACGGTATGGAGCTTTGTTTGGAAGTGGCACTCCGGGGATGAGGTCGATTCGATGCTCAATGCCTCGAAGAGGTAGACCCGGAGGTAGCTCATCGGGGAAAACATCTTGAAATTCCTGCAAAAGAGATTGAAACACCAAAGGTAGCTCATGAGTGGTGTTAGTTTGTGGTTCTCCATCCTTGCACACTAGGACAAAGTGCATCACACTCGATGGGTTCTCACACACTTCTCTCATCTCATGTTTGGTGGCTAATAGTATGAGGTTTTTCTCTAGGCTAAGAGGCGCCAAATTTGGCTTGTGGCTCTCACTCACTTTTTGGTTGCTCACTTTCTCACTCTTCTCTTTTTGGTTGGTGGCTTGTTTGTCGGCTATCACTTGACTAGGAGACATGGGTCGTAGGACATATTCTTTGCCTTTCATCTTGAAGCTGTAGTGGTTTGTACGCCCATTGTGGTAGACACCGCAGTCGAATTGCCATGGCCGACCAAGGAGGAGGTGGCAAACGGTCATTGGGACCACATCACACTCCAAAGTGTCTTCATATGCACCGATTTTGAAGGATACTTGGACCGTATGCTCAACTCAGATAGTCGGAGTCACTTAGCCATTGAACCTTGTATGGTTGCGGATGCTTCTTCTTGACCAATTGGAGCTTGGAGCATAGTTCTTCGCTTGCCAAGTTGTGGCAACTACCTCCATCGATGATGACCTTGACGGATCTCCCATTGATGCCGGCCTTTGTGTGGAAGATGTGGCATCGTTGGTCTTCTTCTTGGTGATGTTGAAGTGTCAAGACTTTGGAGACAACAAGAGCGGGGCTTGTATCTTCATCACAAAAGACTTGATCATCTTCATCCTCGTTGATGCGCGGTGCATGGCCACTTGCTCAATAGCGCCCATTTCATCTTCATTCATTGAGTCGAGGTGCCATCGTCGTTGAGTATCATGGTGCGCTTGTTGGTGCATTCATATGACTTGTGGCCTCGGCCGCCGCAAGTAAAACACTTGAAGGAGCTTGTCTTGACGGTCTCATCGGTTGGAGTAGATGATGAAGCACGCGGCTTGGAGTTGCTTGTAGTAGGAGGAGGACGACTTGAACTTGTAGAAGTTTTCTTGTAACTTGACTTGTCGTCGTTGCTTGGAAAAGACTTGGTTGATGTCGGTTGGGGTAGTTGTTGAAGCTTGGTTGTTGGAGAGGCCGATGTCTTGGATGAGTACTTGGCGATTTGAAGTCATCTTGCACTTGTCGTTCCGCCTTTGTAGCTTGATGCACGAGCTCAATGAGGTTGGAGTAGGGTTGGAAATCGGCGATCTTCTTGATGGGATGGTTGAGGCCATTCAAGAATCGTGCCATTGTTTGTTCATCATCCTCCGTGACATTGGCTCGAATCATGGCAATCTTCATTTCCTTGTAGTATTCTTCAACACTCTTTGTTCCTTGCTTGAGGAGTTGTAGCTTCTTGAAGAGATCACGGTTGTAGTAGGTGGGCACAAAGCGTGCTCTCATGAGCTCCTTCATTTGAGCCCAAGTGGTGATTGGAGGTTCACCTCTTGCTTGTCGGCGCTCAAGGACTTGTTCCCACCATATGAGCACATAGTCTTGGAACTCAAGTGATGCCATAGCGATCTTCTTCTCTTCCTCATAGTTGTGCAAACGAAAGATTTTGTCGACCTTCAATGCCCATGAGAGGTATTCTTCGGGATCATTGGTTCCATTGAACTTGGGCATTGTGAACTTGAGCTTGCCATAACGTTGTTCATCATTGTGTTGAGGTCGATGTTGATGATGACGTTCTTGACGTGGAGGATAATCATCCTCATGTTGCTCTTGACGAGGAGGAAGTCCATGATCAACTTGCTCTTGTTGACCTTGAGGTTGAGGATGAGCTTGTGGGGCTTGGCATTGCGCACGTGGATGGTAGTTCCTCTCTTGTATTTCTTCTCGAAGGGCTTCCTCTTGATTGCGCCTTTCGCGATTACGGTTGGCGAGAGCTCGACTTGATGCTTGAAGGGCGCGTTCCGCCTCAAGAGCTTGTGCTTCTCGTTGTTGTTGTTGTTGAAGATGTTGAGCTTCGGCGTCTTGTTGCTCTTGGTGTAGGCGCGCTCGTTCTTGTTCTTGTAGGTGACGAAGACATTGTCGTTCTTGAGCTTGAGCAAACGCCATTTGGCTCGATTGAGGACGAGGAACTTCTTCATCAACTTGCTCTTGGAGATTCTTGTCGTGTAGCGGGTTGCGAGATGCATGACGATCTTGACGCGCGGCTCGTCGAAGAATGTTCGATGACGGTGTACTAGTGTCGGAGAAGGAGTCGTCGGAGTGGCGACTTGAGTGGCTCTGTCTTGAGTGTGAAGAGTTAGAAGTACGCCGGTTCACCAACAAGGCGCGGATCTCGTCCATTCTTGCATCATTCTCTTTCTTGTGCGCGTCGAGTTTGTTGTCGAATTAATCTCGTGTACGTTGCTCGGAGAGTCGCAAGTCGGTGGAGAGGTTGCCGATGCGTTCGCTCAATGCTTGTTGCTCTTGATGGAGAGCTTGTTGTGCGCCAAAGAGGTGGCTCTTGGTGACGTAGGATGACATTTCGTCGTCTTGCTCGATGAAGAGTGGATTTGTAGAAGAACTTGGCCTATCCATCATTTCAAGCAAATTGTGAGTGGTAGAAGGAGAAGAATGAATACCAATGTACCTTTGACCGAAGTTGAAGATGAATCAAGTTCACTCAAATGCGGACAATGAAATAGCACTATTGGTACCGATCCTTGTCGATTCTCACACCTACACAAGTAAAAGCTTTTGGTGGAGCTTGGTTAGGATGGTGGCACAAAATTGATTGCAATCGTTAGCTTGACTCAAAAATGTTGAAGAAGATTCGCAAATTCGCATATGCAACAAGTAGACCAAGCAAGTAGTGGTACACGGAAACACACACGCAAATAGATAAATGGGATTTTGCAAACCAAAAGTGAGCCAAAATGTGGAATCCACGAAAATGCTCTTGTTGCACAATACTAGAGAGACGCTAGCACGATTGCACAATAGGCGGATACAGAGCTTGTGCACAACCTACTAGGCAAAAATGCAACGATCTCTATCCCACGTATGCTATATGTATGGTGTATCGGTGCAATGATCCAAGATGATCTTATATGACAATCTTAATGTTGTATGATGCTATGCTTGTTGCTTATAAGCTCTTTGCTTATCTTTCCTCTTTGCTTAAAAGCTTGAGTGGCTCTTTCTCTTTTGAGCTCTTTTCTTATGCAAACTTGATTAACTAAGATAGCAATTGTGTATGCGATGACGACTTTGTGACACACAAGTTGATTCGAGATATGCACCTCAATTGTATGTATGATATGGTGTATGCAACTAATGTGCACAAGTCACGTTGCGGCAATACTCAAAGGCTAGTCTCGTGGGTAAGCAATGCAAAAGATGGTATATGATGGTTATCAATGCAATTGCAAGGTATGACAAAGATGTAAATCGATGTTACCGTCAGAGCGAAGATGAGTAGCCGACCAAAATGAGTGTTTGTTGTTGATGTCACACCGCGCCTAGATAGCCGAAACACAAAAGGACACGGAAATCTCACTCAAATTGTCGAACTCAAAATCGAATGGTAGTACGGAGGTTGAGTCTTGGGGTTTGGCAAGTGGAAATGGTGGTGGATAGGGTGGGGAGGGTGTATATGTGTGTGGAAGGTGGTGGTGGTGGATGTGGGCTGCAGAATCTGCAGTTTCGGCAGAGGAAGCCGGATGATCCGGGCCAGGAGCCGGATGATCCGGGACTTGGTCCGGATGATCCGGGCAGGTCAACCACGCACGGGAATGGCTCGGGAAGAACACGAAAATGGGGTGGAATTTGACGATTTCGGGGATTTTAGGTGGATTTCGAGGGGGAGAAGGTGGGGAAACACAAGATCCAAGTTACACACCGAATCCACGGATCAAAAACAACAAAACATCATCAAAACTAACAAATCACAAAAAAATTTGGGGGTATTTTTGTGGGGATTTTCGGGTTTTTAGGACGAAAACAACAAAATCAAGCTAGAAATCACGAGGTAGGGGCTCAAAAAACGTGATCAACGTGGCTCATGATACCATATGATGTAGGGTGGAACCCTAATTAAATCGATCTTTCACGTTTGGAGGGATCCTACGGAGGAACATGAAGAACGCGGAAGAACGAGAGGAAATCACGGGAAGAACGAGGGAGACACTCAATCGACAAGAGATCAATCACACAAGGTCTAGATCATCGAAGCACGAGTGATACATGGTCCAAAATCAACAAAGGAAAGATACAAAGGTAGCCGTTCTTCTCCGGAGGAGGTCTTGAATCCACGAGGATCTTCCCATAGAGGGTCTTGAATCCGATGGATCTTCTCCTAGACGGAGGTCCTGATCTCTGTGGAGAAGTACCGGTGGATGAGCAAAGGCTCTCACACACAAATATGAGCTAATCCAATGCTAAGTCTCAAAGTGAGGAGAGTGGGTCCTATATATAGAGTGCTGGGCGAAGGGTACATGGGCTCAGCCAACACGCACGCTGCACAGCGCTGGCGGACGATCCGGGCGACGGCCGGACGATCCGGCTGGCGACGGTCCGGATGATCCGATGGTGGGGCCCGGATGGTCCGGTGCTCACTGGTGACGGCGCAGGCCGGATGTCCGGCTGGGGTCCGGACGTCCGGCGGGTCCGATGATCCGGCCTGGGTCGGATGATCCGGCTTCAGCGTGGAGGTTCTGCTGCCTTCGGTGGAGTTAGCGGATCGTCCGGACCGGGTCCGGATCATCCGGCTCGTCCGGATCGTCCGGGCCTCTGTCCGGATCGTCCGGCCTCTCTGGTCCTTGTTGCTTTCTCCTCTCCGTCTTCACGTATGTCTTCCGCTTCCGATTCTCCTTGCTTCCTAGCCTCCTCATGGTCGACTCCTTGGTGCCTGAGTATGCATAGAGTTTCCATTTGAGGTAGTAACCATGTCTCATGTGAATCGAAGGAGAGTTGTGAGAGGAGTGATGTCACCTTTGTTTCAAGAGCTCTTGCACGTGCTCGAGTCATCGGTCCTTGTGGTGTTGTAGGTGTTGATGTAGCGTCCATGGGGATGATGGAAGGATGCTCCGCATCACCAACACAGCAGCCGTAGCTCAGCCAAGAAGACTACAGGGCCCGGACATCCGGCCCCCAGGCCCCGGACATCCGGCCTCCCACGGCTCCCGAAACCGGCCCTCGCCGAAATCCGCGCCCGCACCAGAGACTACAGAAGGTCGCACCGCCAGCCCGGACTTCCGGCCCCCAGCCCGGACATCCGGCCTCACATGAAGCCCCGGACATCCGGCCCGACGCCCGGACATCCGGCTTCACTGCAGCGTGAAAAAGTGAAGGGCGAAGCCCATGTACCCATTCGCCCCGAGACTATATATACTCCATCCCTTCTTCTTTCTAGGGTTAGCAAAGGATTAGCTCATATTTTGTGTGAGAGCTTTGCTCATCCACTTGGTTACTTCTCCTGAGCTCGGGACCTCTACGGAGAAGATCCCCAAGCGGATTCAAGACCCCTTCAAGGGAAGACCATCAAGACCTCCTCACGGAGAAGAACCGGTTACCTTTTGTATCGTCCTTTGTTGACTTTGGATCTCGTGAATCTCTTATGTGTATGGTGATCTAGCACTTGTGTGATCGATTCCCTTGTCGGTTGAGTGATTCTCTCGCTTTCCCGTGTTTCCCCTTGTGCTTCGCTGTTCTTCGTGTTCCTCCGTGAGGATCCCTCCAAACGTGAAAGATCGATTTAATTAGGGTTCCACCTACATCATATGGTATCATGAGCCAGGTTGATCACGTTTTGGAGCCCCTACTCGTGATTTCTAGCTTGATTTTGTTGTTTTCGTCCTAAAATCCGAAAATCCCCACAAAAATACCCCCAAATTTTTTTGTGATTTGTTCGTGTGATGAAATTTTGTTGGATTTGGTCCATGGATTTGTGTTGCTACGTGTGGATCTAGCTTTCCCCACCTTCCCCACCCTTTTCCATCCACCAATTCATCCGAATTTTGCCTCGAGTTGCGATTTTCCCATGAATTCTTCGTGTTCGCTCTCGAGCGAGCCGGACATCCGCCCGTGTCCCCGGACATCCGAACCCGGACATCCGCTGCAAACCCGACATCCGCCCCGAAACAAGAACTCCAACACCCGCGCCCATTTCACGATACCTTT
The DNA here is from genome assembly GCA_021437245.1 of Aegilops speltoides. Taxonomy (NCBI): domain Eukaryota; kingdom Viridiplantae; phylum Streptophyta; class Magnoliopsida; order Poales; family Poaceae; genus Aegilops; species Aegilops speltoides. The sequence continues at coordinate 297,449,815 of CM038147.1, forward strand.
GCCAAATTTTACCACGGTGCCCACGACATCTTCCGCATACACACAACACTTTCCAAAAACACACCCACCGCTCACTGCTACCTCCTATGTTGATTTTGATGTGTCTTGGTCTTTGAGATTTTGAGTTGTGGTTCCCGTGTCCTATTGTGTTTCGGCTATATAGGTACGGTTCGACGTCATCATCACCACCGCTCATCTCCATCGACTACTCAACATTGCCAAGGACGGTAACTTCGACGACATCTTTGTCATAACTTGCAATTGCATTGATACCCCACATGGCCTTACTTTTGCGTAACTTACCCATCGAGACTAGCCATTGAGTATTGCCGGCAACGTGACTTGTGCACATTTAGTGATCATACTCCATAGCATACATACCATACCAAAGTGGTGCATATCTTGGGATCCAGTTGTGTGTCACAAAGTTGTCATAGCGTACACAATTGCTATCTCGGTTCGTGAAGTTTTGCATGAGAAAAGAGCTCAAAAGTGAAAGAGCCACCCAAGCTTTTAAGCAGAAAGGAAAGATAAGCAAAGAGCTTATAAGCAAGAACCATAGCATCATACATCATTAAGATTGTCATATTGGATCATCTTGGATCATTGCACCATAACACCATACATATAGCATACTTGGGATAGAGATAGTTGCATTTTGCCTAGTAGGTTGTGCACAAGTTTGCGTATCCGCCTATTGTGCAATCGTGCTAGCGTCTCTCTAGTATTGTGCAACAAGAGCATTTTCGTGGATTCCACATTTTGGCTCACCTTTGGTTTGCACAATCCCATTTATCTATTTGCGTGTGTGTTTCCGTGTACCCATACTTGCTTGGTCTACTTGTTGCATTTGCAAATTTGTGAATCTTTTCCAACATTATTGAAGCTCACTTACTATTGCAATCAATTTTGTGCCACCATCCTAACCAAGCTCCACCAAAAGCTTTTACTTGTGTAGGTGTGAGAATCGACAAGGATTGGTACCAATAGTGCTATTTCACTGTCCGCATTTGAGTGAACTTGATTCATCTTCAACTTCGGTCAAAGGTACATTGGTATTCGTTCTTCTCCTTCTACCACTCACAATTTGCTGGAAATGATGGATAGGCCAAGTTCTTCTACAAATCCACTCTTCATCGAGCAAGACGACGACATGTCATCATACGTCACCAAGAGCCACCTCTTTGGCGCACAACGAGCTCTACATCAAGAGCAACAAGCAATGAGCGAACGCATCGACAACCTCTCCACCGACTTGCGACTTTCCAAGCAACGTACAAGAGAGTACTTCGATAACAAGCTCGACGCGCACAAGAAGGAGGACGATGCAAGAATGGACGAGATCCGCGCCTTGTTGGTGAACTGGCGTACTTCTACTTCCTCACACTCAAGACGGAGCCACTCAAGTCGCCACTCCGACGACTCCTTCTCCGACACAAGTACACCGTCATCGAACACTCTTCGACGAGCCGCGCGTCAAGACCGTCATGCATCTCGAAACCCGCTACAAGACAAGAATCTCCAAGAGCAAGTTGATGAAGAAGTCCCTCGTCCTCAATCGAACCAAGTGGCGTTTGCTCAAGCACAAGAACGACAATGTCTTCGTCGCCAACAAGAACAAGAACGAGCGCGCCTACATCAATAGCAACAAGACGCCGAGGCTCAACGTCTTCAACAACAACAATGAGAAGCACAAGCTCTTGAGGCGGAACGTGCCCTTCAAGCATCAAGTCGAGCTATTGCCAACCACAATCGCGAAAGGTGCAATCAAGAGGAAGCCCTTCGAGAAGAAATCCAAGAGAGGAACTACCATCGGCGTGCGCAACGTCAAGCCCCACAAGCTCCTTCACAAGCTCCTCAAGCTCCTCTTCAATATCAAGGCCAACAAGAGCAAGTTGATCATGGACTTCCTCCTCGCCAAGAGCAACATGAGGATGATTACCCTCCACGTCAAGAACGTCATCACCAACATCGACCTCAACACAATGAAGAACAACGCTATGGCAAGCTCAAGTTCACAATGCCCAAGTTCAATGGAACCAATGATCCCGAAGAGTACCTCTCATGGGCATTGAAGGTCGACAAAATCTTTCGTTTGCACAACTATGAGGAAGAGAAGAAGATCGCTATGGCATCACTTGAGTTCCAAGAATATGTGCTCATATGGTGGGAACAGGTCCTTGAGCGCCGACAAGCAAGAGGTGAACCTCCAATCACCACATGGGCTCAAATGAAGGATGTCATGCGAGCACGCTTTGTGCCCACCTACTACAACCGTGATCTCTTCAAGAAGCTACAACTCCTCAAGCAAGGAACAAAGAGTGTTGAAGAATACTACAAGGAAATGGAGATTGCCATGATTCGAGCCAATGTCACGGAGGATGATGAGCAAACAATGGCACGATTCTTGCATGGACTCAACCATCCCATCAAGAAAATCGCCGACTTCCAACCCTACTCCAACCTCAATGAGCTCGTGCATCAAGCTACAAAGGCGGAACGCCAAGTACAAGATGACTTCAAGTACGCCAAGTACTCTTCCAAGGCATACGGCTTCTCCAACAACCAAGCTTCAACAACTACTCCAACTTCGACATCAAACAAGCCTTTTCCAAGCAACGACGACAAGTCAAGTTACAAGAAAACTTCTACAAGTTCGAGTCGTCCTCCTCCTACTACAAGCAACTCCAAGCCGCGTGCTTCATCATCTACTCCAACCGATGAGACCGTCAAGACAAGCTCCTTCAAGTGCTTTACTTGCGGCGGCCGAGGCCACAAGTCCTATGAATGCATCAACAAGCGCACCATGATACTCAACGACGATGGCACCTACGACTCAATGAGTGAAGACGAAATGGACGCTATTGAGCAAGTGGCCATGCACCGGCGCATCAATGAGGGTGAAGATGATCAAGTCTTTTGTGATGAAGATACAAGTCCCGCTCTTGTTGTCTCCAAAGTCTTGACACTTCAACATCAACAAGAAGAAGACCAACGATGCCACATCTTCCACACAAAGGCCGGCATCAATGGGAGATCCGTCAAGGTCATCATCGATGGAGGTAGTTGCCACAACTTGGCAAGCGAAGAACTATGCTCCAAGCTCCAATTGGTCAAGAAGAAGCACCCGCACCCCTACAAGGTTCAATGGCTAAGTGACTCCGGCACTATACGAGTTGAGCATACGGTCCAAGTCTCCTTCAAAATCGGTGCATATGAGGACACTTTGGAGTGTGATGTGGTCCCAATGACCGTTTGCCACCTCCTCCTTGGTCGGCCATGGCAATTTGACCGTGGTGTCTACCACAATGGGCGTACAAACCACTATAGCTTCAAGATGAAAGAAAAAGAATATGTCCTACGACCCATGTCTCCTAGTCAAGTGATAGCCGACAAACAAGCCACCAACCAAAGAGAGAAGAGTGAGAATGTGAGCCACCATAAAGTGAGTGAGAGCCACAAGCCAAATTTGAGCACCTCTTCGCCTAGAGAGAAAAACCTCATACTATTTGCCACCAAAAGTGAGATGAGAGAAGTGTGTGAGAACCCATCGAGTGTGATGCACTTTGCCCTTGTGTGCAAGGATGGAGATACAAAAACTAACACCATTCACGAGCTACCTTTGGTGTTTCAATCTCTTTTGCAGGAATTTCAAGAAGTTTTCCCCGATGAGCTACCTCCGGGTCTACCTCCTCTGCGAGGCATTGAGCATCGAATCGACCTCATCCCCGGAGCGCCACTTCCAAACAAAGCTCCACACCGTGTCAATCCCGAAGAAACCAAGGTGATGAGGACATCAATCCTCCCCTTCTTGAAATGAAGTCGTCCTCGACGGAAGTTCATCTTCCTCACCCAAATAAGGCTTCAAATCTGCAATGTTAAAAGTGGGAAGACTAACCCCAAAATCTGCAGGCAGCTCAAGTTTATATGCATTATCATTTATTTTCTCCAACACCTTAAGGGACCAACAGCACGTGGCATTAGCTTTGATTTGCGCAAATCAGGAAATCTATCCTTACGCAAATGTAACCAAACAAGATCTCCAGGTGCAAACACAACATGTTTTCTACCCTTATCTCCAGCAAGTTTATATTTAGCATTCATACGCTCAATGTTTTCCTTAGTTAACTCATGCATTTTTAAAATCAGTTCAGCACGTTCTTTAGCATCAAAATTAACCTTTTCCGAAGATGGAAGAGGCAACAAATCAATAGGTGCACGAGGTAGGAAACCATACACAACTTCAAAAGGCCACATCTTAGTAGTAGAATGCAATGAACGATTATAAGCAAATTCAATATGAGGCAAGCATTCCTCCCACATTTTCTTATTATTCTTTAGAACAGCCCTAAGCATAGTAGACAATGTTCTATTGACAACTTCAGTTTGTCCACCAGTTTGGGGGTGACAAGTAGTACTAAAAAGCAGTTTAGTCCCCAACTTAGCCCATAAACATCTCCAAAAGTGGCTAAGAAATTTAGTATCACCATCTGAAACAATAGTATTTGGCACACCATGCAAGCAAATAATTTCACGAAAGAACAAATCAGCAACATTAACAGCATCATCGCTTTTATGACATGGTATAAAGTGTGCCATTTTCGAGAATCTATCCACGACAACAAATATGCTATCCCTCCCCTTCTTTTTTCTAGGTAAACCTAAAACAAAGTCCATAGATATATCCTCCCAAGGAACACTAGGTACAGCCAAAGGCATATATAAACCATGAGGATTGAGTCGTGACTTAGCTTTTTGACATGTAGTGCAGCGAGCAATAAAACGCTCAACATCCCGTCTCATCTTTGGCCAAAAGAAATGTGTAGCAAGTACGTCCTCCGTCTTCTTCACGCCAAAGTGTCCCATTAGTCCTCCTCCATGCGCCTCCTGCAACAACAAAAGACGAACGGAGCTAGCTGGAATGCATAGCTTGCTAGCACGGAACACAAATCCATCATTAACGACAAACTTGTTCCATGTTCTTCCTTCTTTACAATGCCGCAATACATCTTTAAAATCAGCATCATGCACATATTGATCTTTGATGGTCTCCAAACCAAATATTTTGAAGTCAAGTTGTGAAAGCATAGTATAGCGACGAGATAATGCATCGGCAATAACATTTTCTTTACCCTTCTTGTGTTTAATGACATAAGGGAAAGTCTCAATGAATTCAACCCATTTAGCATGTCTACGATTCAATTTAGCTTGACTTTTAATATGTTTCAAAGATTCATGATCAGAATGTATAACAAATTCTTTGGGCCATAAATAATGTTGCCATGTTTCTAAAGTCCGAACAAGAGCATATAATTCTTTATCATAAGTAGAATAATTCAGACTAGGCCCACTCAATTTTTCGTGAGATGATAAAAGTATGCAACAGGTTTGCCATCTTGTAATAACACACCTCCTAATACAATTCCACTAGCATCACATTCAAGCTCAAAAGTCTTATTAAAATCAGGAAGTTGGAGTAAAGGAGCATGTGTCAACTTATCTTTCAACACCGTGAAGGCTTCTTCCTGTGCGGTACCCCAAACAAAAGGCACATCCTTCTTTGTAAGCTCGTTGAGAGGTGCAGCAATGGTGCTGAAATCTCTCACAAAACGCCTATAGAAACCAGCGAGGCCAAGGAAACGCCTCACTTGTGTGACCGTTTTGGGCTGCGGCCAACTCTCAATAGCTTCAATCTTGGCTTTATCAACTTCAATTCCCTGTGGAGTAACAACATAGCCAAGAAAAGATACTCGGTCGGTGCAAAAGGTGCACTTCCCAAGGTTACCAAACAAACGTGCATCACGTAGAGCATTAAAAATAGCACGTAAATGTTCCAAATGTTCTTCCAAAGATTTGCTATAAATCAGTATATCATTTAAATAGACTACCACAAATCGTCCAATGAAAGCACGTAAAACTTCGTTCATTAATCTCATGGAAGTAGTAGGTGCATTAGTTAACCCAAAAGGCATGACTAACCACTCATATAATCCAAACTTAGTTTTAAATGCTGTTTTCCATTCATCTCCCAATTTAATACGAATTTGATGGTATCCACTACGCAAATCAACTTTGGAGAATATTGTAGGGCCACGAAATTCACCCCCTCTTCCTCCATATATACAGCCCTTAGGGCACCGTTTAGACTTTGGGTTTTGTTTAGATTAAAAGTTCGCCTCGCGGAGAGCAGACCCTCGTGGTCAGGTTGATCGTGCTCTGGCGTGTTCAATAACCTCTCGGAGTTGGTTTAGCGATTGCTAAGGCGCGACGTCCTCGCACGTTCCTAGTCGGATCGTCAAAGTCGACTTCCACCAAAGCAAAATCCACCATATCATCGAAAGACGGGACACCTTTGCCTCTATCAAGTGGTATCAGATTTCCAGGTTGCTCGGTGAGATTTTACAGTTTTTCGTAGTTTAGTTCGAGTCTGTTCTTCATACCTATAGTCCACGAAAAAGCCAAAAAAAATTAGGGTTAGTTCATCCCGTCCGAACCAATCTGAGCCTTTGCATAATCTTTTCTCAGATTTGCTTTGTTGAATTTGCGGTTGCATCGTCGTGTCAAGTTCTTTGGTCTTAGCGTCTAGTCTTTTAGAGTTTGAGTTCATTCACAAAGTTGTCACGTCGCCGCTGCCATATACCACCACCACATATTCACCGCTAATCCGAATCCATATACGCCACCACATATCCGCCGCCATCACGCCCATCCGAGTCCACCGCAACATATATCCGCCACCGGTCCGAAGTTCCACCAGATTCATCTCCGCCACCATCCGAGTTCCACCAGATTCATCTCCGCCACCAGTCCGAGTTCCACCAGATTCATCTCCGCCACCAGTCCTAGTCCGAGTCCAGTAATTGTTGCATTGTTCTCGATTTCCAGATCACGCGATACTCCGAGTCGTGACAGCAGAGGACTCCCCAACTTGCAAGCCATCCGCAGAAGAAAAATAGTTCCAGTTTCAAAAAAAAAACTAAGTCTCGAAAAATTCTGGCTAGGCAGTTTTTAGACCATTTGTAGACTTTTCCGAAAAAAATTTGTTGCGGAGCAAAAAAAAAAGAGGAAAAAAAGTGCAAAAAAAAAGGAAAAAAAAAAAGAAAAAAAAAATTCAGAGTGTGCTTCTCCCTTGTTTACGTGCAGCGCCGTGATTTTGTTAGTGTTCTAGGCTCGCGTCTCTAGCACGGTCTAGCCTAGGACCAAAGACAAAGATCGCTGTTGAGCGCTTATTCAACTTTGCATCTCTGAATTGATTATTCTTGACCTTTTTGCTACCATATTATAAGCCTTCCCAGCTTCTCATCACAAGGAGATTCAACGGCAAGTACAAAAGCTAATCGACAACGGTCATGTACGTGAAAGCTTAAGCCCTTGTGCCGTTCCCGTTATACTTGTGCCTAAGCCCGATGGAAGTTTCCGCTTGTGTTCCGATTGTAGACCTATAAATGCTATCACCGTGCGCTATAGACATCCCATTCCTCGGTTAGATGATATGCTTGATGAACTTAGTGGAGCCAACTTTTTCTCAAAAATTGATCTTAAAAGTGGCTATTATCAAATCCGCATTCATGAGGGTGATGAATGGAAAACTGCTTTCAAAACCAAATTTGGCTTATATGAGTGGTTGGTTATGCCTATGGGTTTGTCGGAAGCACCCGGAACTTTTGTGCGACTTATGCATCATGTGCTTAGACCTTATATTGGAATCTTTGTTGTGGTTTACTTCGATGATATTCTTGTGTTTAGCAAAACCATGAAAGAACATCTTGATCATGTTAAGCTTGTTTTGCAAACACTTCGAAAAGAAAGTCTTTATGCCAATTTGAAAAAATGCACTTTTGGAGTTGACAAAGTGGTTTTCTTGGGTTTCGTTGTATCTTCCAAGGGTGTTCATGTTGATGAAACTAAGATTAAAGCAATTAAAACTTGGCCCCAACCCACCAATTTGCAACAAGTGCTTGAAGTTTCCTTGGTCTTGCAGTTTTTATCGTCGCTTTGTGAAAAACTTTAGCACTATTGCAGCTCCTTTGCATGCTTTGAGTAAGAAGAATACTCCTTTTGTTTGGGGACCTTTGCAATCAAACGCTTTTGATGAGCTCAAGTCTTTGCTTACTCATGCTCCGATTCTTGATTTGCCCAATTTTGACAAAACTTTTGAGGTCCATTGTGATGCAAGTGGTACCGGAATAGGCGGAGTTTTAATGCAAGAAAAACGAGCCATTGCTTACTTTAGTGAAAAACTCTCCGGTGCTCAACTTAACTATCCCGTTTATGACAAAGAATTGTATGCTTTAGTGCGTGTCCTCCATGTTTGGGAACATTATCTTAGACCTCATGAGTTTGTCATCCATACCGATCATGAAATGCTTAAGTACTTAAAAGGTCAAACTAAATTGAATAAGCGTCATGCCAAATGGAGTGAATTTATTGAATCTTTTCCATATGTGATCAAGTACATTAAGGGCAAGGAAAATGTAGTTGCCGATGCACTTTCACGCATATGCACGCTTGTCACCCAACTTGAGTTGAATGTTATAGGTTTTGAGCATATCAAAGATTTGTATGCTAGTGATCCATCTTTTGCACCTCATTATGCTAAATGTTTGACGCATACATCTTGGGAACAATATTACCTCAAGGATGGTTATCTTATGAGAGCTAACAAACTTTGCATACCCGAGTCTTCTCTTCGTTTGCTACTTTTGCAAGAGGCTCATGGAGGTGGACTCATGGGACACTTTGGACGCGACAAGACCTTCGCCACGCCTCCAAGAACTACTTTTGGCCCAAGATGTTTCGAGACATTTCACGCTTCACCACCCGATGCTCTACATGCCGCAAAGCTAAGTCAAAAGCTCAATCTCATGGTCTTTACATGCCTCTTCCAATTCCATATCAACCTTGGGAAGACATTAGCATGGACTTTGTACTTGGTTTGCCTAGAACTCAAAATGGAAAGGATTCCGTGTTTGTGGTTGTAGATCGATTTTCTAAGATGGCACATTTTATTCCTTGCAACAAGGTAGACGATGCTTCACATATTGCAAATCCCTTTGTAGGGAAATCTTGCGCCTCCATGGAGTACCAAAGACAATCGTCTCCGATCGCGACGCCAAGTTCTTGAGTTACTTTTGAAGACTCTTTGCGCCAAGCTCGCATCAAGCTCTTGTTCTCATCCGCATACCATCCTCAAACCGACGGCCAAACGGAGGTGATAAACCGGACGCTCTCCACTCTACTTAGCGTGTTGATCAAGAAGAACATCAAAGAGTGGGAGACGTGTCTACCAATCACCGAAGCACGCCTACAACCGCACAAGACATTCGACGATCGGCAAGTCCCCCTTCGAGGTCGTCTACGGCTTCAACCCATTGTCCCCATTGGACATCCTACCTCTACCTCTACAAGAGCGCACCAACCTCGACGCAAGTGCCCGTGCAAGCTACATCAAGAAGGTGCATGAAGATACAAGAAACACCATCGAGCGCCAAGTACAACGACTAGCGACCAAGCTCAACATCAACAAGCAACCCATGATCTTCAACATAGGCGATCTCGTGGCTACACCTTCGCAAGGAACGCTTCCCCAACGAACGCAAGTCCAAACTTCTACCTCGAGCCGATGGACCCTTCAAGGTGTTAGCACGCTACAACAACAACGCCTACAAGCTCGACCTACCAAGCGACAAGTACAACGTGAGCGATACATTCAACGTCAAAGACCTCTCGCGTTTCCATGGTGATGAAGAACTAGATCCGAGGTCGGATCCTTTCGAAGGGAGGGGATATGATGCGGAGCATCCTTCCATCATCCCCATGGACTCTACATCAACACCCACAATACCACAAGGACCGATGACTCGAGCACGTGCAAGAGCTCTTGAAACCGAGGTGACATCAATCCTCTCACAACTCTCCTTCGATTCACATGAGACATGGTTACTACCCCAAACGGAAACTCTATGCATACTCAGGCACCAAGGATTCGACCATGAAGAGGCTAGGAGGCCAGGAGAATCGGAAGCGGAAGACATACGTGAAGACGGAGAGGAGAAAGTAACAAGTACCAGGGAGGCCGGACGATCCGGACAGAGGCCCGGACGATCCGGACACAGCCCGGATGATCCGACCCTGGTCCGGACGATCCGGCTAACTCCACCGAAGGCAACAGAACCTCCACGCTGAAGCCGGATCATCCGGACCCAGGCCCGGATCATCCAGACCCCGCCCGGACGTCCGGACCCCCAGCCGGACATCCGCCCGCGCCGTCACCAAGAGAGCATTCGGACCATCCGGGCCCCACCCGGATCATCCAGACCAGCCAGATCATCCGGACCGTCGCCGGATCGTCCGGCTGCTGCGCTACAGCAGCGTGTTGGGCTGAGCCCATGTACCCCTTCGCCCTGCACTCTATATATAGGACCCCTCTCCTCACTTTGAGACTTAGCATTGATTAGCTCATATTTGTGTGTGAGAGCCTTTGCTCATCTACGGTACTTCTCCACGGAGATCGGGACCTCCGTCTAGGAGAAGATCCATCGGATTCAAGACCCCTATACGGAAGATCCTCGTGGATTCAAGACCTCCTCCGGAGAAGAACGGCTACCTTTGTATCTTTCCTTTGTTGATTTTGGACCATGTATCACTCGTGCTTCGATGATCTAGACCTTGTGTGATTGATCTCTTGTCGATTGAGTGTCTCCCTCGTTCTTCCCCGTGATTTCCTCTCGTTCTTCCGCGCGTTCTTCGTGTTCCCTCCGTAGGATCCCCTCCAAACGTGAAAGATCGACGAGTTAGGGTTCCACCCTACATCAGGACCTTTGCAATCCAACGGTTTTGATGAGCTCAAGTCTTTGCTTACTCATGCTCCGATTCTCGCTTTGCCCAATTTTGACAAAACTTTTGAGGTTCATTGTGATGCAAGTGGTACCGGAATTGGCGGAGTTTTGATGGAAGAAAAACGAGCCATTGCTTATTTTAGTGAAAAACTCTCCGGTGCTCAACTTAACTATCCCGTGATGACAAGGAATTGTATGCTTTAGTGCATGTACTACATTTTTGGGAACATTATCTTAGACCTCATGAGTTTGTCATCCATACCGATCATGAAACGCTTAAGTACTTGAAAGGTCAAACTAAATTGAACAAGCGTCATGCCAAATGGAGTGAATTTATTGAATCTTTCCCATATGTGATCAAGTACATTAAGGGCAAGGAAAATGTAGTTGCCGATGCACTTTCACGTATATGCACGCTTGTCACCCAACTTGAGTTGAATGTTATTGGCTTTGAGAACATCAAAGATTTGTATGCTAGTGATCCATCATTTGCACCTCATTATGCTAAATGTTTGACGATACATCTTGGGAACAATATTACCTCAAGGATGGTTATCTTATGAAAGCTAACAAACTATGCATTCCGAGTCTTCTTCGCTTGCTCCTTTTGCAAGAGGCTCATGGAGGCGGACTCATGGGACATTTTGGACGCGACAAGACCTTCGCCACGCTCTCCAAGAACTACTTTTGGCCCAAGATGTTTCGAGACGTCTCACGCTTCACAACCCGATGCTCTACATGCCGCAATGCTAAGTCAAAAGCTCAATCTCATGGTCTTTACATGCCTCTTCCTATTCCTTAACAACCTTGGGAAGACATTAGCATGGATTTTGTACTTGGTTTGCCTAGAACTAAAAAAGGAAAGGATTCCGTGTTTGTTGTTGTGGACCGATTTTCTAAGATGGCACATTTCATTCCTTGCAACAAGGTAGACGATGCTTCACATATTGCAAATCTCTTTTGTAGGGAAATCTTGCGCCTCCATGGAGTACCAAAGACAATCGTCTCCGACCGCGACGTCACGTTCTTGAGTTACTTTTGGAAGACCCTATGCGCCAAGCTCAGAATCAAGCTCTTGTTCTCATCCGCATACCATCCTCAAACCGACGGCCAAACGGAAGTGACGAACCGGACGCTATCCACTCTACTTCGCGTGTTGATCAAGAAGAACATCAAGGAGTGGGAGGCATGTCTACCCATCGCCGAGTACGCCTACAACCGTGCAAGACACTCGACTACCGGCAAGTCCCCCTTCGAGGTCGTCTACGGCTTCAACCCATTGTCCCCATTGGACATTCTACCTCTACCTCTACAAGAGCGCACCAACCTCGACGCAAGTGCCCGTGCAAGCTACATCAAGAAGATGCATGAAGATACAAGACACACCATCGAGCGCCAAGTACAACGACTAGCGACAAAGCTCAACATCAACAAGCAACCAATGATCTTCAACATAGGCGATCTCGTGTGGCTACACCTTCGCAAGGAACGCTTCCTCAACGAACGCAAGTCCAAACTTCTACCTCGAGCCCATGGACCCTTCAAGGTGTTAGCACGCTACAACAACAACGCTTACAAGCTCGACCTACCAACCGACAAGTACAACGTGAGCGACACCTTCAACGTCAAAGACCTCTCGCCTTTCCATGGTGATGAAGATCTTGATCCGAGGTCGGATCCTTTCGAAGGGAGGGGATATGATGCGGAGCATCCTTCCATCATCCCCATGGACTCTACATCAACACATCCAACCCCACAAGGACCTATGACTCGAGCACGTGCAAGAGCTCTTGAAACCGAGGTGACTTCTCTCCTAAATGATATTTCATATGACCCTCTCGAGACATGGCTACTACCTAAGTCAGATACACCATGCATGATTAGGTGTCAAGAAGAACCTCCCGAGGATGCACGTGAAGATGGACAAGCTGCCCACTCCACGGATGAAGAGAACCAGCTGAAATGGACAAGTTCACCTTCCATGCCCCGGACATCCGGCACAGACCCCGGACATCCGGCCTCTGGAGACGCCAACACAGCAGCCGCAGCTCAGCCAAGAAGACTACAGGGCCCGGACATCCGGCCCCCAGGCCCCGGACATCCGGCCTCCCACGAAGCCCGAAAACCGCCCTCGCCTGTAAATCCAGCGCCCGCTTTGAGACTACAGAAGGTCGCACCGCCAGCCCGGACATCCGGCCTCACATGAAGCCCCGGACATCGGGCCTGATGCCCGGACATCCGGCTTCACCTGCGCGTGAACAGTGAAGGGCCGAAGCCCATGTACCCATTCGCCCCCGTAGACTATATATACTCCGTCCCCTTCTTCTTTCTAGGGTTAGCAAAGGATTAGCTCATATCTTGTGTGAGAGCTTTGCTCATCCACTTGGTTACTTCTCCTCGGAGCTCAGGACCTCTACGGAGAAGATCCCCCAAGCGGATTAAAGACCCCTTCAAGGGAAGACCATCAAGACCTCCTCACGGAGAAGAACCCGGTTACCTTTTGTATCGTCCTTTGATGACTTTGGATCTCGTGAATCTCTTATGTGTATGGTGATCTAGCACTTGTGTGATCGATTCCCTTGTCGGTTGAGTGATTCTCCCTCGTTTTCCCCGTGTTTCCCCTTGTGCTTCCGCATGTTCTTCGTGTTCCCTCCGTAGGATCCCCTCCAAACGTGAAAGATCGACGAATTAGGGTTCCACCCTACATCATTATGGGCCGACACGGACTCCGAATGACAAAATTATGACCGTTTTAGTGAACATATGTCCTTTCTATGGCAATCCTTGAAAGTACTTAATTTTCTGATGCGCTTTTTGCCTGATTGCCCCAAATTTTCTTGTCCTCTAAAGAGGAGATATCGTTTCCACATATATATTAACCAATGCCAGAAATGCCCTTTTGTTCTTGGCTTTCACGCCGCATGAGTTACAAAGATGCCATCCGTGAAAACAAGGAGAATAAGGCATATAGTCACTGGATTTTCTTCAATTTACGGCCAAATGAGATTGCCGGATCATAGAGCATCTGTAGAAAGGTACATTTGTCCCTACCAGGGGGGCTAATGTATATAAGCAACATAACCTCTCGAATTTCCTTCAAAAGGAAATGCCAATGGGTTCAGAAACTTGTCTGAAAAACAGCGACGAATGATGTTCTTTTCCTTTCAAGGCCAAAAAGTCCTTCTTAAGGCTGAATTTGAGGGTACTCCGGGCCTCCTGGCGCAAGCGGGAGTATTTTTGATTCACGCGCTACATGAAAGCAGTTTGAGTACTTATGGGTCCGCACGGACTCAATGACAAAATTATGACCGCTTTAGTGAACATCTGTCCATTCTATGGCGATCCTTGAAAGTACTTCATTTTCTCGCGCTTTTTGCCGATTGCCCTAAAATTTCTTGTCCTCTATAGAGGAGATATCGCTTCCACATATATATTGACCGATGCCAGAATGCCCTTTTGTTCTTGGCTTTCATGCGCATGAGTTACAAAGATGCCATCCGTGAAAACAAGGAGAATAAGGCATATAGCCATTGGATTTTCTTCAATTTACGGCCAAATGAGATTACCCGGATCATAGAGCATCTGCAGAAAGGTACGTTTGTCCCTACCAGGGGGCTAATGTCTATAAGCAACATAATCTCTCGAATTTCCTTCAAAAGGAAGTGCCAATGGGTTCAGAAACTTGTTTGAAAAACAGCGATTTAATGATGTTCTTTGACTTCGGGGCCAAAAAGTCCTGCTTAAGGCTGAATTTGAGGGTACTGGGCCTCCAAGCGCAAGCAGGGAGTATTTTCTGGATTCGCGTGCTCGCCATGAGCAGTTTGAGTACTTATGGGTCCGACACGGACCAATGACAAAATTATGACCGCTTTAGTGAATATCCGTCCTTTCTATGGCAATCCTTGAAAGTACTTCATTTTCTCATGCGCTTTTGCTGATTGCCCAAAAATTTCTTGTCCTCTATAGAGGAGATATCGCTTCCACATATATATTAACCGATATGAGGAATGCCCTTTTGTTCTTGGCTTTCACGCGCATGAGTTACACCATGCCATCCGGCGGAAACAAGGAGAATAAGGCATATAGCCGCTGGATTTTCTTCAATTTACGGCCAAATGAGATTGCCCGGATCATAGAGCATCTCCAGAAATGTACGTTTGTCCCTACCAGGGGGGTAATGTCTATAAGCAACATAATCTCGCGAATTTCCTTCAAAAGGAAGTGCTAATGGGTTCAGAAACTTGTCTGAAAAACAACGACGAATGATGTTCTTTTCCTTTCAGGGCCAAAAAGTCCTTAAGGCTGAATCTGAGGGTACTCCGGGCCTCCTGGCATAAGCGGGGAGTATTTTTTGGATTCACGCGCTCGCCGCGAGCAGTTTGA
The DNA here is from genome assembly GCA_021437245.1 of Aegilops speltoides. Lineage (NCBI taxonomy): Eukaryota > Viridiplantae > Streptophyta > Magnoliopsida > Poales > Poaceae > Aegilops > Aegilops speltoides. The sequence goes on from CM038147.1 coordinate 297,465,036, forward strand.
GTATTTATGGGTCCGACACGGACTCCAAATGACAAATTATGACCATTTTAGTGAACATCTGTCCATTCTATGGCAGTCCTTGAAAGTACTTCATTTTCTCGTGCGCTTTTTGCCTAATTGCCCCAAAATTTCTTGTCCTCTACAGAGGATGATGAGGACATCAATACCATTGTTACACCCACAGCCCCTGCTGCTATACATACTGGACCAATTACTAGAGCTCGCGCACGCCAACTAAAGTACCAGGTACTTTCGTTTCTTGGTAATGATTCTAATGTTCATGAGAATATGATGCTGCCTAAATTGGATACATTTGTTTTGCTTACAAATGAAGGGCCTAGCTTGGAGAAGGATGAACATTGGAGCAAGAACAAGCATGGAGATGATGGCATGCGCAAGGGGGACAAGAATGGAGTTACAAGTGATGATTTCAGGACTTTGAAGCCACCATAATGAGTGCATGAAGCCTTGGACGAAATATACAAGATGCCACTTCATAAATTTCGTCCAGAGGCTATTCTAGGTGCTGCGTCACCTTATTATTGGGCCAGGCCCATGTAATTTCGAAATACATTAGTATAGGCTATTTTTAGAGTCCGTATGTGTGTGGAAACAAGAGATAGGGTTAGTTTCGGACCCCTCCACCAAGGGTCACGAAATTCACCCCCTCGTCCTCCATATATACAGCCCTTAGGGCACCGTTTAAACTTTGGGTTTTGTTTAGATTAAAAGTTCGCCATAGCTTCAACTTCGTGTACTTCGTTTGTGTTCAACGACTGCATAAAGGCGCCAGTAACCCCACCTTGATCAATAAAGCTTTCATCTTATATTCGCAATATCCAGATTGCAATCTCAGTTTCTTGCTTGTTCTTCGTTTGCCCGCAGGAAATAGACCCTCATGGTCAAGGTGATCGTGCTCCGGCGTGGTCAATAACCTCTTGGAGTTGGTTTAGCGATTGCTAAGGCGCGATGTCCTCGCACGCTCGTAGTCGGATCGTCAAAGTCGACTTCCACCAAGGCGAAATCCACCATCTCATCGAAAGACGGGACACCTTTGCCTCTATCAAGTGGTATCAGATTTCCGGGTTGCTCGGTGAGATTTTACGCTTTTTGTAGTTTAGATCGAGTCATTCTTCATACCTACAGTCCACTTAAAAAGCCAAAAAAATTAGGGTTAGGTCATCATATCCGAACCAATCTGAGCCTTTGCATAATCTTTTTCAGATTTGCGTTGTTGAATTTGCGGTTGCATCGTCGTGTCTAGTTGCTGGTTTTAGAGTCTAGTCTTTAAGAGTTTGAGTTACGGTCATAAGTTGTCACGCCGCCGCCGCACCATCATCATCACCCCGCCATCTACCACCACCGCTTATCCGCCACCGCTTGAATCCGTGACGATATACCACCACCGCTGCCATATACCACCACCGTTGCCATATACCACCACCATATATATCC